>CM077148.1:189419159-189753043 GCA_039583875.1 Platanthera guangdongensis
CATCCTTGCCGGAAAAATAACCGCCTCTCCCACAAGGGAAGGGGCGGTCCGTCGAGAGCAGCGGCTGGGAGAGGCCGGCGACCGGGGAAATGGACCCACAGCCAGGGCCGAGCGGCGAGGACACCGCCATCCGGGGGCGGCGAGCAGGTCGCCACAGCCGAGCGGCCAAAGTGCCTCCCGAATTGGGGCGGCACTCCCCCAGGCAGGGCAACACCATGGGGCAGGCAGCCAAGGAGTTGTCATCCCATGCAACAAAGATGCCGCCCAGATTAGGCGGCCAAAGGGCCGCCTAACCTGGGCGACCTTCCCCCCCAGGCGGGGGAAGCAACGAGAGCAGGCGGCCAGGGAGCCGCCCGTCCACTCCTCAGGAACGTCGCATGGCCGCCCGATCAGGGCGGTCTTGCCCTCAAGCGGGGAAACAAAATGGGAGAGGGCGGCCAAAGAGTCGCGCTCCCGACTAGGCGAAGAAGCCGCCCAGATCAGGCGGCCATAGGGCCGCGATCTGGGTGGCCCTGCCTCCTGCGCGGGGGGCCAGCCAACGCCGGGCGGCAATTTTGCCGCTCGGTCTGGGCGGAGAGGAAACTGACCCTCTGAAGACCTGTGGAGCGCCGGGGGACGAAGAGCTCGCTTGGCCCCGGAGATCACGGCGCGGCGGCGGCAACGGTGATGACGGCGATGGCGGCAACGACAATGGCGGTTACACCTCGGATGGCTACGCTGATGGCGGTTAGTGCGGCGGCCGCGACAATGGTGGTTAGAGAGTTGATGGCGATGATGGCGGTTGGCTATCCGCAACCCGGATTATAACAGGGTGACCCTATCAGATATATTATATTCTCCACCTTCTCTTTGACAACATTATTTAACGGCTGACAAGTCAAGGATGACAAGAGGCTTGTTGGCATGTCTATTTCAGCTAACTGATGATCCAATGGTCACAATTTAGTCTTCATCCATCTGCCTAACTATTTATAGGTTGAATGCTCTCTAATAATTAAAGCCTTAATTAATTAATGAACCTTAATTCCTTAAATATTGTTTATTCATGCGAATCATTTGACTTGGGCTTTGATTCTATACGTCATGATACAAATTATTCTGCAAATTAAAAAGATTTTTAAAAAAAAAAATTTAAAGTTTATATTAAACATCTTTTTAGTAAATTGTTTTTTAATATTTTTAATTTTTTATACACTTTATAATTATGCTTCACCAACTAAGAATTCAAATATTTGTGGAAATAATTATTTAATATTTTTATTAAATATTATTTGTGGTGTTTGACATTTTTATACTTCATCGGGCCGGATATCATTTATACAAAATCCGGTGTTGCATTTAGTCGGACCTCCACGACTCCCACTAATTCAGTGGGGGATTATGGGATAATCATCACGTGTGCAATCATCACGCCCGATCCCCGTACGATCCGCGCACGAGATCCAACCTTGCGCATGAACCGCCCGCGGTAGTTTGAAACGGCCAGACGCCGCCACCCCCCGTCGACCGGCCCCTCCCGGGCTAGGACGCTCCCGACTGGCCTCACGACCGGTTGTGGCCACGCCTCGCGGTCGCAAATCCGTGGCCGCCAGGCGCGGCCGGTGCCGCCGCCGGCCTCTCTGGCCAGCGGGCTTTGCCCCTCTCGCAGCCGCAGGGGAGCGGCCGCAGCCGCAAGTCCGAAACCACGAGGCGTGTTGTGGTCGATTGCCCGCCTTGCGCGCCGTGGCTACAAGGCGCGGCCGGCCTGTTATGTTTTTGGTTCGGATTCGGATCCAAAACATATCCAGTATTTCCTTTTTGGGGAAACATCATGAATTGTAGGAGAGTGAATGAGGGCATGAATTGGAAATTCCAAGAAAGGAAGAAAATCAACATATATTGATTTCCTTTTAGAGAGAGAGAATCACTCTCCTGCTTGAATTGCTTGAATATTAAATCACGTCATTCATGGGTCACACATAACATATATATATTTATGATTTTTGAGGCAGAGATATATAAATGCAGCCCGGCTGGGAGAAGAGGTACAGCCCTGGGAGAAAACTTATTCTTCTATTGACGTGAGGAGACGCCTTGCTTGCGTTGGAGAGAGGAGCCGCCGCCGTCATCTCACTCTTGGTGTCGTAAGGGGTGGGAGACCCCTGTTGGATGCCGCCGGTGGTTGCAGTTCGTGCAACACCGTGCGATGGCGGCGAAGCATTCCTCTCGTGAGGGACTCTCGACGTATCCACCGGCTTTGGAGGAAATAGCCACCGGTCTTGGAGGAGAGGATCTCTACCGGTCTTGGAGTAGATGAGGCGGTGCGGGCGTGGAGGCGAAGGCTTGCGGTGGTGCAGTGGCCTTGACGGAGTTTCTCTCCGGCGATGCAGACATGGCGACGAAGGCTTGCGGGAGTGCAGTGGCCTTGATGGTGGTTTTCTCCGGTGGTGCGGCTTGGCGTCGATGGCGTGCGTGAGTGCAGTTGGCCTCGACCGTGTTTCTCCGTTGGTGGCGGGTGGTTTGGTCGTCATCCGACGACGAAGGTTCTCGGTGAATCTTGTGTGTCCGCTGTGCTAGCGGATTGCAGTCCAGATTATTCTCTCTCTCGCGGATCGAGCGAGTCCGGCTCCTCCGCGGTGTTTTCTGTAACGGACGTCGGTACATTTCTTCATGGTTTATTATTGCAGTTACATTAATTTATGTTTGCAGAGTTTGTTCAGATTTATATGTTCTTGTACACCCTGTAAATATTTGGTTGTGCCTAGGGGATAGTTTCCGCGTTATATCCCAACAAGTGGTATCAGAGCCAGGTTCGTAGGCGACTGATTGGACATTCGAGGAACGGTTTGACTGCGGTGGGGGTCCGCTCCCCATCTTTTCAAACCTGACCTTTGAATTAATCAGGTCTCCTGGTGGTGCCGTAGGACAACCATGACAGGGAAGAACGTGAATTTGGACAGTGTTTTTGAAGAAGTGTGACAGTGGCGGATTTGACCTATGGCAGATGGTACTGCATGAGAAGGTCATGATAACCGCAGATATGTTATAGAGAGAAGATTATCTGTGGTACATGATGTGTGTTCAGACAGTTTCTGTGTCAGTTAGAGGCAGCTGTTGCAGAGACGGAGGGAGACGTGAAGACCCGTTTCACTCTTACCTCGCTCACTTTTTTTTACCCGGCCTTAGTGACAATGCTCTTGTATGAGAAGGATACGGTGGAGCTAGTGGAGGTCATGATCGCAGTGTTATCCAGACATATGTTAGTGAGCCCTACTCCTGAGGGCGGTCGCATCTTGGCAGCAGCGGATGGGTAAGGTGAGGCAGTTTGGCAAGGGATTGAGTGGAGCACGATCTCGATCCGGGCCAAAGGAGGGTATGATATTTTTACCATTGCAGACAGTGCAGTCACACAGGAGTGCGAGTTCGCAGCGTGCAAAAAGGCCTCGAGGCTAGGGTGCGGACATGGTGACAGCTGGGTCAGGGTGCAGAGTGATGAGGTCCTCACCATCACTAAGAGTCGGTGCGACTCTGACAGCTAGATGTTTTGAGCAGTTTGAATTCAGGTGGCGACAGTTGGGTTGCCAGAGGTGGAGTCCTTATGGTGGAGTGAGGACGTATCATGCTCAGGAGAGCTGTGTAGCGCGGTAGTTTGTACCGGCTGATGGGGACCACGACGTATGGTGGTATGCTCATGATTTCTGCGGCCAACATGGTGGATTGTCGTGGTGGTGCAGAGGATCGTCCTTCTGGGACTCCGGTTATGGGAGTCAGTTTCTACGATCTGGTTGCGACGATGTTCACTGGTTGAGCCCGAGCAGAGATGAGTCGACTGGAGCTGGTCGGCTAATGTCTCGGGTTGAGGCGGTGCTACGTGCAGAGTTGCTTGGTGCAATTATTGATGTGTGAAGTGGATGTTTCGTGCAGATGGTGGCTCCGAATTCCGAACCAAGGTGGTGATTGTTATGTTTTTGGTTCGGATTCAGATCCAAAACATATCCAGTATTTTCTTTTTTGGGGAAACATCATGAATTATAGGAGAGTGAATGAGGGCATGAATTGAAAATTCCAAGAAAGGAAGAAAATCAGCATATATTGATTTCCTTTTAGAGAGAGAGAATCACTCTCCTGCTTGAATTGCTTGAATATTAAATCACGTCATTTATGGGTCACACATAACATATATATATTTATGGTTTTTGAGGCAGAGATATATAAATGCAGCCCGCCTGGGAGAAGAGGTACAGCCCTGGGAGAAAACCTATTCCTCTATTGACATGAGGAGACGCCTTGCTTGCATTGGAGAGAGAAGCCGCCGCCGCCGCCATCTCACTCTTGGTGTCGTAAGGGGTGGGAGACCCCTGTTGGATGTCGTCAGTGGTTGCAGTTGGTGCAACACCGTGCGATGGCGGCGAAGCATTCCTCTCGTGAGTGACTCTCGACGTATCCACCGGCTTTGGAGGAAATAGTCATCGGTCTTGGAGGAGAGTATCTCTACCGGTCTTGGAGTAGATGAGGCGGTGCGGGCGTGGAGGCGAAGGATGAGGTGGTGCAGTGGCCTTGACGGAGTTTCTCTCCGGCGATGCGGACATGGCGACGAAGGCTTGTGGGAGTGCAGTGGCCTTGATGGTGGTTTTCTCCGGTGGTGCGGATTGGCGTCGATGGCGTGCGTGAGTGCAGTTGGCCTTGACCGTGTTTCTCCGTTGGTGGCGGGTGGTTTGGTCATCATCCGACGACGAAGGTTCTCGGTGAATCTTGTGCGTCCGCTGTACTAGCGGATTGCAGTCCAGATTATTCTCTCTCTCGCGGATCGAGCGAGTCCGGCTCCTCCGCGGTGTTTTCTGTAACGGACGTCGGTACATTCTTCATGGTTTATTATTGCAGTTACATTAATTTATGTTTGCAGAGTTTGTTCAGATTTATATGTTCTTGTACACCCTGTAAATATTTGGTTGTGCCTAGGGGATAGTTTCCGCGTTATATCCCAACACGGCCGGCCCGCCTTGGTCGTCCGCGGTCGGCCGCTTCGACGGCCGCGGCCCTTCTTCCTCCCCCGGCAACCGCCCGCCGCCGAGGGCTAGTCGCCCGTGAGTCATCAATAGCGACCTCCTCTCTACTGTCCGATCATTCCATCACGATCGTCACCGTCCGTTACGTGGATAACCATCCACGTAACCACCAGCATAACCATCATTGTTAGTGGGAAAAATCATTTAATTAATAACAATATGCATATATAAAATATTATAAAATAATATTTGCTTAAAATTATATTAGATATCGTCCAACGCTATAATGTGCATTGAAAAGATGAGAAAAAATGATTGTATTAGGAAAGGTCGGATTTATAAATGTTGCATTGTGGGCAAATGCTGCTCCAAAGAGCAACACTCCAAAGTCAAATAACACATATTTTAAATTTAAAGGATTATAAAAGGGAATTGATATACGCAAACCTCCACCCGCTATCCGCAAACCGGGTTAAGTAGTTTTTTAGGGTTTTATTTTTTTATATCCGCAAACAATGATGGCGAAGGTTTGCATATACCTCCACCCAACAGCAGCCATTTTGAGGGTCAAGATGATCCCAAATCGAAAAGTGATCAACACAAAAGTTGTAGATCTCGGCGAGACGAACAAATTTCATGTTGACCACTTTTTGATATGGAGCCATCTTGGACCTCGATTTGGGCCCCGAAATCGGGGGCGGCGGAACTGCTACAGTAAACCGTTCCGCCGCCCCCGATTTCGGGGCCCAAATCGAGGACCAAGACGGCTCCATATCAAAAAGTGGTCGACATGAAAGTTGTTCGTATCGCCGAGATCTACAACTTTCGTGTTGATCACTTTTCGATTTGGGACCATATTGACCACCAAAATGACTTTCCCGTACAGCCTGTATATATATATATCCATACATATATGTTTACACTTATATATATACATATAATAAATAATAAGTAGGGGCTTGCATGCTTGGAGGCGTCGAAGAAGGTGACTGAGAACCCATGTATGCAAATGTGGTGGTCGGGCTCCATGTTGACGAATCTGACTCGTATGCGAACTTTCGTCGCGACAGCACGATATTGCCTATAATTGGAGAGTGCATTACAACGAACGGTTGCAAGGACCACCGCCGGCAACGGGACCAAGTACATTACTGACATTGGATAATTGATAATGAAAAGTGGTATGTAAACATTTTTTATGCAATTTCACTTAAAGTTTTTTTTTTCAAATGGTAATGTTACAACTATTAATATTAATTTTTCTCCATATGCAGGCAAAAACACTGACAAAATACAGTGACAGATTAGGCCAAAAAACAATGCTAAATATTTTCAAGGCAACTTTAGAGGCTAGTCACGACTTCTTTTGACTTCTTTTCAAGGCAACTATTAATATTGATATCTTCTTTATTTTTGCACGCTAAAACATTGGTGTGAAGCAATGTCATATTAGGCTACAATCATAACTTCTTTTGAATGTTAACTATGTTCGTATGGACTTTAGAAAAACTAAAATTAATTAAATTATGATGATATTTTGGGAAGTTTATTAATATCTATGTATTTGTGGTGTCATTATTGCGCCTAACAATTATGTTTGCGGATAACAAATTTATAAAACAGTGGTTTGCGGATAACAATTATGTTTGCGGATAGTAAATTTGAAAAACAGTGGTTTGCGAATATCAAATATTTGCGGATAGCGAAAAGTGGTTTGCGTATATCAATTACCTTATAAAATAGATGGAATAAATTATGGCTCGAACATGGGTCCAGTCTGTCCAGAGACCTAATTTTGCAGCTCCACGAAGTCAACCAATGCAGAGTGGGTTTTGCCAATTTGTGCTCCCATTATTGACGACTCTTTGACCGGGAAAAAATTTCCTGTGTGCGCTCTGACACATAAGAGCTGTGAGTGAATGGTAGTGTTGAGGTCACTCGGCTTTTTTTAGGGACCGGAGAGTCAGACCGTCTTATTTCAGAATTGTATTGAACGCACAAACAGTTAAAGAAAAAAGCAGCTAATGATCAAAAGCTTTTTTTTGACGTGGAGAATCAGAAAAGGGTGAAAAACAATTGGGGTTCTAGAGAAGAAGAGAAAACTAGAGAGAATTAGAGGAATGTAGAGAGGAATTAGAGTTTTGGGAGAGGGAGAAGAGAATACCTGTGATAATACTTGCCTTTCTCCCAA
Source organism: Platanthera guangdongensis (assembly GCA_039583875.1). Lineage (NCBI taxonomy): Eukaryota > Viridiplantae > Streptophyta > Magnoliopsida > Asparagales > Orchidaceae > Platanthera > Platanthera guangdongensis. Next base: position 189,426,336 of record CM077148.1, read on the forward strand.
GATAGAGCCTCGGGTATAAATATACCCGAGTGCAAGAGGGGCCGGTCAGCCCCTCCCCATATGGGGCTGAACCGGGTGGTTCAGCCCCCAAGTCGGACGATCCTAATGAGTGTCAAAATTTTTGAAGTGAAAGTGGTGGCCTGGGCGGACTGTCCGCGCGGACTGTGCGGACAGAGGTGGCGGTTAGTCAAGTCGGCAAGAGTGATGCAGTTAATTTATTCCCTGGAGGTAACCAAGCGGATAGTATCATTATCCGCGCAGTTCGCCAATTTGTGAGAACTGGTTCTGGAGTCCGGAGGTTTTGTGCGGTTTGGTATGTGTATCCGCTGGTGCTGTGTTCGCATCGGGGATGGCTGGTGGTGTGGACTTGGTCTGGTTCCGTACCAAGTCCAGGTGTGCTCAGTCCGGGAGATCGCGCGGTTAGCGCGGACTGCTTTCTTTGTCAGCCGAGTTCGGCAGCTATCTGTCTTGTATGCTTTGGTTGCGAGCTCGGAGTGTGCTGACTGGAGTAGTGTCCGCAGGTGCGTGCGGACTGGAGCGGTGTTCGCTAATGTGCGGACTAGTGCTGTGTCAGCAGGGTCTGCTGGTGTGGAGGACAAGTCCTGTCTTGGCTTTATGGTGACAAGGCGGATAGGATTTCTATCCGGCCTTGGTGGTGCGATCTTGACGAACTTGTTGTCTAGCTAGTCACGGTGAGAAGGCGAACTAGCTAGCATTGTGCCTTTAGTTTGGCGGGTACACCCAGCGCTCGTCAGGAGATAGGGTGGTGTTCCTATCGATAAGGGCGGTGATAACACTGCTCTCCGCGCCTATAAATAGAACCCCTATCACATCAACATTACATCTGAATGAACAGTTGTGTGGACAGAGTTGAGAAGCCAGGGACTTGGTTCTGACTTCGATCAGGGATCAGTGCAGACTCTGCGGTTAGCAATCGGCGGTTAGCATCAGGTCGCATCTTGCAGCCAGCCGGCCTTCTTTCTTCGGCAACCTTTTCCCAGTTTAATAAGTTGACCGCTTCTTGCGGCTTGTTCAGTTCGGCAGCAACTGTTCGGCGATCTGGCGGCTAGGCGACCTCGCGGTTAGGCGGTTTGTAGATCAGCGGACAGAATTCCCAGTATTGGAATAACATGTTGTTCGTGCAGCTAGGTTGCGGTCTGGCGACTTGGCGGCTTCAGCGGACTCCGTAGGCAGCTTGGCAGAGTCGGCGGCTTCTCATTGAGACTGCGCCCTAGTTTGTATTTCTTGTTTTTCTTCTATCTGGTACATCGGCGAATCATGTCTCGACATGTATATCTTGTCTTGTAAAGATTATTGATAGTGCAAGGTTTCTTGCTCTTCTAGCGCATCTGGTTTATTTGGCTTTGGATTGGTTGAGTGTTACTGTGCCTTGTTTCCCGTTTTTTGCAGTTCACAAATTTTTACATGGTATCAGAGGGAACTGAGATGTGAGCAGCGATCAACTAACAGTTTGCTTTATTTCTTTTGGAAGTCTTAGTGAACCAGGAATAGTGCAATGGAATGAGGATTTGCAAGAGGTCTTGGAATTGAGCTTCTTACATCGACTAACTTCAAGAAGTGGAATTCATATATGGAAAGCTATCTTTTGGGCGAGGAACTGTGGGAGGTCGTCTGCCGAGAGGATAGACAAGAAGTTACTGCTGCTGGAAATGTTAAAGCGGTGAGAGCTTGGAGGAAGACTAATGCAAAAGCAGAGTCTACTCTCAAGCGGGCTATCTCACCGGAACTCTTCGACCACATCATCGGATGTCGGTCAGCTGCGGATATTTGGACTTCCCTCGATGGGTTGTTCAATAGGAAGAATGTAGCTTGGCTACAATTTCTAGAGAATGAGTTGGCGAGATCCACTCAAGGAGGTCTGTCCATCTCAATGTTCTTCATGAAGATAAAGAACTTGTGCACTGAGATTTCAGCATTGGACCTTGATGACCCCATTTCGAAAGTGAAGCTAAAGAGGCACATAATCTGCGGCTTGCGGAAGGAGTATGTGTCCTTTGTTACTTTTGTTCAATGCTGAAACATTCAGCTGTCTTTGCTGGAGCTGGAGAACCTGTTGGCTTCGCGGGAGAGCTTAGATAGACAGATGGCTGGAGTCACTATCTCTAAAGGAGGTAGTGATGCGCTCTTCTCAGGAAAGAAGAACATATGGGAGAAGAAGAAGAGGCTTGCTGCTAGTGATGGCCCTTCAACATCATATCAGCAAGAGAGGAGTTATGCTTCTAAGCGTGATTGGAAGAATAAGGAAGGGCTGAGATGCTACAGGTGAGACCAGTCGGGCCACTTCAAGAAGGACAGCAACGTTAAGCTGCAACCGGGGCACGTTGCAGATAAAGTGCAAGTTGGTTCCAGTGTTGAGGAAGCCGGATGGGGAATGCGTTCATGACGGGCACGTATGTCCGTGCCTTATCCACCATCGACTACAAAGATGATTGGTTAGTGGACTCGGGGTGTGGTCACCACCTCACCGAGGACGAGTCGAAGTTTTCCTCTCATAATGTCTCGGGTAACGAATCTATCATAATTGATGATGATACTGTTCATGCAGTAGAGAAGGAGGATGTCGTTTCTTTAGGTAGCGATAATGGTCCACTCACCTTGAGGAGTTTCTATCACATACCGGGCATGAAGAAGAACCTCTTCTTAATGATCAACGCGGTGGACGCGGGCTATCACGTTCTATTCGGTCCAACGAAGTGAAGTTTTTCCGCAACGTGTAGCAGTAAAGGTTGACATTGCTCACGTAGGTAGAAGGGTAATGGACTTGTTTGTGTTATCAACAAGTTCCTATGTTGATCAGATAAGGGTCAATGATAGTGCAACTATCTGGCATGAGCGGCTGAGACATGTTGGGATGGACAAGTTGAAAGCTATGACAGTAAAGAACCTTGTGAAAGGCTTGCCTAAGTTTTCATCTGTTGGAACCCTAGTTAGGATTTGGGCAAGGAACACTATTAGGGTTGCTTAGATTGACCCAACATGTATAGTCATGGGTCATAGGACTTTTTCCAGGACAGGTCATTCAGAAGAACTCTCCAGAATTGCTGAAAGAAATCTGAACAACAGTTAAGTCAGAGAATCAGCTCGACGATCGTCGAACGCAGTTCGACGATCGGCAAGCTCTGGTCGACGAATTCTTAGTTGCTTCTCTGAACTCAGGTCGACGATCTCAAGACTCAAGCAAGGCTGTGTCGACACCATCACAGCAACTGTGTCGACACTCAACAGTTCTCTCAGCTCGACGAACACAGAAACTGAGCTCGACGAATTGCAAGCTCCGGTCGACGAATGCAGACAAGATATTCAGCTCGACGAATCTAGCTGAATTCGACGAATGTCGAACTCAGGTCGACGATTGATGAACTCGACGAATGCTCAGGTCGACGATCTCTGTGGAATCAGTCACAGTTGGCAGAATTTATTGAGGATTAATTACAGACAATATTCTCAGTGAAAATAGCCGTTCAAACAGACAGTTACAGAAGAATTAAGTGAGGATCAATTTCCAAAGCATCTTCACTCTCGGGAATGTTTTCTTCCACCATCAAGATTAAGGAATTCAAATACAGGGAAGAAGACAGAGACAAATACAGAGACAGAAAAAGAAAGATATAGAAAGGACAATATCACTACAGTAACTAGAAGCCCTAGACCAGAGCGATAACAGCCATCTGAAGAAGAAGAAGAACATCTAATCTCTATCAAAAGTCTTCTTCTTCCTTCATCTCTGCAGGACAACTTCAAGGACAACATGTAAGACCCCCCTCCCCCTTACCAAGGAGGGCTACCGGATCTTATGCCCAGAACCGCCGTCTTACGGTGGCACTAACTCACGGGTTAGTCGACACCGCAACACGCCGATTCTGCCGGCTAGTACGATCATAAACCTGTAGGCCAATATGAGAAATAAGAAGTATAACTGAGTATAAAATGCCATCAGTCCACAAGTCATAGTACAATCATATAAGGAAATGAATAGTACATCACTAGTCCACAGAAAAGTACAGAAGAAAGAGTAAAAAGGGCTTATACCCAGTACATCAAATCTCTCTCTCACAAAATAGTAAATGCGGAAGCTAAACTAGAACATCAAGACTCGTCCCACCTGAGGACGCACAGTAGTAGTGGTAGCCTGCTGAAGCGGTATCTGCTCCTCATGTCCTGCCTCCTCGACGTGCTGGTGCTCCATCTCCACGGGCTCCTAAAAATAGTTGGTCACCGACCATTAGTCAAAAAGACTAAGTCGTTTCCTCCACACCTCGCCCCGCAGCTCCTAGGCACCGAGCGGGAGGACGAAGCGGAGGACAACAAGGGGTAGCAAAATGGAAGCAGGTGACAATATCTATCTAAAGTTGTACTAAGTAATGAAATTCTACACTAGCAATGCTAAGTACAGTACAAGTAGTAAGTAAGTAAGAGCGGTGCAGTAAAGGAAAGTAAAGAAACAGCAGTATGAACAAGTAAATAAACTAAGCTACCACTAAGCTATCATCACAAACGTACCCTAACTTATATAAATGCCCATACAAATATATAAGTTAGGATTTCCAGGAAATTTAACTTATCATATAAAAGAGCTCATACTAATTTATATGATAAGGATCTATGAAGCGTATGACCTAATATGAATGAATGATATGATGCAGTTTTATGCGCAGACAAGTGCAACTCACACACAACGACTATGTGATCACAGACCTTTAGTTCCCACTTTTTGAGAGCTAGCATCACTCTCGGGTACCACCGCTGTGGCTACGGCAGCAGCGGAGCGGGCGTCTCCGCTTCTAGACCGGTATGCACACTACCAAGCCTTAGACCCCTCTCATACGCCTCTGTACACGTCCAAGGTGCACTCTAGAGTCTCGCGTACGTACTTTGCTGACAAACCCGTCAGTCTTGTTGGGTCAGATGTGCGTTATCGGGGATCGTCCTCCAGACCGCAGTGTAAAACAACCCACTGGCCCCTCTAACTCACACAACCGCCTGGTGCACCGTACTGCCATCGGTGTGACGAACGGTCAGTACCGCATGCCCGCCACGATATTTATGCACATGCAAGTAATTCATACCGAGCCTCCCGCTCGCAGGACCAAAACCCGTCCTGAATCCCTCAAACTCAAACCCGGGTGAGAACGCACATTAGTGCCTTTATGTCAATTCCCTCCAACCCTAAACGGGTGAGCATATATCATGAAACTCTCCAACCCAAACACGGGCGAGAAGGTACAACCATGTCCTAACCTATTAAGCTACTCTTGTCTACGGTTTATTATACTTAGAGATTTAAGGTTAATCCCAGGACTGCCCCCGGTATTCCCTGTGAAGGGCTCTCAAGGGGCACTAGGAACTGTGTTGGGATTACGCCCAGCGTTCCCTTTCGCAAGGATACTTATTTTAGTTGATGACTACCCATGTATCTCCCCAGCTCTCCTTATTGCTTAAGTATAACCCTAGTGACTTAAGGTATTTCCGGGAACCGACGGTCTTCCGCCGATCCCCCACTCCAGTTGATGACCAAGACTTGCACTTTTGATCCCTCACTAAGATAACTCTACCCACCAGGGTTACTCATGTTGAACTCTCTCTTATTTCTTCCGATAATCAATCCCCTGGTAATCCCTAAGGCAGGACCTATTTGTGTTATATGCAGACCATGACCTATGACTACCCTAGAAATGTGATCTTCCAAAACTTAAGGCATCTTGCCTCTAAATATTTATCCTAAGGTAATATGGACTAAGGGAACTACCCTAAGGATTCTCACAATTTTTCTTGGCCAAATAGTCATTTAATTAATTCTTCTAATTTAAATGCTAGGTCACTTTACACATGAAGTAGTTTGATTAAGTATCCACTGACCTAGGGAATTTTTCCTGAAATGTATATTTACAAAATATTACTGCCTACAGAATTTCATAATTTTCCTGAAATTATTTATCATCATTTTCTATTTAATATCAATTCCACATAAATTCCATTTTCCAAATGAAGTATAGGCATCATGTACTCAAAAATTCCAGAAAAATTACAGAGCTTGTAGGACACTAATTTAAGACTATTGGCAGAGAATCATCAACATTTAATGTAAGATGGCCTATAGGATTCCATTATAAAATATTTACCAAAATGACATTGAACTAATTTAACACAAGTAATGCATCCATTAAATTCTGAGAAATTTATGCAAACCTAATAATAACATTTTATAACAGTAGAATAATTTCCAAATTTTTCAGAGGTATAATTCCATCATTTCAAGAATTAACAAGATAAGGGTAAAATGGGAAATATAGGGTATCTACTCCAAATATTCTTCAAAACAGAGAAATCATATTTTTCCTAAGTCAAATGTGATGTTATCTATGCCTTAGCAAAGTTGTTTGGATTTGTACTTGAATAAATCCTATTTCCAATTTTATTCCCAAAATAGCTATATTTAAAATAAATTCCAATAAATGAAATTTTGATTCCAAAAATTCCATCATTAATTTGAGGGGTGAAATTTACCCTAATGAACCACTGGAAATAATTTCATGACACTTGCATGTCACCATTAGGCTAAATACACAAATTTGCATTTTTGCTATTTGCACACCAAGGCTTAACATAGGCTAGCACATGCAAGTGGATTCTCCCACATGCCGTGAACCCAAGGTGCTGAAAATTTTATCATGCACCAAGGATGACCCCACTGACCCACCACCAAAATTTGGGGCCATGGGGAGGAGTAGAACTCCATATATGTCATTTATTTAAATTTTGATATTTTACCAAAAACTATAGGAAAATATTTTCCAAAAATTCCTAACTTTTGGCAGGAGCTAAGTATGCCCTAATAATGCATGTGGCCAAAATGTGGGTCATGGTGACTAATATTGAGACTAGGGCATCCAATATAATTTTTGACCTAGTCTAGGACCAGTCCTAGGAGAAATGTCCTACAGGGCTGTACACTACACCAAAATGTATGTTTAGGGTGGCATTTTAAAGGTAAGACCCTAGGCTACAGTTTTCATGAAGGGCCTAAGTTCTGAAAATGCCTCTAAGAGGCCTAAATTTAACATGCAAAGGTACTGATTAAATGTGACAGAAAATGACACTATTCATATATTAATTAATTTAATTCATTTAACTGTTTGCACGAATCTTGAAGCAAAATCTACGGGATCTGGTCATCGTCCCCGATGAGTTAACGGCCACGATTTATTCTACCTGGACGGTGTTGGCCGGCCTTTTCCGGCCAGCTGAGCCACCACCACCGCCGGCGGATATCGCCACCACCTTCGTTAAGGTGGGGGCTAGCGTTTCCCGGCGGTGGGGCCGCCGGAGTTGGCTCCTCCGGCGAACCCGAGCAAGAAATGAAAAGCTCGAATTTCTCCATTTCCTCACATGGCATCGGGCTCGATTGAGCCCGATATCTCCCTAGGTCGATCTAGAAAGTTAGTACGGGAAGAGGTGAAGTGAAACGCACTATAATCGGGGCTTGGCTGCGGGTCAGGCGGCGGTTTGCCGTGGTGGTGGTGCGCCGGCGAGCTCCTCCCCGAATGTTGCATTCTCCACCGTTCTCCATGTGTAAGTAGTCGAATTCCACTCCTCTCGGCCTTCTGAAGCTGATGGTGAGCTCTGTTTGGACTGAGGTGGGCTATAAGTGGAGATATCTCCAATGCTAGCTCGGTTTTGGGCTTTGGAGATTTCACCCAGCTGCCATGTGGCCCTCAGCTCTGGAATTCTGCTGGAAATGAAGAGGGGAGGTCAGCCACTTGGTTTTGGGCAGCCTAAGTCAGCTGATGGGGTGGCCATGTGGCCACCATTTCCTTCATTCCTCTTTCTCTCTCCTCTTCTCCTAAAATTTCCAAATTTACCCCCTTGCATGCATTCTCTCTCCTGATTTAGAGGGGTAGGGTTGGTCTTGTTCACTTGGGCTGACTATGGGCCAATTTTGGTGGGCTTGGTCCAAGGGGAAATGACTTGGCCTTCATTTCATTCCTTAGGTCAAATTGTTGACCAATTTGACTTTTAGGGTTGACTGGTCAACTATGGTGGGTGGACTGGCCCCACCTGGTGGAAATGGGTCTAGTGGCACAACCCAACTTGGTTTGGGTCAAGGGGGTGCCCCACTTAGGTTAATTAGGCCTATGGGTGTGGGTTTGACCAAATTAAGCCCAAGGTTGACCTTGGTCAACTGGGGTCAAAATGTTGACCCAGTGACATACCCTAGGGTCCACTTAGATTGTCTTTAGGGTTAGGGTAATGTGGTGGGGTCATGGTGTGGCTAGGGTCCCCTCTTAGGCTAGTTTGACCTAGTTTGACTATGGTCTTATAGTGGGCTCCACATGGCTACCACCCACTACCTAGGGTCAAACCTAGTTGATCTCCTTAGGTCTCACCCCATGCCTAACCCAATCTAAGTTGAGGGATCCAGAAGTAACATGGGATGTTACACAACAAATCTCTATCTGTCAGAAATTCCTGAAGGATACTCTGGTGCAGGCCTGAAGATTAGGGGTGAGGTGTGAAAACCGAAAACCGACTAAACCGATCAAACCGACCGAACCGCACCGATTTTGAAACCGAACCGCCCGGTCCGGTGTCGGTTCGGTCTGGAGCTTTTGAAAACCGAAGGACTATCGGTTCGGGTCGGTTTTCAGGTTGTGAAAACCGATCAAACGGAACCGAACCGAGTTTTTTGTTTAACATAATTTAAATTTTAAGTATTTAACTAATTAACTTTTTAATTTTAAAGTCAGCCACATTTTGTCATTCCGATTTAGTATATAAGTATATAACTGTATAACTGACACTGTATAAGCATATTATTATTTTTATGCTTGCATGCCTAGTCACGAACAGCGGACAACAGTGTCAAAAAGTCAAGTTAATATCTTATATTCTTATTTGAGATAGCTGATAGTGATTGGGTTTCGGCCTTCGGGTTTCTAGTTTTATTAAGTTCATTTTTTTCTCTTTTTCATTTTTTCGAGATAGCAGCTGATAGGGTTTCGTCGGGTCTCCACTCTCCAGTTTCCTACTTTCCAGTTTCCTGATTTTCTCCCAATTTCCGGCAGTTCGTATATCGCAAATCGCAATCGCAGACTCGCGGTGGCGACGAAGACGAGACCGTCGAGGGCAATGAGGAGACCGTCGAGAGCAATGACTGCGGCGATGAAAGACGACTGAATGCTTCAGATTTCTCATTTTTGGCGGTGTTTGGCCGTGCGGCGGGCGGCAACTCCAGCTGTTCATCTTCATATTCTCTTCTATTGCTTCAGATACTTTTGCTGTCACAATAAATTGAGTGTAAAACAACAGACACTAATATCAAGTAGGTGATTACTAAGCCATTTAAATTCATTAAATCAATTTATCATTGTCTTATACTTTATCTCAATGCTGGATCAGCAAAAAGTGGTCTGACATTTGTTGCGCCAAGATATGGAGGAACTCAAGGAGACACTATATCTAGTGGAGGACTGCTATGATATAAAACACTTACTTTAATGAGTTGATAGCATAACTGTATCCTAATTTCTACATGGGCAAAAAAAAAATTAAAACAAATAAAAAATATGGGTTTAATATTAACTATTATATGTTTGTTCACAAAAAACCGACACCGAACCGAAAAAAGCCGATTGAAAACCAAACCGACTTTGAACCGAACCGACCGGATTCGGTTCGGGTCGGTTTGGACAAGCCAAAAACCGAGGCATGTCGGCTCGGTTTCAGTTTGGGTCCAAACCGACCCAAACCGAACCGCTCGCAGGCCTACTGAAGATTGAAGGCCTATCACCCTAAAGCAAAGCTCCAGACCTTTCCTGAACCATTCAATATCTCAGGGGAAGCTGTTTGCCAACATCAATATCCACAAGTCTTCTCAGCTGCTTTGAGACAGAGAAGACACCATCACTCTTTTCCTCTTCTTGTATAAAGGGTTGTCATCTCCCTTCAAAAGTGATTTCTGGTTGCAAGTCTCCTTCTAAAAGACTTGAGGTTTGGTTTTTGGGGACCTGATCAAAACCCATTGGTGTCAGGCACCTGATCAAAAACCTGAGTGGATTCCTACCAGGGTGGTAGAAGAGTGGACTACCCAGATTTGGGGAACCACTATAAAATCCTTGTGTCTCTTCTGTGTGGCTTGATTTCTTTCTGTATTTCTTATTTTAGTTTTGTTTTTTGTGCTGTGATATTTATAACTCTAATCAGATTAATTAAGATCTATCACTTTCAATTGGTATCAGAGCCAGGTTGGTTAAAATACCACACCTTAGTGGTTGCACAGGCTAACACCTGAACCACAAAGATCCTTTGATAGATCTTAAGAATCTTTTGAGTTTTATCATGGCACAAATTGCAGATTTTTCAAGCATCAGACTGCCCATGTGCAATCTAGATATGTTTGCACTATGGAAGGTAAGGATTAGATTTTATATGGACTCCATTGATGAAAACATCTTTAAATCTATTTTGTCAGGTCCAGCTCCACCTCAGCAAACAACAAGTCCAGATGCTGTTTCATCAGCCCAATGGACAGATACCCAGCAAAAGGTGAGGATTGTTGATGCACAAGCAATGAACATTCTGGCACAATCAATGTCTGATGGCATTTTTGAAGAACTTGCTGAATGTTCATCTACAAAACAGATGTGGGACTCCATCACAGAAATGGCTGATGTATCAGCAAAAGGGAGAATAATTGAAGTTGAATCCTGGAGTGATGAAGAAGAAGCAAGAGCAAAAGAATTTTGCCTAATGGCAATAGATGCTTCTCGCAGCAGCTATGCTGTAGAATCTGAAGAATCAGAGTATGAATCAGATGAAGAGGATCAGGTTATTTCTTCCCTTGACTCTCCTTCAGCTAAATTTAACACTGATTTCAGATTATCACATGAAAATCATCAGAAAATCTTAGTTCAAAATATTTCGTCGAACGGAGATCGACGACATCAATACTGTTCGTCGAACTCAGATCGACGAACTATGAACAAAGATTTTGCTTTGAACTATTCAGGACTCTGTGCTCGACGAAACAAATTTAATTCGTCGAACAGAGATCGACGAAAATGAATCACAGAAAATAATTATTATCATTTTGTGAATAGAGATCAACGATCTCAATATCATTCGTCGAACTCAGATCGACGAAAATATTTTTCGTCGAACTTAGAATTTCAAAACAGAAATTTTTATTCTTTTATTTCTGACTATTATAAAAGAGAACCAGGATCTAAGGTATTCTGGGTCCAGAACTCCTAACATTTCCTTGCAGGAAAAGAACTCAGTTCAGCCCACACAAAGGATATCAGTGGCTGAATATTTAGAGCAAGGTCATGCATATAGGGGGAGTTTGGCTAGTTGCAGTAGTTTAGTTTTTTTTCTTCAATGCTTCTATGTAAATCTGCTGATATCTTATAAATCAAGCAGATCTGTTTTTTTTTTGCATTTTTTATTTGCTTTTGATGTAAATAGTGTTCTTACCCAAATAGGGGGAGATTGTTGGAACCCCAGTTAGGATTTGGGCAAGGAACACTATTAGGGTTGCTTATATTGACCCAACATGTATAGTCATGGGTCATAGGACTTTTTCCAAGACAGGTCATTCAGAAGAACTCTCCAGAATTGCTGAAAGAAATCTGAACAACAGTTAAGTCAGAGAATCAGCTCGACGATCGTCGAACGCAGTTCGACGATCGGCAAGCTCCGATCGACGAATTCTGAGTTGCTTCTCTGAAATCAGGTCGACGATCTCAAGACTCAAGCAAGGCTGTGTCGACACCATCACAGCAACTGTGTCGACACTCAACAGTTCTCTCAGCTCGACGAACACAGAAAATGAGCTCGATGAATTGCAAGCTCCGGTCGACGAATGCAGACAAGATATTCAGCTCGACGAATCTAGCTGAGTTCGATGAATGTCGAACTCAGGTAGACTATTGATGAACTCGACGAATGCTCAGGTCGACGATCTCTGTGGAATCAGTAACAATTGGCAGAATTTATTGAGGATTAATTACAGTCAATATTCCCAGTGAAAATAGCCGTTCAAACGGACAGTTACAGAAGAATTAAGTGAGGATCAATTTTCAAAGCATCTTCACTCTCGGGAATGTTTTCTTCCACCATCAAGATTAAGGAATTCAAATACAGGGAAGAAGACAGAGACAAATACAGAGACAGAGAAAAAAGATATAGAAAGGGCAATATCACTACAGTAACTAGAAGCCCTAGACCAGAGCGATAACAACCATCTGAAGAAGAAGAAAAAGAACATCTAATCTCTATCAAAAGTCTTCTTCTTCCTTCATCTCTGCAGGACAACTTCAAGGACAACAAATCTCTATCTGTCAGAAGTTCCTGAAGGATACTCTGGTCCAGGCCTGAAGATTGAAGGCCTATCACCCTGAAGCAAAGCTCCAGACCTTTCCTGAACCATTCAATATCTCAGGGGGAGCTGTTTGCTAACATCAATATCCACAAGTCTTCTCAGCTATTTTGAGACAGAGAAGACATCATCACTCTTTTCTCCTTCCTGTATAAAGGGTTGTCATCTCCCTTCAAAAGTGATTCCTGGTTGCAAGTCTCCTTCCAAAAGACTTGAGGTTTGGTTTTTGGGGACCTGATCAAAACCCATTGGTGTCAGGCACCTGATCAAAAACCTGAGTGGATTCCTACCAGGGTGGTAGAAAAGTGGACTACCCATATTTGGGGAACCACTATAAAATCCTTGTGTCTCTTCTATGTGGCTTGATTTCTTTCTATATTTCTTATTTTAGTTTTGTTTTTTTGTGATGTGATATTTATAACTCTAATCAGCTTAGTTAAGATCTATCACTTTCATCATCCTTCGGTCGGGGTGTCAATATGGAATGGATCATCGTCTTCTGTTTGACAAGTAGCAGACTAAAAGTAAAGCACCATTCGAGTGTTTCCATGATGATCTGATGGGGACAACCATCACCGTCAGTCTTGGAGGCAGCAGGTACATGTTGGTGTTGATTGATGACTACTCGAGGTATACTTGGGTGTACTTCATGAAGGAGAAATCGGACATGTTCTGTTTGTTTGTGGAGTTCAAGGAGTTGGTGGAGGGTCGGTTTGGCCTGCGGATTAAGAAGTTGAGAATAAACAATGGAAGTCAGTTCGTTTCAAATGAGTTCTCTAACTTCTACAAGAAGCATGGGATCCGGAGAGATCTCATTTGGGCTCATACTCCACAATAAAATGGAGTAGCAAAGCGGAAGATCCATCATCTGACAGAGGCCTACAAGTGTTGGCTTCATGCCAAAGGCATTCCAAGGTCCTTTTGGGCTTAAGGGATGGTCTGTATAACTTCTGTCATTAATTCGGATGCCTCTAAGTCCGATCAACATGAAGTCTCCTCATGAGATGATGCTTAAGGAGAAGCCTGGAGTTGGACACCTTCGGGTGTTCGGATCGACCTGCTATGTATACGTCCCGGATGCTCTTAGGACAAAGCTGGATACTAAGGCGAGGAAGCTTGTCTTCGTGGGCTATGACGTGCGGAAGAAGGAATGGAAGTGTATGGATCCAGTGACGAAGAAGTTCATCGTCTCGAGAGATATGGTCTTCGACGAATTGACGTTATATGAAGGTGACTATTCTGTGGAGCTACAGGAAAGCAGGTCGGACGGCGGACAGGAGGAGGCTGCTAAGGGTCTTCTGGTAGAGCTATCTGTGTCATCATGTGCTCCAGGTATTTCTCACTCCGAGGCGGAGGCTTCTGGTTTAGGAAGTAGGGGGAGCGATGCTCCAAGTTTGCTCGGGAACGGAGCTGGTTTAGAAGAAGCAGCGGATTTGGTCAGCAAGGGTCGGACTCTTCAGAGATCGAAAATGACCATCAAACCACCAGTTCGTTATAGCGAAGGAAATGCGTTGAGCTTCGTCTCTTGTTTCTTCGTAGGCCCTCTGGACGAGCGAGAGCCTTCTAGCTTTGAAGATGTCACTGGAGTCAAGGAGTGGGATAACGTCATAGATGAGAACATGGCTGACCTTAGGAAAAATGAGATGTGGGACCTTGTGCTCAAGGTCGAAGGTGTTACTCTTGTGACATGCAAGTGAGTGTATAAGCTGAAGAAGAAGGCGGATGGGAGCATCAAGCGGTACAGGGCTCGCCTTATAGCTCGGGGGTTCCCTCAATGGTACAGAGAAGACTACAAAGAGATGTTTAGACCTGTGGTAAAAATGACTTCAGTATGGGTGGTGATGGCCTTGGCGGCTTGCCAAGGTTGGAAGATGTGGCAGTTGGATGTAAAGAATGCTTTTCTTTATGGGGAAAGTGATAAGGACATCTTCATGGTTCAGCCTCCGGGATACGTGTCTGAAGATTATCTAGGATACGTCTACAAGCTCTGGAAGGCTCTTTATGGATTAAAGCAGGCTCCATGGGCATGGTATGGGAAGATCGCAGAATACCTCCAGTTCTGCGGTTATTTTGCCTCTGATTCAGATTTGAGCATGTTCATCAAGAAGAAAGGGGGAGCTTTATGTCTTGGTGCTATTATACGTGGAAGACATGATCGTCACGGGGAACTCCGAGTAGGTGGTACTTAGGCTCATGGCAGAGCTAGCTATTCAGTTTGAGATGAAGGACTTGGGTGAGCTCCACCACTTCCTTGGACTCGAGGTGGAGAAAAAAGAGAGCGGCATACTCGTTTCCCAAAGGGGCTATGCAGAACGGATTGTTTTGCGGTTCGGCATGTGGGATGGTAAGAGTAGCTCTACTCCACTTGATGTTGGCATCAAGCTTTGACGAGATGAGGGGAAGATACTTCCAGATCCTTTAATGTGGCGCGCTCTGGTTGGGAGCCTCAATTACTTGACGATTACGAGGCCAGACATTGCTTATGTTGTAGACTGAGTAAGCCGGTATATGGTTGTTGAAACCACCCGTCACCACACATCTTGCCAAAACCCCGAGGTTATGGTAAGGGGGGACGGGGGTACATAAACACCAAGGACCACCCGCTGCAGGCAATGTGGGACTAATCCATCCACGGGATGGCAGGGATATTCCGCCACACGGGGGGCCCACCGGGGTCAACACCCAGACCTGGAACGCGATGGGGAAGCCCAAATATGCGGTCCCACACACACCCAATCCCGCTGGACCTTGGTTCTCAACACACCCCCACAGCGGGATGGCTCTGATACCATGTTGAAACCACCCGTCACCACACATCTTGTCAAAATCCTGAGGTTATGGTAAGGGGGGACGGGGGTACATAAACACCAAAGACCACCCGCTGCAGGCAATGTGGGACTAATCCATCCACGGGATGGCAGGGATATTTCGCCACTCGGGGGGCCCACCGGGGTCAACACCCAGACCTGAAACGCGATGGGGAAGCCCAAATATGCAGTCCCACACACACCCAATCCCGCTGGATCTTGGTTCTCAACAATGGTGGAACCTCGGAAGCCTCATCTGGTGGCGGCAAAGAGTATTCTGAAGTAAGTGAAGTCCACTTATGATATGGGTCTCCTTTATGGCAGAGACACGGGCTTCAACCTGCACAGTTTCACAGATGCTGAATATGAAGGAGATTTAGACGATCGAAAGTCGACATCTGGTTATGTCTTCACATGTGGATCAGCGGGTATCTCGTGGTGCAGTAAGAAGCAGGATTCTGTGTCTGTCTCTACTACGAAAGCGGAGTATAAAGCTTCGCCCTTGGCAGCTCGGAAAGTCATCTGGCTTAGGAATCTAGTATAGGACGTCCATGAAGAAGTGTGAGGTCCCACTATGCAATGCAGTGATAACGAAAGTGCCCTTAAACTGTTTAATAATCCAGTTTGTCACGCGTGGACCAAGCACATTGAGATTGAGCATCATTTCATTCGGGAGGTGTTGAAGGGGTCTCTTGTGGTTGGACAAGTGCGGAGCGAGGACAACATTGCAGACATTTTCACGAAGACGTTGTCGAAGGGGCCACTTACACGGTTATGGGGACTGCTAGGGTTGTTCCACTTCTCACTTCAAGGGGGAGTGTTGAAATTTTTAAAGTGAAAGTAGCGGCCTGGGCGGACTGTCTTCGCCGACTTTGCGGACAGAGGTGGCGGTTAGTTAGGTCGGCAAGAGTGTTGCAGTTAGTTTGTTCCCTGAAGGTAACCGGGCGGATATTATGGTTATCCGCGCAGTTCATTGATTTTTGCGGACTGGTTCTGGAGTCCGTCAGTTTTGTGCAGTTTAGTCTGTATATCTGTTAGTACTGTGTTCACACCATGGATGGCTGGTGGTGTGGACTTGGTCTAGTTCTGTACCAAGTCTAGGTGTGCTCAGTCTGGGAGATTGTGTGGTTATCGCGGACTGCTTTCTTTATCCGCAAAGTTCGGTAGTTATCAACCTTGTGTGCTTTGGTTGCGGGCTCGGAGTGTGCCGACTGGAGTAGTGTTCGCAGGTGCATGCGGATTATAGCGATGTTTGCTAGTGTGTGGACTAGTGGTGTTGATGCGCGAAAACGCCGCGGGGCACCAGCCAGCTAACACGGAGGGGGTGTTCGGTCTCACAAGCTAGGAGAGGTGGAGAGGAGGAAAGGAAGGAAGCCTCTGAGTGCTCGAGAGTGGAGCAAACGGCTTGTCAAAGAGGGTTGCGGGGATAGAGGAGAGAAGCTTGACCAACAGAGCGGGTTGATCAAGAGAGGAGAAGGAGGTTGACCAGGAGCTGTCGAGCAGACGGCTAATATGACGGTTGTGCTTGCAGGTTGGATGCCGAGAATAGCTGAGCTGAAAAGAAGTTTGCTGAGAAGAGGAGCAAGACTTGCTGAGCAGAAGAGCAAGGCTTGCTGAGCAGAGGAGAAGAAGAGGGGGCCGCTAGCAGCGGCAACAACACACTTCGCCCGCCGCGGCCTAAATGCCACTCCTGCGACGGGCTTTCCTTTTATTAAAAGCTAGAGATTACAAGCTTACAAGTACACCTTTACAACAAAATCACTTAAAGGGTACAAGGAGAAGCTGGCGGCTAAGAGAGAAGAAAGTGCCAGAAAGCAGAGGAGAAGCTGCCAGAGACTAAGTAAAAGAGTCTGCTGGCAAGCTGGAGGACTGGGAAACTGAGTCTGCAGAGTCTGCTGGCAAGCTGCTGAAGAGCTGCTGGAGAGCTTTGCGGACAGAAAACTGAGTCCGCAGAGCTTGCTGGAGAGGCGATGACGGACTGGAAAACGGAGTCCGCAGGGCTTGCTGGCAGGACTTGCAGGATCTTCCTGGATGATCCACTGATGCAGAATGAGAGGCACCATGGGCTATTTATAGGCCCAGGGAAGTTCTTCTAGAAGCGGGGCCCAGTGACATCAGCATGACGACCTGCGCGGACTCCGCGGACAGAGATTTTGCGTCCGCCACTGTCGAGCAATGGAGCAATCGGAAGGACCCACCTGCAAAGAAATGGAGGTCGCCCCCTAGCGGGCGACCTGGGCGGACTCCGGGAGGAGTCCGCCCGCAGGCCGGAGGCCGCCCCCTAGCGGGCGGCCTGGGCGGACTCCAGGGTGGAGTCCGCCCGGCAGGGCGCCGGGGCCGCCCCCTAGCGGGCGGCCTGGGCGGACTCCAGGGGGAGTCCGCCCAGCAGGGCGCCGGGTCCGCCCCCTAGCGGGCGGACGGGGCGGACTCCAGGGGGGTCCGCCCGGCAGGAGCCGGGGCCGCCCCCTAGCGGGCGGCCTGGGCGGACTCCGGGTGGAGTCCGCCCGGCAGGAGCCGGGGCCGCCCCCTAGCGGGCGGCCTGGGCGGACTCCGGGTGGAGTCCGCCCGGCGGGAGCCGGGGCCGCCCCCTAGCGGGCGGCCTGGGCGGACTCCGGGTGGAGTCCGCCCGGCGGGAGCCGGGGCCGCCCCCTAGCGGGCGGCCTGGGCGGACTCCGGGTGGAGTCCGCCCGGCGGGAGCCGGGGCCGCCCCCTAGCGGGCGGCCTGGGCGGACTCCGGGTGGAGTCCGCCCGGCTGGAGCCGGGGCCGCCCCCTAGCGGGCGGCCTGGGCGGACTCCGGGTGGAGTCCGCCCGGCTGGAGCCGGGGCCGCCCCCTAGCGGGCGGCCTGGGCGGACTCCGGGTGGAGTCCGCCCGGCGGGAGCCGGGGCCGCCCCCTAGCGGGCGGCCTGGGCGGACTCCGGGTGGAGTCCGCCCGGCTGGGGCCGGGGCCGCCCCCTAGCGGGCGGCCTGGGCGGACTCCAGGGGGAGTCCGCCCGGCTGGCGGGCAGAGGCCGCCTGGGGTGGGCGGCCTCGGCGGACGGCGGCAGGAGGCCGCCGCCCCTCGGGCAGCAGGGAGGTTGCCCCTGGCGGGCTTCCTCGGCGGACGGCGGTAGGAGACCACCGCCCCTTGAGAGAAATAGGAGGCCGCTACTGGTACTGCTGTTGGCGGACTCCTGCAAGGAAAAGACTACACGATTAGCGGACCTAACCGCATGTCCCGCGAGGGTGAGCCATGGGAATAGCTCGTCGTCCCGCAGGGCACGCGGTTGCTAGGAGACCTAGGCGGATAAGGAAGACTGTCCGCCTACGCTGGGACCCATCGCGATCGAAAGGGATAACCTAAGGGTCACGATGAGCCAGCTGGCCATCTTGGGAAGGATCGCCGATTTCTGGGTTAACATAATCCCCGCACTTTTTTAAGTTCCGAAAAGAACTTCGAAAAAGTTGGAGACCCACGAAAATCGTGATCCACCCCAACGGAAGAAGAGGAGTAAGGAGAGACAGAACCTGAAGACTCTCCTTAGAAGCTTGATGTTTCCTGTCAATTTTCCTGCAAAAGGAAAGTTAGGGTAAGCATGTAGGGGTGGCACATCGAGTGTGTACCTGAATTTGTTTTTTGCAAAATGAAGAAGGCGTGTCTTCTGTAAGTGTTCTGCAAAACAAAAGTGAGGAAAACGGAAAGGCGTAACAACTTGCAAGTACCTGTAAGGGACCTGCAAGTCTTTACTGGTTTCTGCAAAAGAAGAGTTAGGAGCATGCACAATATATGAGAGTAACTTGCAAGTACCTGTGAAGAAACTTGCAAGGGTTTGAGGATCTCTGCAAGAAGAGAGTTAAGAGCAGGTATCGTATATAAAAACAAGCTGCAAGTACCTGGATGAGGCTTGCAGGTGTTTGCTAATCTCTGCAAGAAGAGAAGTTAGGAACCAATAAGATATGAAAATAACTTGCAAGTACCTGTGAAGAGAAGGCTTGCAAGTGTTAACTGTAGACTGTTAACTGTTGATAAGTTAACTGTTGACAAGATAAGGCCGATATGACCAATTAGCAAGAAGAGTGCCTGATGAATATTATTATGAAGCCCAGATCCATAAACTGTGTTAATTGCTGACAGATATGCCTGGATTGCGATAACATGGCTGGTAGTGCTTGAGCAAACAATATATAGAAGATAAGAGCAATAGAACTTATATAGATAGAGTGCGAGTCATCATCCGATAGAGCTTTGAATAAGCAATTCATATAGGATGAGCACGAGCAAAGTGATTGCTGAAAATCCTTTTGGTAGGTCGGATTAACCTGTTCACCTGTGAAAGAAGGCAAGAGAGAAAAAGGAGGGCTGCACCCGGAATGACTAAAGTGGGTTGAATGCTGCCACAGGTGTTCCCCGTGGGCCTTATGCATCACTTGCCCGAAAAAATCATCCCAAGTATAGTCCTACTCAAAGCGGGCCGGCCGCGCATCCTCAAGGAGGGGGGAAAAGGAAAAAGGAGGTCCATGTTCGGAATGATTACAGAGGGTTGAATGCTGCCACAGGTGTTCCCCGTGGGCCTTATGTATCGCTTGCCCGAAAATCATTCCGAGTATGGTCCTGCTCAAAGCGGGAAAGGAAAAAGAGGTCCATGTTCGGAATGACTAAAGAAGGTTGAATGCTGCCACAGGTGTTCCCCGTGGGCCTTATGCATCACTGGCCTGAGAAAGTCATTCCGAGTATGGTCCTGCTCAAAGCGGGCTGGCCGCGCATCCTCAAGGAGGGCACAAAGCAAGGGAAGGTCCTGAGAAGGACCGCTGGAAGCAAGGAAGATCCTGAGAAGGATCGCTAGAGACTCTGCTCTCTTGCCCTGGGCACAAGCATCACTGATCAAGGAGACAGGTTGCGCCAAGAGGCCTATATTGTCTGTGTGTTGATCAGTGGAGTTGTGAGAACCCGAGAGGCATGGATCGAGGATACCGGAGAGAGTTATTCGGCCACCACAGTTGAAGGATGATCCAAGAGACAAGGCTACGCTTGATTGCCATTGCTTGTCCAGCGAAGATCATCCTAACCGTAGTGTTTCCTATAAGACGCACAGCAGAGCTAACACATGGGGCTCCCCTAGCACACACTCTGTGTCAGATGCTGGCTAGGATCCTAAGCCTGAAGCCCATAATCGTAGATGAACTGCTCCCACTACACACATGGGTATACTCCCGCCATATGTGGTCGAAGCGGTAGTGCGAGAACAAACTACGGAGGGAACGTTTCAGACTCGGCGAAATCTCATTGGCGTATTGATCCAGAGAGAGAGAGAGAGAGAGGCAACAAAAAGGGAACTGTGTCAGTACAGGATCTCTGAATCAAAGCTTTGCAGAAAAGCAAGAAAATAACACTGAGAAGTGTTGTAAAGAATGTATGAAAAGGAGAGAGAGTAAGGGTTGAGATAACCCCTGAAGGTTGCAAGGAGCTCTGGAGGACTGTGAAGTCCATGGCTTTGGAGGACTGTGAAGTCCTTGCTAGTCTAGAATAGCCTTCCCAGTATGCCCTCATCGTCGGCGTCGAAGCATTCGACTTCTTGGTTGACAATGAGGAGAGGAGGCTCTTCGACGTGATTCACTCCCCTTGAGGAGCAAGGAACATCTGCAATTTCTTTGCCCTTTGACGTTGATGGGTCAGGGCGATCTTCTTTAGGGAGCAAGTCATGCATCTTGCCCTGCCGGAGCATCCTTTGCACAAGCTGACGGAATGCTCGGCAGTTTTCTGTTCGATGGCCTGGCTCTTTGTGGAATTCACAATAAGGCTCTGAGTCTCTAGACCTCTGATCTGCTGGTCGATAGGGCTTCTTGTAGCTCGCCCTGTCTTTCATGATCTGGATCACTTCTTGCACGGCGTCGTCGAGATCAGACTCGTGCAAGTCATCGTCTTGCTGTTGTTGGACAGCTGCTGTTTGAGAAGGAGCTAGCGGGAGCAAAGGATCTTGAGCACCATGGCTCGGGAAGGAGTATCGCTGGCGATGAAGCCTTCTCTCCTTCCTTGAGTGAGCTGGGAAACGATTGTAAGGAGACCTCGGAGGCTGCTTGCGAAACGGATCTTTCTCTGATATGAGCTTGGAGACGAAGCCTGGATTGCTCTTCTCGCCTCGGATGTATGAGTTGGCTAGAGCGATCAGCTCTTGGTATGTCCTCGGAGCACGGACATTAGCTTCAAACTTGAGAGGCCCTTCACGAAGACCATGGATAAGAGCCACTCGGTACATTTCTTGATCAACGATTTCGATGTCCAGAATCTCTCTCTGGAATCGATCAACAAATTGAGACCAAGTTTCATCACTGCGCTGTTTGATCTCAAAGAGGGCTTCAGGACCACCCTTTCTCTTGGAGGAGGTAGAGAATCTGAGAAGGAACTCTCTACGAAGATCAAGGAAGGAAGAGATGGAGTGAGGACGGAGGCCATAGAACCAATCCCTCACTTGCCCATCAAAGGTTGTCACAAGGAGCTTGCACTTGGTTGCATCTGACAAAGTTTTGAGAGCAACGGCTGATTCAAAGGCTTGGAGGTGCTTGACCGGATCAGTCTCTCCTGTATAGATTGGCAGTCGAGGCTCTCTGAAGTTTGCTGGAGTAGGTTCAAGGCGAACGCTCTCAATAAAGGGCGACGGCTCTTCCTGCTCTCCCACAGCATAGGGATCAAAGGGAGCATAGGCTGCAGCTGCAAAAGAAGCAGGGGGGTAGAAAGGAAAAGTTGCTGCAGGAGGAGCTGAGGCAGGAGCTGGGGGGCAAGGATGACTTCCTTGAAAGTTGAGAAATCTAGCAGGACTTCCCCGGGCAGCTTGCCGGAAGAAGTTATGGCGAGCAGCAAACTCTTCATCTTGAGTTCGCAAAGGAGCAGCAGGACCTTGCGGGAAGGTCGGGGTGTAAGGCGGATAGAACGGAGGACAAGCTTGAGAATAAGCTTGCTTATGCTCTGATGTTGGCGTTGGGTTGATTGGAGCAGCTGGAGCAGCTGGAGCAGCTGCTGGACGAGAGTCTAACCGCTGCGTGATCGCAGCAAGGACTTGGTTGATTGCTTGGAACTGTTGAGCATTCTCACGGCGCGACTGCTCAAAAGCTTCCCAGAGAGGATCTTCACTGGGACTTGGAGCAAAGTTCTCGGCTGACTGATCTGACATGGCTAACTGTCGCTGTTCACCGTCTGACGGATCTGAAGGTCGCGTGTTAACTGTTGATGCGCGAAAATGCCGCGGGGCACCAGCCAGCTAACACGGAGGGGGTGTTCGGTCTCACAAGCTAGGAGAGGTGGAGAGGAGGAAAGGAAGGAAGCCTCTGAGTGCTCGAGAGTGGAGCAAACGGCTTGTCAAAGAGGGTTGCGGGGATAGAGGAGAGAAGCTTGACCAACAGAGCGGGTTGATCAAGAGAGGAGAAGGAGGTTGACCAGGAGCTGTCGAGCAGACGGCTAATATGACGGTTGTGCTTGCAGGTTGGATGCCGAGAATAGCTGAGCTGAAAAGAAGTTTGCTGAGAAGAGGAGCAAGACTTGCTGAGCAGAAGAGCAAGGCTTGCTGAGCAGAGGAGAAGAAGAGGGGGCCGCTAGCAGCGGCAACAACACACTTCGCCCGCCGCGGCCTAAATGCCACTCCTGCGACGGGCTTTCCTTTTATTAAAAGCTAGAGATTACAAGCTTACAAGTACACCTTTACAACAAAATCACTTAAAGGGTACAAGGAGAAGCTGGCGGCTAAGAGAGAAGAAAGTGCCAGAAAGCAGAGGAGAAGCTGCCAGAGACTAAGTAAAAGAGTCTGCTGGCAAGCTGGAGGACTGGGAAACTGAGTCTGCAGAGTCTGCTGGCAAGCTGCTGAAGAGCTGCTGGAGAGCTTTGCGGACAGAAAACTGAGTCCGCAGAGCTTGCTGGAGAGGCGATGACGGACTGGAAAACGGAGTCCGCAGGGCTTGCTGGCAGGACTTGCAGGATCTTCCTGGATGATCCACTGATGCAGAATGAGAGGCACCATGGGCTATTTATAGGCCCAGGGAAGTTCTTCTAGAAGCGGGGCCCAGTGACATCAGCATGACGACCTGCGCGGACTCCGCGGACAGAGATTTTGCGTCCGCCACTGTCGAGCAATGGAGCAATCGGAAGGACCCACCTGCAAAGAAATGGAGGTCGCCCCTAGCGGGCGACCTGGGCGGACTCCGGGAGGAGTCCGCCCGCAGGCCGGAGGCCGCCCCCTAGCGGGCGGCCTGGGCGGACTCCAGGGTGGAGTCCGCCCGGCAGGGCGCCGGGGCCGCCCCCTAGCGGGCGGCCTGGGCGGACTCCAGGGGGAGTCCGCCCAGCAGGGCGCCGGGTCCGCCCCCTAGCGGGCGGACGGGGCGGACTCCAGGGGGGTCCGCCCGGCAGGAGCCGGGGCCGCCCCCTAGCGGGCGGCCTGGGCGGACTCCGGGTGGAGTCCGCCCGGCGGGAGCCGGGGCCGCCCCCTAGCGGGCGGCCTGGGCGGACTCCGGGTGGAGTCCGCCCGGCGGGAGCCGGGGCCGCCCCCTAGCGGGCGGCCTGGGCGGACTCCGGGTGGAGTCCGCCCGGCGGGAGCCGGGGCCGCCCCCTAGCGGGCGGCCTGGGCGGACTCCGGGTGGAGTCCGCCCGGCGGGAGCCGGGGCCGCCCCCTAGCGGGCGGCCTGGGCGGACTCCGGGTGGAGTCCGCCCGGCTGGAGCCGGGGCCGCCCCCTAGCGGGCGGCCTGGGCGGACTCCGGGTGGAGTCCGCCCGGCTGGAGCCGGGGCCGCCCCCTAGCGGGCGGCCTGGGCGGACTCCGGGTGGAGTCCGCCCGGCGGGAGCCGGGGCCGCCCCCTAGCGGGCGGCCTGGGCGGACTCCGGGTGGAGTCCGCCCGGCTGGGGCCGGGGCCGCCCCCTAGCGGGCGGCCTGGGCGGACTCCAGGGGGAGTCCGCCCGGCTGGCGGGCAGAGGCCGCCCGGGGTGGGCGGCCTCGGCGGACGGCGGCAGGAGGCCGCCGCCCCTCGGGCAGCAGGGAGGTTGCCCCTGGCGGGCTTCCTCGGCGGACGGCGGTAGGAGACCACCGCCCCTTGAGAGAAATAGGAGGCCGCTACTGGTACTGCTGTTGGCGGACTCCTGCAAGGAAAAGACTACACGATTAGCGGACCTAACCGCATGTCCCGCGAGGGTGAGCCATGGGAATAGCTCGTCGTCCCGCAGGGCACGCGGTTGCTAGGAGACCTAGGCGGATAAGGAAGACTGTCCGCCTACGCTGGGACCCATCGCGATCGAAAGGGATAACCTAAGGGTCACGATGAGCCAGCTGGCCATCTTGGGAAGGATCGCCGATTTCTGGGTTAACAAGTGGTGTGTCCGCAGGGTCTGCTGGTGTGGCGGACAAGTCTTGGCATGGCTTTATGGCGATAAGTCAGATAGGATTTCTATTCGGCCTTGGTGGTGCGATATTGACGAACTGGTTGTCTAGTTAGTTGCTGCGATAAGGCGAACTACCATTGTGTCTGCGGTTTAGCGGGTACACTCAGTGCTCGCAAAGAGATAGGGTGGTGATCCTATCGGCTAGGGAGATGATCACACTCCGCTCCGCGCCTATAAATAGGACTCATATCATATCAACATTACATATGAATGAATAGTTGTACGGACAGAGCTGAGAAGCCAGGGACTTGGTTCTGACTTTGGTCAGGGATCAGTGTGGACTCTGCGGTTAGTAATTGGCAGTTAGCAGCAGGTCACGGCTTGTGGCTAGACGGTCTTCTTTCTTTGGCAACCTTTGTCCCAGTTCAATAAGTTGTCCACTTCTGGCAGCTTGTTCAGTTCGGCAGCAGCTGTTCGACGATCTGGCGACTAGGCGACCTCGCGGTTAGGAGGTTTTCATATCAGCGAACAAAGTTCTCATCATTGGAATAACGGGTTGTCTGCGCGGCTAGATTGCGGTCTGGCGACTTGGCGGCTTCAGCCGACTCCTTAGGCAGCTCGGCAAAGTTGGCGGGTTCTCATTGAGACCACGTGACTAGTTTTGTATTTATTTTTTTGCTTCCATCTGGTACATCGGCGAATCATGTCTCGCCATGTATACATAGCTTTGTAAAGATTGTTGATAGTACAAGGCTTCTTGCTCTTCTAGTGCATCTAGTTTATTTGGCTTCGGATTTGTTGAGTGTTCCTGCATCTGATTTTTTGTTTTCCACAGTTCACGAATTTTTACATATAATATTGTTTTCCTTCCAAGATTTTGCCCCGAGTATAAATATACCCGGTCCCAAGAGGGGCCGGTCGGCCCCTCCCCATAAGGGGCTGAACCGGGTGGTCCAGCCCCCAAGCTGGCTGATCCTAATGAGTGGGGGTTAAATCGGTTGGTTCAGCCCCGTTGTCGCTTATCTTCTCCTTCCGCCTGTGAGTGTACTGATGCCCAGAGAACCATGCCAAGTTCGAGGGTGTAACAAAAATCACGTGGATGGATTTCTGCCGAGCCAAAATTCACTATTTTGTTTAACTTTACAAGAGTTTAAGATGATTTATCAGAGGGTGACAGATCACCTCTCCATTACAAATGTAAAGAACCACGATGATGAAAAAGAAACTAAGTTCTCAGAGTCTCGATGGGAGCGCTCTGGCCTTTGAAAATTGTCAGGTCCACGGAACTTTAATGGAAGCATTCCGACCGTGAAAAATCTATAAGTCCCCAGAGCCTTAATAAAAACATTGTTGTTGAAGCGGAGCCTTGATGGGAGCGCTTCCGCGGAGAAGTACGACGTGCCTTGAAGCTTGTTGGAGCTTTTGCGCTAGAAGAGAAGCATATCGAATTCCTGAGCGGAGGATCAGTCTAAGTCCACGATCTCGCCGAAAAATCTTCGAGCTTTCTCTAGCTTCTGGAGTTGCTTGCCTTCAAATGAAGACATGGAGACATATTTATAGTTTTCTGGAGGCATTCGTCGGCAATTGCGTCGAATCGGAATTTGTGCTGGCGAATAGCGTCGCTCCATTTTGGTCCCCTGGATCACCAGATTTAGCGAAATGATAGAAGAGCCCCCCGGGCATTTCGGCAACCCGGGCGAGGTGCCCAACAGTGGTAGCAGTCGGAGGCGGCCACGGCGACGGTGGGAGGCGGCGGCGACCGGAGGCAGTGGGGCTGTTGACGCCGTGCATGGCGGGTGCGCATGCCAGCCGCGCAGGGCGCGGCCACGCTCGTGCAGGCCGCGCGGGGTGCGACAGCCCGGGGCTCGGCCGCGCGCGCGCGCATCGGCCACGCGAGTAGGTTGTGTGTGCGCCCGTGGGATGGCCGTGCGCGCTTGGGGACGCCTCATGTGCGTGCGCGCTGGTTTTGCTCGCCGCTCGGGTGCTTCTGGGCCTTGGGGAGCGTGGTGCATCGCACGTGCCTTGTCCAGTCGGGTTAGCTTTTCCCACGCATCCTTGGCCTGAGCTCTTTCGATTTGACTCAGAAATTTCAAGAGAAACCCATCAAATAGAAATTCGGGCCGCTCATCTACATTTTGCATAATTATTGACAAGTGGGTGATAGAATTCCAAATTATCCAGCTTATTTTGGTTCGTTGAATTTTTAATGGCTGGATCAAATTTCCAAAAAGAAATAGAGTTGTATGCTTCGGACACATCAAAAATTCCAGGGAACCCCATCAAGTAGAAATCTGGGCCGCTCATCTACATTTTGCGCAACTTTTAACAAGTGTGTGATCGAATTCCAGATTATCCAACTTATTTTGGATCATTGAAGTTTAAATGGATGGATCAAATTAAAAAATAACGCAGAGTTGTATGTTTGATGCACCAAAAAAATCTCAAAGTAAAAATTATGATAAGGTTATTTTATGATTTACAATATAATATTTATATATTAATATAAAAAGTTATTATTTGTTGAGATGAAAAGTTTGGAAGATAAGTTGAATGAAGTCCGGACTCTTTTAAGATTTTGGTGCTGTTTGGTAGAGCGGTGCTATTAGCTATAGTGAGAAATAATTATCCAAACCTTTTATATAAGTTAGCATAATTATTGAGAGCACCTCTCATTTTATTACAAAAATTTTGGATTTTTTATTTCGTTATATTCATGAAGAAAAATACTTCATGAACACTGTACATCAAGAAGGTGTTTTTGTGCATGGATATTATGAAATGAAAACTTTAAAGAAAATTTTTGTAATGAAATATAAATTTTAAGAGTTCGTTCGATTGGATGGAATTGACATTTTAGAATTGATTTTTCGACATAAATTGCCTGTTTAAGATATATACAGCTCAAAACATAATTGAGCATTTCTTAAGAAAATAGAGGTTTCATCAAAAATACCATTGCCCTTCTAATAACTCTAATCCCACCAATAATTTGTCATCACTGTCTTTCCATCTAACAAAATATCATTAGAAAGCTTCGAGCCTCAAATTGCAACGGTCCGCTATGTCTATTGTCTAATATACATTAAGTTAGGGCTGTAATAGTTCGCTTTGGTTCAGTTTTTTATTAAAACCGCTAACCGAATTATCCGCATGTGGTTCCAAAATTCTGGAACCAACCAAACCAAACCGTGCACACCATTGGAACCAAACTGAACCGAACCACCGTATGGTTAGTTTCGGTTCGGTTCGGTTTGAGTGGTTTAAAAATATGAAAAAATAATTACGACATGGAGATAAATAACGCATGAACATAAAAACAGATAAACAAATTTAGGTAAATTTATTCTTATGAATGATTTCTTTAATTATGTACCCAACTATAATAAATCGTGTTCTACAATAAGTCATGTTATTTAATAAAGGTGATTGTTAACCGCAACCCGTAATCGGCTAGTCGCACCCCAAAATCTTCCAATTTTTCGCATATTTTCGAAATACTCCTTGTACATGCAATTTCAGGAAAGGTGTTCACCACGAAAGTTGTAGATATCGACGAGATCTACAACGTTAGTGTTGAACACTTTTCCTGAAATTGCATGTACAAGGCGTATTTCGAAAAGGCGCAAAATCTGGGAATATTTCCAAAGTACGTCTTGTACATGCTTTTTTAGGAAACGTGATCAACACTAAAGTTGTAGATCTCGTCGCTATCTACAACTTTCGTGTTGAACACTTTGTCTGAAATTGCATGTACAAGGCGTATTTCGAAAAGGCGCAAAAAATTGGGAGATTTTGGGGTGCGACTAGCAAAATAACGAGTTGCGGTTAACAATCACCTTAATAAATCATATTTTAATATAAGTAATTATGAAACCAAAAATAGTGACTTCTAGTTCTAGTAAGTTGTAACAACTAACAAGAGTGAAGACCTAACTATATTGATAATATATTAAAAAAAATTAAAACTAATACGGTTCATTTCGACTCGATTCGGTTTGACATTTCAAACCGTGAACCAAATCGAACCACATGGTTTTTCAAAAAACGGAACCATGATCGAACCGCAATCAACTAAAACCAAACCGAACTGTGCAATTTAGTTCGGTTCGATTTGGTTATACGGTTTGCTTGGTTCGTACTTACAGCACTACATTAAATTTACGGCCTTAATTCATAAAAGAAACAAAACAGTAAATGGGTAAATTGTCCACCATTTGACCCACGAGGGCTCCATTTGGTTCAGCGGTGGCGGATCGATCCTGCGAGTGAAAACGGAGAGTTCGAATCGGAGGGGGGAGGTGACTTCTTCAAACGGATCTTTTGGGGGCATTTCTCAAGGCGGACGGATGGAAACTGAGCAAACACTTCCGGAAGTTTATTGGTTTACCCTTCTTCTGACGGCGTTTGCCCAAAACGAAACTACGAAACCCCCAAACAAATAGAGTTGAGATCTGTGCTCAACCAAGTCTGCACCGACTCGGCTCTCTCTAATCTACTAAACAGAAATCCACCGCAGCTTCGAGTTCTAGAAATAATATGAAATCTATATATTCGCTCCTCCCTTCTCCTCTCTGCTTCATTAAAGTGGAAGTGGAACTGAAAAAGCTCGGACAGTTGGGCACCTGCAATCCCTTTCAGGCGTTCTGTTTCACATCCATTTTGATTATTCTTTGCTATTTATTAGTAGCCAATTTCTGTAACTTCCGCATCCTTTATTCCCCCCAAAAAGCAGTTTCTGATGAAAAGCTCCCATTTCTCCCGGCGGCCACCCACATCTTCCTCCCTCCTTTCTGCAATTTATTAAGTTCATAAGCGATTTCTAGCCCTCCCTTTTCTCCTCCTGTTCTTCCATGATGAAAGCTGCCGTTTAACTTTCATGGGCTTGCTGGGTTTTGTCTCCCATGGCATCATCTCCGGGCGATTTGTATTGAAGAGCTGCACTGGTTCTGAGCCGAAAGGGCGCAGGGTTAGGGTTTTAGTGGTGATTTAGGATGGGCTGGAGAGGAAGGGATCTTGCTCGATTAGTTCTTGGCGTTCTGATCATTCTGTCGGGGATTTATGATTCCGCGGGTAAGAAATTGCTGCCCCAAAATATTCCTCTGGCACTGCTTACTATCTGTAAAATGTTTTCAGTTTTATTAATTTCTTCAAGTGATGCTATATTTTGGGGCTCTTATGTCGGTGCTTAGGTGTGTGTTGGTGATTCATGATTTATTGATGCAAATGATGTGAAGCATATAGTTGGCTTGATTATTATTATTTTGTCACCAAATCCATATTAAACTTAAGATTAGTAAAAGTTTTAGGATTTTTTGTTGTTTGACAATCTTTTGTTTTTGTTTTAACAATTTCATGAGTGACTATGGGAGTCTTTGATTATTTAATGTGTTTGTACTGTTAAGCCTTCTTAGATTTAAAAGAAAAATTAAACTAGTTTATTCTATAAAGAATAAGGCTCTGTTTGATTTGGTTGTTGCTGATGAAAACCTACTGATAAGAAATGAAGTTTGAGATAAATGTTGTTTCTAAAAAATAGGGTTTTATAAAAATAAAAAAAACTGTTTGAGTTAAATGAAATTTGCAAAACCGAGTTTTGGAAGAGTTGTTTGGGTACAAAATGGGGTTTGGGGTGAATTTTTTTCTCAAACAGCAACCGAATCAACTCAAAATCACAGAATAACATTACAATATATACAATTTAAACACAATACACACGCACAATAATTCAGTGCCAACACAATCAAAACAACCAAGTACAAATGAAACCAAGTGTAATATAACATTCAGTTTGACTCAAACAAAAAGACTATTGGTGGATGTGAAATTGATAGTTATCAGTTACAATATATACAATTTAAACACATACACACGCACAATAATTCAGTGCTAACACAATCAAAACAACCAAGTACAAATGAAACCAAGTGTAATATAACATTCAGTTTGACTCAAACAAAAAGACTATTGGTGGATTGAAATTGATAGTTATCAGTTACAATTTAAACACAATACACACGCACAATAATTCAGTGCCAACACAATCAAAACAACCATGTACAAATGAAACCAAGTGTAATATAACATTCAGTTTGACTCAAACAAAAAGACTATTGGTGGATGTGCAATTGATAGTTATCAGTCAACATTACTTAAGATCAAATAATACTCTGTTATGTTATATATTATTTACAGAGTATTTTAAAGCATTTTCTCTTCTTAAATAGGATGCTTAGTTTATTTTCAAGTCAAGAACTTTCCTTTTTGAGCCAAGAAGGAAATCAGAAGGTGAGGAATCCAAACTAGACTATGTGGGGAGTAGGCTGAATCTGGTTTGCAGTGTTTCTAATAGTGAAAGCAGGAAATTAATGGATTGTTGAAATTTTTGTAATGAAAGCAACAACAAAAAATCATTTAATAAATTTAGCAAAAACTTGGTTTGTCTGACCAAGCATTCAGACCCGGTTTCCGCACCCCTTGCACGGGTGTAATGGCGCAAAGGCACTCAGTTAAAGATTATCCAGATAAATTTTGACTGACAAGGCTTGGCGTGCGAGCGCATGGTCTCACCTCATTCCAACCACCACTTTTCAAGAATATACACAACACTCTGTGTAAAGAAACAAAAGGAACTTTAACTCGCCATGTGGGACTAAAGCATTTGGCTTTGAAAATTTATGCATGCGAAAAATAAAATACAACACTGCCTACATTCTATCATTCATGACTCAGTTATGGGGGCTTTCCGAAAGAACGATGACATGTCAATATACAATGCGAATAAGATGTCCGTTTCAGTCGTTGCAGTGACTTTCATTTTTATTTCGCTGCTCAAGACATGCTCTGTTGAACTCGGATTTTTTATGGTATTATAATATGGTATGTTGTCGGTGTTTGATTTTCAAATATCGTACGAGCAGGAACAGTTATAGAAAGTTCCTCGGTAGAACTTTGGTGTGGATCGGTGTGTTTGAGACATTAAGTTGCAAATGAGATATCATGGATCTTATGAATCAAGATTAGACATATCAGACAGCTTCATTTCCATTTTTAAGGAGATCTTTTGATATTATAGCTATGTCTAGAACTAGATGGAGGAATAACTTGTCCCTACTGATTAGTACCTTTCCGCAGTTGTTTTAATATGGCATGTTTGGGATGACGGTGGTGGTTGGAGATGGAGTGGTTGGAGATGAACATAAAACGTTGTTCCTAAACGTAGTCCCCTCCCCGCGATTGCAGATGGGCATAAACGACATTTTGAGGAATCCGCGGTTCCGAGCATAGGTTATTCAAACAGGAAAAAATAGCGTTTGCATTTTTTAAACTACAACTGAGAAAATCTTCTGAGCAAACAGAGCTGAAACATGTGACTTAATTTGATGCAAAATGAAGAATCTTATAGGGGCTTGACGTGTTGTGAATCCTCTTGAAAGAGAGGGATGCCTTCAAAAATGCGGACACAGTGGTGCATGGTTGTCGCCAGCTCGTGTCGTAAGGCGTTGAGTTAAGTCGTGTGCCCAAGGAAAGAAGGTCGAGGAAGTTAGTGACTTGATGACAGGGAAGCCAGTGATCGAAGCTCCGGTGAACAACGGTCGTAGCTATAACGGTCCTAAGGTAACTAAAAGCATTGTCTTGTAAGTTCCAACAGGCATCATCTCGGAGAGAGGCTCAGCCCGAAGAGTGTTAATGCTTCTATTCTTTCAGCCACACCATTGTCATGCAACACAAGAAGAATATGTCTAGAATATCTTAGTATTTGAGTTGTTATTGCATTTAATTATATATAACAGTCAGAGTTATCTTCATTTCTAATCGCACAGCAAGAGTGTTAGGAGTTGCTATCTTTAAGTTTTACATGGAGTTATCTTGTAAATTGTTTCCATAACTAAGGTGACTCTTATAATTGAAATAATTGATTAGCAACACCACCTTTAAAATCCATGACCACTTGATTAATTTCATTTCTTTTCCTGGATCAACAGCCCGCATTGCAATACCATCACCTTCAAAGCCTGAAGCCGTGAGTCAACCTTTGCACTTTCCTCATAGAGCAGGTAAATATTTCCTACAAAAAAGTCCAACCAAGTATTAAATATAATCATATGAATGTAATTATATGTTCTCATTTGTAGGATTCACTATCTCTTCTGCATCAGAAATTTCTCCACCATCTTCAATGGAAGATACGATGGCGGCTCCTTCAATCCCTATAGATTCAAGAAGAAACCATGAACCAAGTCCGATGATTGTACCAACCGGTATGAGTATAAAGAGGCGATTTGTCCAACCAACCCTTAAATATTAAGTGACCTTGTAAATTTTGTTCATAAGCATTTTCAGAGCCAGTTGCACATCTTCCATCAACACCACCTTCAAAGCCTGAGGTTCTATCCCCTATCATTCAGGAAACACTACTATCAGTGCATATATCACATTTATGACTATTTACCTGTATTTCGTTACAGGTTTTTTTACCCAATTTCTACCTTTGGGGATTTTGGCCGCAAAAGCTTAACCGGACATGCATGATTGTGCATTTTGGCCTAAAAACATCATTTTATAAAAATAATGCTCATGACTACACGTGCACATTCTATTTGCATTTTTCATAACTGCATTCAAAACCATCATCGCTCTCCCACCGCCCTCCAAAGCATGGCTTTATTGTGCTATTTTTCAGAAAATGTTGAATTGGCTCTTAAGGTACTAATTCACTGAAGAATTTTCCTTTAGGGTCATCCTCAGAGATAACTGTACCACACAATAACTTAAATACTAGATACCCTTCTTCAAACTCACCTTCCAATCCTCCAAAAGGAAGAACAGCTCATAGTCCTGATCGTGCAACTTCACCTACTGACCATAGAAGTGGCAAAATTGGAACAAACGCTGTTTCATCTGCATTTTCTCAGGCTCCACCAGCATCACAACATTCAGGTTGGATCATCTCTCTAAATAACTATCATCACCATTTCTCTAAACTATTATAATTACCATTCATTAGCATATATTTACTTCAAAGTTTGATGCTTTGAACTCTTGAAATAATCACAAAAAGAACTTCCTTCTAACTTTACATAATTGCATGGTTCATTCATCTTACTTTCAAAATTACGAAATTCCCCTCTCTAAATTTACATTGTTGGCATACATTTACAAAATACCCACTTAAGACCCCTCCTGAGGGTATTTTTTGTGCATGACAATATAAACTTAGATGGGAGATTTTGATAATTTTGAAAGTTTGAGGGAAGGTTCGGTAATTATGCAAAGTTGGAGGGGAGGTCCCGGCAAATGGCCCTGGTACTCTTTGTTACTAATTATGTTTTTTTTCTTGCATCTCCAGCGTCTTTTCTTCCAACAGCATCATTTCAAGCTCCTATGGTCTCGCAAGCTCTGTTATGGCCCTTGCAATCCTCCAACAAGAGAGAGAATTATGCTCCTCCACCCTATGACAAGGACCATGTAATTTCTCCCTCTTCAAAAACTCTGATACAAATTTCAAAGAATAAGAGAAGGCATCTTGCTCCACCTAATTTTAGTAGTTTAGGGATGAATCCATCTTCACATGCTTCTGTTCCGGCTCCAAAGCCTAAGAGACCTTATGCAGAAGTCCCAGAGTTCAATTCAGCGCCATTAAGCCCTACAGTGGGGACCAAAAGGAGCAACAGAGGGCATTATTCTCCTACAACCTATCCTCAAGGTTCAAAAGATTTATTTTTTGTTGTTATCGAAGTTCCATTATTTCAATAATTTATTAAAATTGGAAAGGTTTCTTGGGTCTATAATTAGGTGTTTACACTTTTTGAAACCTTCTAAGCAAGGGTAGGTGGCCTAGCATATGCACCAAGATTTTACCAATTTTTTGAATATAACTTAAGAGACATGCTATTGTTTGCAACGTTTTGAAGAGTTTTGAGGACCGGACTATAGACTTAGAAATCTCTTTTTTACCCCACCCCCGAGATTTTTATGCAAATTCCCCAAAGATTAGAATGATGAGAAAAACTTTGACAAGTTGCAGCACTTTTAACTCCATTTTTTCTTCTTTGTAGGCCTTGATCTCTCTCCGATCCAGGCCATGTTTTCTTCATCAATTGGTGAAATATCTGCTGCTCCTTTTCCGGCACCAGCCAGTCCCCCTGGTTATTTCATATGTAAGTTCATTGGCATTTTCTTATTTACCATGTAAGATTATCTACTTTTTTCCTACTATGTAAATAATTTTTTACTGGCTTTAACCTCTCTTTAATAGGGCAAATTTTCTCCCCAAAACCTTCTCCTACTTCTACTTCTCGAGATAATTCTTGGGCCTCATCACCAGAACCGAAAAGAGCATCACCCCCTCCACCTCCTAATCTGGGTATTACTTCGATAATTATTGATGCTTTGATTATAACCATGTTGAAATGTAAGTCTTCAAATGCACGTTTGTTTATAATATATACATATTATGTGGGTGCAGATTGTGGCTCTATGATGTGCCATCCACCCCTTACAAATCCATCTCCCGGGTCGTCTTGTGCTTGTGTCTTACCAATTAAAATTGGTCTGCGTCTCGGTATCGATCTGTACACATTCTTTCCCTTGGTTTCCAAATTTGCGAAAGAAATTGCGACCGGAATATCTATGAAACAAAGTCAAGTGCGTGTTATGGGAGCGAATTCTGCAACCGAAGATTCTGCAGAGACTGACGTGCTTGTTCATCTAGTTCCACTTGGAAAATCCTTTGACAACACAACAGTTTTTCTGACATTTGAGAAGTTCTGGCAGAAGAATGTCTTGATACAAGGATCATATTTTGGAGATTATGGTATATTATATGTTAGCTATCCAGGTTAGAATCTTAGCAATACCTTACATTATATGTTAGCTATCCATGGTTTAACCAGTAACCATTTTCCATGATCCATTTCTCTAAGATAACACTGAAAAATCAATTTTTTTTCTGCTAGCAATACCCCTTACATTGATCATCTTTTATTTTAAAGAAAGATGGTAACAGATGTTGCTGATGATATCCAATTTATTCAACTAGTAAGAACTAAGAATGAATGTGCATTAAGCGTGGGTATCTCGTGATTAATAAATAATAATATATTATAGTTTTTTGTTTCATTGAGGAACTCCTCTGAATGGACATCTAATGTGAGACATCGTGAGCACCATTGGGAACAACACTATCGACCCATGTGAGTGTAATAAATCATGTGTCTTACTTTGTGTTATGTGTCGGTCATGGGTTGATGTAGTCATGTGCGTGTGACACGGGGCAATGCCATATGAATTGAGGTATATATTTGTTTTCTTTATCTTCATTTTAAAGCAAATGTATTTAGTACTTATAATTTTTTTTTAAACTTTGTTCATAGTGCACTTAGGCTCCGTTTGGCGTGGCGTTTTTACTCCAGTGAGTTTGGACAAAAACACCACCGTCATAGAAGGTATGTTTGACAGGTCAACAGTTATGACCACCACCAAGAAAATAAAACTACTTTTGAACACAAAAGTATATGAAGTTCCTTAGGTGAGGTCGAACATTCACGAACGATAACCGTGCCGTTCACGACTGCCACCGCCGTGCCAAACGAAGCCTTAACCACGTGGAATGGACGGTGATGTCTGAGCGTGTCGTGACTCATTAAAAGGGGTGGTTTAGTCTCGCACCGCCTATCGTGCTCATTGGTCCTGGGTGTATAAGCGGGATGGCCACTCCTCTAAACTGGGGTTTTGGGGAGTGACGCCACAAATCTC
The DNA here is from genome assembly GCA_039583875.1 of Platanthera guangdongensis. Lineage (NCBI taxonomy): Eukaryota > Viridiplantae > Streptophyta > Magnoliopsida > Asparagales > Orchidaceae > Platanthera > Platanthera guangdongensis. The sequence continues at coordinate 189,462,626 of CM077148.1, forward strand.
TGGTATATAACATTTTATTAGCGAAGAATATGTTTAACACTTGAACCCATGCTCACCTACAATGAATATAAATTGATGTTTCATTAACCGACCCAACTAGTTGGATAAGACTATTGATGATGACGATAAGTTGTGTATATAAGTAATAAACATATCATACCACTAACTTTGTTGTATGTCTCATTACCTTTTTTTTTCCTTTTCACGCTTTTATACAGGACTTCCTCCGTCGCCTCCGGAGCCATCGTATGTTGATACCGAAGCATATCATAGCGACAATAATACAAGAAGGATTCGCCCTCTTGGAGTTTATGTAAAAGAGTACAAGAAAAAACACAGAAAAAGCTTGATACCTATTGTTGCAATGTTATCAGGTCTGGCCTTGTTTTCAATCATTGGAGCTGCATTGCTTCTGATTATAAAGAGCAGGAAGCTATCAGTAGTGCCTGCATCAAACTTTGAATCTTCAGAGCAACCACTTAGAAAGTCATCAGGTACTACTTATGTTACTCTTTGTGAAATGTAGTCCATTTTTCCTGTGATATTTGCAGACATTTTTATGAGATCTCTGCATGTAAAAAAAACAACTTTATGAACACATTGGCCATAAGCACATTATCATTGACTTGCTTATGTCTAATCCAATTTCTACTTTGACAAAAATTAGAGCAGAAAAGCCAGTAAAACCTTCATACACCAAATATTTCTCTTCCAAATGTTAAAAACATAGCTGCAGGAACAGTTGTTGTGGATGTTGAAAGTGGGTCAAGTTCTGCATCAGCATCCTTCGGGTCCAACATTGCGGCCTACGCTGGCTCTGCAAAGACATTCACAATGGCTGAGATGGAAAGAGCCACAAGCATGTTTGATGATTCAAGAGTTATTGGAGAAGGAGGATTCGGGCGGGTATATCAAGGAACTCTCGAAGACGGAACAATGGTGGCTGTCAAGGTTCTCAAGAGAGTTGATCGCCAAGGGGAGAGCGAATTCTTGGCCGAGGTCGAGATGCTCGGCCGCCTTCATCACAGGAATTTGGTCAAACTGATAGGAATTTGTGCGGAGGAACATTTCTGTTGCATCGTCTATGAACTCATTCCAAATGGCAGCGTTGAATCGCATCTACATGGTAAAAATTAGGAGGCCAGACTCTTTTTTTTGTTGCTATATAATGTGTTATATGTATTACAGTATTATTTGTTAAAATTAGGGAGCTTTGGCACCTATCACTTCTAACTAAGAGATTTTTGCATATTTCATTCTAAATATTTGATTTTGACATTTTACGCACCTAAAATTTTGAATATTGGCATTTTGCACCCTAAATATGCAATTAGTAGTTGTAAAATGTCAATATTAAAGCCTTTGAAAGGTGTAATATGTCAAAATTAAATATTTAGAATGCAATGTGCAAAAAAACAGCTAATTAGAGAATGCTTAGTGTGAGAAGTCCTAAAATTAGCAGACTACAACAACAACACTCAAGCCTATATCCTATTATAGCGGGGTTGGCTATATGGATCATTTGTCCCATTATGCCCTATCTTTAGTCATAATCTCACTAATGTTTAAGTACATCATATCTTTCCTTATAGTTTCATTCCAAGTCTTTATTGGTCTACCGCTCCCTCGTTTAACATGCTTAGTGACTAGACTTTCGCAACGCCTAACAGGTGTGATGGGGAGCAGCCCGCCCGACCCGTTGTTGATGGAGTGTTGCCCGCCCGACCCATTCAGGTCTACTCCCGACGATCTCGGGCACAGTGACGATCGGGACCATTCATTTCGAGCGGCTCGCCGATCGTAGTATTTTTATCTCTTGTTGCATTTTATTTTGATTTTTATTTTTGTATTTTTTTGGCGGAGCGTCGGTCAATCATAGTCGTTCATTGCTTAGTAGAAAGTTATAAATAGAGGGTGAGGACTCTCATTAGGGGCATTGAAGATTGGAGCATAAAAGCCTAATCTTTGGTCATTTTCGGTGCCGAAGCCGAGCTGGGGCGTGAAGCCTTGGTCCCCTTCCCATCCCTTTTTGGTGTGTTGCCCAAGTCCTCCCCCATCCCATTGCCAACCTCCCCCTATTCCCCTCCAGTAACATTCCCAACTGCTGGTCTCTATCCTAATTCCCAATCCCACTGCCAATTACCCCCATTACAGCAGCCCACCTTTCTCCTCCATCTCCTTCCCCATTTATCTTCCTACAACAACCTCCCATTTACCCCTACGGCCGGCCAACCTTCACCACCCTCCTCCCCACTTTTTCCCCCACAAGCCACAACCGGCCTCCCGGTCCCCTCCATCAACCTTCCTCCTCCACAAGCTACAACCGACCACCATAATCCCTCTCCACCTTCACTTTTCAACCCCCCACAGAAAAAGCCACCATACCTCCCATTTTTCGTCTCCAACGATCATCAGAATACGCCTTCGGCCAACCCCGGTGGTCCTCCCACACCTACCCTTCATATTCTTATCATTTGACATTTTCCGACGATTACCAGAAAACATTTCCAATGACCACCACCACTACCGACAACCACCTCCAGTCACCACCTCCGCCTCCTCTAGCGCCCATAACTGTCATAACTACCCACTAATCCACCATCTCCACTTCCCTTAATTATAGAAATTAATTCCTAAAATTTAGGATAATCACCTCCCAACTATTTCCTCTACAACCGGACCATTATTTGCCCTAATCACCCATTTCCTCTCCCACGTGAACCCACTAATTCTCTGCTAAACTACCCCCTTCTATTTCCCTCTCACGTGAAGCCATTTTTCCCATCCAAAACCCTTCTCGTGGCCGCACCCTTCACCCCTCCCCCCCCCCCCCCGTAAAGATTTCTAGGAAGCTGAGAAAGGTTGCAGGAACACTCAACCACACCAAGTCAAGTAACCAGAAGCAGTAGAAGAACGAGAGCCACTGGAATTAATAATCTTTTTTACAATGTGAGACATACAATGCGAGACATACATTGCGAGACATGATTTCGCAATGCACCCGATGGAAGTAAAAAATAGAAGCAAGTGTAAAACCGGCGGACTAACACCAGTAACCGCCTAACCGCCAAAGTTGTCCGCCGAAACTTCCAAGTCGTTGTTAACAACTTCAGACGGTCGAAACCGCCAAACTGTCAGGCCGCTTCTCTAGCCGCGCAGACTACCTGTTTATCGAATGTTGAAAACAATCCTGGCTGCTACTTTTTGGCCGCCTGACCGCAAGGTCGCTTGACCGCTGAAGCTAACCGCAAACAGGTGTTGATGAACTGGGAAACAGCCTACCCGCTGAGACCGGCGAACTGCCTTATTAAACTTATCTGCAATCCCGAGGAAGAAGACTTCTAGTTGCACTAACCGCGACCTGATGTATACCACAAATTGCTATCCGCAATTGTTCCACATTGAGCCTCCAACTAGTCGCCTAGTAGCCCGGTGCTAACCGCACAGCATGCACACACAATTCAATCTTCACTTAGTCACGCGGTTAACAAAGTGTAACCGCAAGTTCAAAACGCGAGCTGAGTTCTCACTGTTTTTGTTATGTATGACAAGCCGGGGACTCCTATTTATAAACGAACAGGGGAGTGTGGTCACCGTCCATAAGCAATAGGGTAACCGCCCATCAATTGCGATTAGCAACACCTATTCGTACATCAGTGCGGACACCAACACCAAACCGCAAAGTCGGGTTGCTACCAGACCCCCTGACGACAAGCCGTGCAACCCATGTGGTCTCCACGAACTAGGCAACAACACAGACTTGGTACAACACATGACCAAGTCCATAATCCCAGCGGACTCTGGCAATAGACTGCGTGGACAGACTACAGCGAGCACAACGGTTAACCTCCACTAATCGCGCTAGTAGAGCGGCTTCTACGCGAACCAGAGAACCTGCCTCCTCAGCGGTCTCTGTGGTCTCCCAATCCAGACCGCAAAAGTCGCGGTTAGCTCAAATCTAACCGCCCGGTTTCCTCCAGGGTGCTTGCTGAGACAGATCGCAGGAAGAAACATTAGCCAGAACTAGGCTATCCGCCAACACCTAACCACACTAACCGGTAGCGTTTAGTGCGGTCTGTCTTCCTCAGACCGCCCACTTCCACTTCAACAATTTCAACACTCCCCTTTGAAGTGAAAAGTGGAAACCAGCCCAAGCAATCTCCGTAACCGCACGAACGGTCCCTTTGACAACGGCTTCGTGAAGATGTATGCGACGTTGTCCTGGCTCTGCACATACTCTACCGTTAGAAACTCATCTAGCACCTTCTTCCGAACGAAGTGATACTCGATCTCGATGTGCTTTGCCCGCGCGTGACAAACTTGATTATTAACCAGTTTGAGGGCACTCTCATTATCACCGCGTAGCAGAGTAGGACCTCACACCTCCTCATGGATGTTCTTCACTAACCTCCAGAGTCAAATGGCCTCCTGAGCTGTCAAGGCTAAAGCCTTGTATTCCGCTTCTGTAGTGACGACAGACACTAATCCTGCTTCTTGCTGCAGCACAAGATAGTTGTCGATCCACACATGAAGACATATCCAGACGTCGACTTCCGATCGTCTGTATCTCCCTCATAATCTGCAGTTATGTAACTGTGCAGGTTGAAGCTCGTGTCTCTCTCATAGAAGAGACTCATATCTGAGGTGTACTTCACGTACTTCAAGATATTCTTAGCCGTCGTCGGATGAGGTTTTCGTGGCTCCTGCATATACCGACTTACTCGGCCTACAGCATAAGCAATATTCAGCCTCGTAATCGTCAAATATATCAAGCTTCTAACTAAAGCCCGGAACACCAAGGGATCTGGAAGAACCCTTCCCTCATCACGCCGAAGTTTTAAACCGGCCTCCAGTGGAGTATAGTTGTTCTTCCCCTCCTGTATGTCGAATCGCTTAACGATCCGCTGCGCATAGCCTTTCTGGGAAATGAAGACACCTCTATTTTTCCTCTCCACCTCGAGACCAAGGAAATGGTGAAGCTCCACAAGATCCTTCATCTCAAATCTGATAGTCAACTCCGCCTTGATCCTTGCTACCTCCTCATCCGAGTTCCCCGTGACGATTATATTGTCAACGTACAGCAGCACCAAGACTTGAAGTTACTCCCTCTTCTTAACGAACATGCTTGAATCAAAGTCTGAAGCAAAATATCTGCAGAACTGGAGGTATTTTGCGATCTTCTCATACCACGCTCGAGGCGTCTGCTTCAAGTCATAGAGGAACTTCTTGAGCTTACAGACGTGTCTAGGATGTTCTTCAGAAACATAACCAGGTGGCTGCTCCATGAAGATGTCCTTGTCAATCTCGTCGTAAAGGAACGCATTCTTCACGTCAAGTTGTCAAATCTTCTACCCTTGGCAAGCCTCCAAGGCAATCATCACACGTACTGAAGTCATCTTGGCCACCGAACAAAACGTCTCCTCATAGTCTTCCCCGTACTGCTGCGAGAACTCTCGAGCTACAAGGCGAGCCTTGTACCGCCCGATACTGTCGTCAGCCTTCTTCTTGAGCTTGTACACTCACCCTCAGGTCACAAGAGTGATGTCATCAACCTTGGGCACAAGATCTCAAGTCTCATCTACTCAGGGCGGTCATCTTCCTAAGGGCGGTCATCTACTCATTTATGGCATCTTCTCATACCTTAATCCCAGTAGCGTTCTCAAAGTATGACGGCTCCCGCTCATCCAAGGGACCTGCGAAGAAACATGAGACAAAACTCACCATGTTCTCGTCCCTGTATCGAGCTGTTGGAATAATGGTCTTTTTAGACCTCCGCAGGGCTTGATCCTGATCCACCACACCAGCTGCTTGTTCTGCATCAGCTCTCCTCCCGGGCACACTTGGAGCATCATTCCCCCTGCTTCCAAATCCAGAAGCACCTGCCCCAGAGCTAGATGTAGTTGGAGCTCCTGGTGACACAGAAAGCTCCACCAGAAGATCCCGAGCAGCTTCACCTTGCCCTCCGTCTGACCTGCTTTCATGTAGTTCCACAGATGAACTACCCTAATATGACATCAATTCGTCAAATATCACATCCCTGGAGACCACAAACTTCTGTGTCTCAGGGTCCATGCACTTTTAGCCCTTTTTCATCTCATCATAGCCAATGAAGACAATTTTCCTTACTTACGCATCCAGATTTATCCTGAGAGCGTCTGGAACGTGCACATAGCAGGCAGACCTGAACACCCTAAGATGTTTCGCGTTGGGCTTCTCCTTAAACATCAGTTCATGTGGAGATTTCATAGTGTTGGGACTTAAGGGCGTCCTGTTGATGACATAAGCTTCGCAGGTCATTCTCTCCGCCTATTAGGCCCTGGAAATTCCTTTGAAGTAAGCCAGCATTTGCAGGTTTCTGTCAAATGACGGATCTTCCGCTCTGCAACTCTGTTCTGTTGTGGAGTATGCTCGCAAGTAAGCTCCTTTCGGATTTCGTGCTTCCTGCAGAGTTGAAGAACTCATTTAAAGTAAACTCTCCTTCATTATCTGTTCTCAACCTTTTATCTGTAGGTCGAGTCGGCCCTCCACGAGCTCCTTGAACTTCACAAACTTCTAGAACGTCTCTGACTTCTCCTTCATAAAGTATACCCAAGTATACCTGGTAAAGTCATCAACCAGAACCAGCATATATCTGCTACCTCCGAGACTGGGGGTGATGGTTGGTCCTGTCAGATCACCGTGGATGCATTTCAACGGTGTCTTGCATCTGGTCTGTGACTTGTGAAATGGAAGGCGATGAACCTTTCCATACTGACACCCCGCACAGACGTGATTGTCACCAAAGGATAAAAAACTAGACGGGTCGTGCACCAGGCTTCTTGTCGTCATAGTCTTTAGCTTTTATCCATTCCAACATATCTCAGCCTATCATGCCAGATAGCAATGTTGTCATTAGCCCTAATCTTTTCAAAATAGGAACTTGTCGATAACACGAACAAGTCTCTTACTCTCCTCCCGACATGAGTGACGTCAGTCTTCACAGCTGACACATTCCTGAGAAACTTCACTTCTGTCGGGCCGAACAGAACGTGATACCCAACATCCACTGCATTGGTCACAGAGAAGAGGTTTTTCTTCATTCCTGACACGTGATACGCACTCCTTAACGTGAGTGGACCATTATCACTGCCTAAAGAGACTGCACCCTCCTTCTCGACTGCATATACAGTATCATCAGCAGTAATAATAACATCATTACCTTTGTACACTTGCAGAAAAGAAAACTTTGACTCATCCCGGGTGAGATGATGTCCACACCCTGATTCAACGATTCAGTCCTCCTGATAATTGATGGAGGCCAATGCGCGAACAGACGTTGTCGTCATGAATGCATTCCTCTATCCACCTTCTTCATCCTTGGATTCAGCCTCTCATTTTCCTGCACTGCGCCCCGGCTGAAGATTTATTGTGCAGTCCTTCCTGATGTGACCAAGCTTATTGCACATGTAACACCTTGGTCCTCCCTTCTTCCCTCCATCTTGCTTAGGAGCCCTGCTCCTCTCTTTCTGCGATGAAGTAGGACCATCTCCAACAGGTAACTTCTTTTTTTCGTCCCATCCCTTCTTTTTCTCGGAGTAAAGAACCTCATTCTCTCCTCCTGAGATAGAGACTTCAGTCATCTGCCTCTTCAGGCTCTCCTGCGAAGCAAGCATATTTTCCAGCTCGAGCAAAGATGGTTGATTGGCCCAGACTTGCATAGAAGTAATGAAGGCAACATATTCCTTTCGCACGTCGCGGATAATGTGCCTCTTCAGCTTCGCCTCTGAGATAAGCTCTTCCAGGTCCAATGCTAGAATTTCAGTGTATATGTTCTTCATCTTCAAAAAGAAGGATGATATGGACAGCTCCCCCGGAGTTGCTCTCGCCAACTTATTCTCCAAGAATTGTATCTGATCTACATTCTTCTTATTGAACAGACCATCCAAGGCCGTCCAAATGTCAGCAGCCGACCGACATACAATGATGTGGTCGAAAAGCTTCAGTGAGATTGCCCGTTACAACTTGGTCCTCCCTGCTTCCATCCATCTTTCTTAGGATCCCTGCTCCTCTCCTACACGATGAAGTAGAGGGACCATCTCCAACAGAAGTGTGTTAGTCCTTCCGCACGCCGCGAATAATGTGTCTCTTCAGCTTCGCCTCTGAGATAGGCTCTTCCGGGTCCAATGCTGGAATTTCAGTGTATATGTTCTTCATCTTCAAAAAGAAGGATGATATGGACAGCTCCCCCTAAGTTGTTCTCGCCAACTCATTCTCCAAGAATTGTAGTTGAGCTACATTCTTCTTATCGAACAGGTTATCCAAGGCCGTCTAAATCTCAGCAGTCGACCAACAGCCAATGATGTAGTTAAAAAGCTCCAGTGAGATTGCCCGCTTCAGAGTGAACTCTGTCTTTGCATTCATTCTCCTCCAAGCTCTCACCGTCTCAGCATTCCCTCCAGCGGCAACTACCTATTGCATGTCGTCTCCACCGACGACCTCCAAAAGGTCCTCGCCCAGAAGATAGTTCTTCATGCAAAATCTCCACTTTTTAAAGTTGGTTTGCATCAGGAGCTCAATTCTCAGACCTCTTGCATAACCGGCTTCCATTGTTGTAACTCTGGTCTACTTAAGCTTCCAAAAGACTAGCACACCTCTGAGGTTGATCACTGCTAACTCCTTTGTCGCTGAGAAAGGTCGCAGGAACACTCAACCGCACCAAGCCAAGTAACCAGAAGCAGTAGAAGAACGATAGCCATTGGAATTAATAATCTTCTTTACAATACGAGGCATATATTGCGAGACATGATTTTGCAATGCACCTGATTGAAGCAAAAAAAAAATACAAGCAAGAGAAAAATAGGGGGACTGACACCAGTAACCGCCCAAGCCGTCTAACCATCAAAGTTGTCTGTCGAAAACGCCAAGTTGTCGCTAACAGCTTCAGACCGCCGAAACCGCCGAACTGTCAGACCACTTCTCTAGCCGCGCGGACTGCCTGCTTATCAAATGCGGATAACAATCATGTCTGCTACTTCTTAGTCATCTGACCGCAAGGTTGCTTTACCGTTGAAGCTAACCACAAACAGGTGTTGATGAACTGGGAAACAGCCTACCCGCTGAGACCGGGCAAACTGTCTTATTGAACTTATCTGCAACCCCGAGAAAGAAAACTTCTAGTCGCACTGACCGCGACTTGCTATATACCACAAGCTGCTATCCACAACTGTTACGCACTGAGCCTCCAACTAGTTGCCTAAACGTCCGGTGCTAGCCGCACAGCCAGCACGGCACAAGTCAATTTTCACTTAGTCGCGCGGTTAACAAAGTCTAACCACAAGTTTAAAACATGAGTTGAGTTCTCATTGTTCTCATTATGTATGACGAGTCGGGGACCCCTTTTTATAGGCGAACAAGGGAGTGCAGTCACCGCCCATAAGCGATAGGGTAACCGCTCATCAACTGCGGCTAGCAGTACCTATCTGCACATCAGTGCGGACACCAACACCATACTGCAAAGTCGGGTTGCGACCAAACACCCTGGCGACAGGTCGCGCAACCCTTGCGGTCTCCGCGAACTAGGCAACAACACAGACTTGGCACAACACGTGACCAAGTCCACAATCCTAGCGAACTCTGGCAATAGACCGTGCGGACAGACCACAGCGAGCTCAGCAGTTAACCTCCACTAACCGCGCTAGCCACGCGGCTTTCACGCAAACCAGAAAACCCGCCTCCTCAACGGTCTCTGCGGTCTCCCAATCTAGACCGCAAAAGCTGCGGTTAGCTCAAATCTAACCGCCTGGTTACCTCCAGTGTGCTTGCTGAGACAGACCGCGGGAAGGAACATTAGCTAGAAACGGGCTATCCGCCAACACCTAACCGCGCTAACCGGCAGCGGTTACTGCGGTCTGCCTTTCTCAAACCGTCCACTTCTACTTCAATAATTTCAACATTTAAACACTTCCAGCAAATTCCGGGCTGCTGCCCTGTTCCCTGGAAAGCTCTTATCAGCTGTTGTTTGCTGGCCGCTGCATCCATTGCTCAATTCCCCGCATCCCCAAGTCATTCCAGCAGTCGTCATCGTTGTCCAGTGTCTAATAATTGGGCCTTGTTCTTGAAGTCTGAAAATAGCCCCGAGTTGTGTTTTCGCTTCTCCAACAGCACTCCCCTCTCAATACTTCGCAAGTTTAAGGTGTGTGTTATTTTTATTCTTTACTGTTAGGTCATGTGTTTGTTCACTGCTCATAGAGATAGTGATTTGTAAGTTTTGTTTTAGTAGTTTTCGTCTATGTAATTTCCTATGTAAATAATGTTTATTTCTGCGCACCTCGCGCCCTTACTCCTCTTTTGTGTCCTTACTTTAATGGCTTTAATTCAAAGGTGGAAAATCAAATTTTATGGTTTATAAATATTATTTTGCAAATTGATTTTGCCGGACATTTGCATTTGCATTCACATATAGTCTTACCCTACGTCAAGGTGCTTCTAATGGTCTCCTTTATACGTGTCCAAATCATCTTAGTTGAGCTTCTCTCATCTTCTGTGCAATTGGTGTTATTCCTATCTTATCCTTGATACATTCATTCCTAATTTTTTTCCAGTCTCGTGTGTCCACACGTCCACCTAAGCATTCTCATCTTGGCAACTGTCATTTTTTGCTCATGTGCACAATTCACTGCCCAACACTCAGAATTGGTCTGACAGTTTGCTGTCGTGTGCCATTTTTTACTCATGTATGGTAAAACTTGTCTTTAAGGCTTCGTTTGATTGAGCGGTGGCGGGAGGAGCTGGCGGGTCCAAACGGAGGGGTCGAACCGAAGTGGGGAGGCGGGGTTGGAAAAGCTCCGATTTGGCGGCATTTTCTCTGTCCGGCGGGTGCAAACGGAGCAAACGTCGTCGGCGCCCGTTTGTTTACCTGCCGTCCGGCGGCGTTTGCTCCAAAAGGAGGCAGCGAAATGCCGAACCAAACGAATTCTAAGTTTTAATGGTACGTTAAGATCGCATAAGATCCCTGACGCGTCTCTCCACTTTAACCAACCTACATGGATTCTATGTGTCACATTTTATCAATACCTCCATCGTTTTGAATTATAGATCCAAAATATTTAAAACACTCGCTGTAGAAAATATCTTAATCACCCAACTTAATAACGAAGTCATCCATTCTTCTTGCACTGCTAAATTTAAGCTTCATATACTCCGTCAAGGTGCCTCTAATGGTCTCCTTTATACGTGTTCAAACCATCTTAGTCAAGGTTCTCGCATCTTCTTTGCAATTTGTGTCATTCCTATCATATCCCTAATACATTCATTCCTAATTTTATCCAGTCTTACATGTTCACACATCCACCTAAGCATTCTCATCTTAGCAACTCTCATTTTTTACTTATGTGCACAATTCACTGTCTAACACTTAGAATCACAGAGCATTGCTGGTCTAATTTCATTACGGGAAAACTTAAGTTTTAATGGTACTTTAAGATCACATAAGATCCCTGATGCGTCTCTCCTCTTCAACCAACTTGCTTGGATTCTATGTGTCACATCTTATCCAAAATATTTAGCACTCACTATGGGAAATATTTTGATCACCCAACTTAATAATGAAGTCATCCGTCCTTCTTGCACTGCTAAATGTATGTTCTATATACTCCATCTTTACCTTGCTCAACCTAAAATTCTTTTTTCTAAACCCTAAACTCTAAATTAGCAAACTAATATGAAAAATATAAAAGGCAGGGATTTATTTTAAATTTATGCTAAAATTTAAGGACTGGTTATATATTATTATATTTTAAGTTAGAGTTAACTTAACCACCACAGATTATCACATTCCGTTCTAGCTTCCTTTTATGAACTCCTCTCATGGCTCATATCGTCTTCAACCTCCTGCCCAGATATGGACAAGAACACATCTCCTCTTGACTGGAATTCCAGAGTAAAGATTGCGCTCGGCACAGCTCGTGCTCTAGCTTACCTCCATGAAGATTCAAGCCCTCGCGTGATCCACCGCGACCTCAAATCCAGCAACATTCTCTTAGAACACGATTTCACCGCCAGAGTCTCCGATTTCGGCCTCGCCAGATCAGCTCTGGGCGAAGGAAAGGAGCACATCTCCACCCGCGTGATGGGAACTTTTGGGTACCAAACTAAACTATCTCCCTGATTTAGTTCTCACAAGTATTACCTGTGATCATGTCCGATGATTGATGTTCTAAATTTGATTTTGGGCTTCTTTTTTTCCAGCTATGTGGATCCCGAATACGCAATGACTGGCCATCTTCTTGTCGAGACTGATGTCTACAGCTATGGCGTCGTTCTCGTCGAGCTTCTAACCGGGAGGAAACCCGTGGACATGTCGCAGCCTCCCGGGCAGGAGAATCTCATCGCCTGGACCCGTCATCTTCTGACGAATATCGAAGCATTGGAGACGATCATCGACCCGGCCCTCGGCGGCAATTATCATCGGGACAGCGTTGCCAAAGTGGCGGCGATTGCTTCGCTCTGCGTTCAGCCTGATGTGTCGAGCCGGCCATCGATGAGCGAGGTAGTGCAGGCGTTGAAATTGGTGCGCGCCGAGAGTAACGCGTGCAGGCAATCGGAAAGACCGAGTGCGGATGAAATCTCCAATCAAGAGAGTGTAGGGTTGGGTCAAGGTGGAGGAAGAAGGGAACTCGAATTGGATGGATTGTGCGCGTCTTCGAGTGTTGCCGGCGATTGTTCGGGTTCATTTCGACGGCATTCGAGCTCGGGTCCGTTGAGGAGTGGTAGCAGCAAGCCGTTCTGGCGGAGAATGAGAGGATTAGCATCGGCGAGTTCGAGCGAGCATGGATTTCAGCTTGGATTTTGGTCCAGAAGAGATCGGGGGAAAGATGGGCTTGAAGAGTTTTATCAGATGGACCGCTTTTTGTAAACAGATTATGATTAATTGCAAGCTGTATTATAGTAGTTAAGCCAGTGCACGAGTTGCATGAGCTCTGCATTTAATTAGAAAGGAAGAGAAAGCTAATTGTGTACATATTTTTGCAATTACATGAGCGGAATGTGTATTTATTTGGATACACAAAATTTAAATGAACAACTTTATTTGGCCATAATAAAAGAAATTGCAGTATTATTTTTAAGTACTTTGTTCATTGTAATGAAAAGCAGATTTGTTGGTGATGCTGTTTGCGGATTCTCACTTGTGAGTTTTCATCTTTCCCTGTTGAAATTGTCAATACATCTCTTTGGTGTTTACAGTAGTATTTGCACTCATGATGGGTGTTTAATTGAGATGAGGCGTGTCACGTAAATCCGGCAATGAATGCAACTCAAAACGATTATCCGTATGATAAAACAAAGTTCTTATTGTCCACACCCAAAGTTCTTATTGTCCACCCCGGGAAAATTATTTGGTAATCCTCTAATTCCCACCGCCACCAATCCACTTGGAATTTTGACCCTTTTTTGGATCATAGACACCTCGCTCAATTTCTCATCGCTTCATTGTCAACACTCATTCTCATCGCTTGGGTTGGTAGGTCTGTTGTTGAAAAATTAGGCAAACTCAATGGTCCTCGAGCTGATCCAAAGATGGAGAAAACAAGCTGCGTTGATCCAAAATCATGCGCAAAAAGTGAACGATTTTCAAACCCTCCGGATTAATGCAGGACGTGTTCGAATGCTCAGGATGAATCCAGCATGGCGGCATGAGATGATTTGACTGCGATTATATAGGGTAGCTCTAAAATAAATTAACGAGTATTAATTTACTTTAGAAAAATATAAATAACAAAGAGTACATACGATATGGCATGGCTTAAAAAGAAGAGATTCGGCACACCATGATACAGGAAGTTGCTCATTTAAACCCCAAAAAAATGGAAAAAATTTTATTTGAAAACTCTATCTTCCATAGGGATGATAACGGTTCCCATATCCTCTACCGCTAGCATAATCGCTGTAAACAGCGCCATATCCACCAGCCGGAGCATAGCCGCTGCCAGAACCGTAGAAATCGCTGTTATCGTAGCCACCTCCAAAACCATACAAGGGCCGACCATAACCAGGAAAAAAACCTGCAGCCCTGCCTCCATAGCCTGCAGCCCCGCCGAAGCAGTTGCCTCTACCATAGAAACCATCACCGCTGACAGTACCATCTCTTCCTCGCTGGTAGTTTCCCATTGGACGGGGGCCGCCGCCGTAACCATGGGAGCCGCCTCCATATCCATATGAACCGCTACCTCTTCCCTCGAATCCTACGTCGCCTTTCTTGGGTTCAGCCTTCTTGATTTCGACCTATATTAATCACCATGTGCTTAGATTAAAATTTAGCTGTACCATCGAAGAAATTGTTCTACGAACAGAAAAGTTATCAGCACATTTATAGAAAATTTTTATAGGGAATAATTACCAAAACTGGAAGTTAACATAACCACAGTGCGCACGCACGGTGCACCCCTCTTACTTTTGAAATTACAAAAATCTCAACTATAGCTCTAGGTTTACATTTCATAACATTCATGCACAAAAACACCCCCTTGGAGTAAATTTTCAGGGGGATTCCCTTTGTGCATGGATGTTATGAGATGTAAACTTACAGGGGAGGTTTTTGTAATTTCAAACGTGAGAGAGGTGCAATCTGTAATTTAGCAAACTTAGAAGGGAGATTGCGGTAAATGCCCTTGTTTATAATTGTTTCAGCATTCAATATCACTTGATTGATTGTACATAGAAATTATATTTCAAAATTCAACAAGAGAAATTTGTTATTCATTGCGTGAAAACTGCAGAGAAGTAACCAAACCAACAATAAATTGAAAAGGAAAATATTTTCATTAGGTAAGAAGCCATGAATGGAAAGAAAAATGGATTGTGAAATGCCTATAGTTCTATTTGAACCAAACAACCAATATGAGTATATGACACTGTAAAAGAAATTACAATAGCATTCACTCCAATTATTTCAACTCAAAGGCCTCTTCAGATTGAAGGAATGCGAATTCACTTTACTTGATAACTTCATCTAGAGTACTTAGTTCTATTTATATCTTGTGTGCTACATCAAATTAAGAATGTTTTCATTTTGTACATGATATCAGAGCTTGTCTATCAGTCTCTCTCATCCCAGAGTCTCTCTATCCCATAGAAAGCGACGAGGGCTTCAGGTTCAAAACAACGAGCCTCTCTATCCCATAGAAAGAGCTCCGTGTTTATCGAGAGCCTGGTCCATGTCTTGTCTTTGTTCAACGACCTCTTGGCTCGTGGCCCTATCTAAGAGTCTCGTGATATGGATCCTAAGAGTCGTGTTCCTGTTCTCCTCGTCCATCAACGATGGCATCGTGTCGTAGATTTCCAGTTTCTATGTCAGCATCTTGTCCTTGGGTTGGCTTCCCCACTCGCACCACCATTTGTGAAAATCTGTCTGAATCTCATGCAGTGAATTTTAGCAGCCGATTCCTTAAGGTGTTCCTGCAGTGATCTCCCTCTTTTGTTCCTGCAGTCATCGAGTTCAGTTTTGGCCCTCCCGTTACCACATGGTCCTAGTCAATATGTCTGCAGATTCAACTGCCGTCTCAACCAATATAAGTCTAAAAATATCATCACTATCGGTTCATAATCACTCCATCACTACACAGAAATTAAATGGGAAGAATTATACATCTTGAGACACAGTCATCCAAATATGGTTCATGGGTCAAGATAAGAGCACTTGGGAAGGGAATTGATGCAATCACCAATAATGGATGGTTGGGTCAAGATTAAGAAGAGCACTTGGCAAAGGAATTGATGCAATCACCAATAATGAACGCCACGCTTGCAAAAGGATGGATGATCAACTCTTAGCTTAACTTTGGCAACCGATTCATCGCTTATGCTCATCTGTCAGGCCTACTTTACCAATCATGATACTTGAACTCAAATCAAAAGCCTCTACAAGGGCGACATCACTTGCGCCTATAATGTTATTGGTAATTTGCTTCAACTTAAGCAGTCTGATTAAGACCCCAACAAACACATTGGAAAAGTTCAGGCTTCTGCTTATCGATTCTTCCATCTTCTTCCATATTTGGCACTTGCCCCTGATGTGTCATATTCAGTCTATATCAGTATCTCCTATACGGATGCTTGATTCAGGTGCTTTGGATCGTATGAGACTAGTAATGCAATTCTTTTTCATCAAATGGACACCTCATTTTTCCACGTATGGAAAAGTTATGGCTTCCTATATGCTTTTGGATAGTATTGTGTTGAAATCAATACTCAATTTAATACTCATTCTTATTCTTCGTCTGACAATGCTCGGGAATATTTCTACCAAAAAATTATAAATTATATGACATTGAAGGGCATCAATGATAGCTTCAGCTATTGTCTAACAATATATGTTGATTCATACGAATGAAGATATGTGATCACAAGACAATCTCTTGAGGGTGGGATCCATCTAAGAGTATATTCTCCCATATGGCGAAAATACCTAATGATCTTAGGTGCTCTAGAAGACTCACTGCCACTCCTTGTATAGCCAGGGCTAACATACACATAATTATAAGCACAAATCTTTGGGGGGGCATTTGTGGCAGCGAAAACAAAGGCCCTCCTTGTATTGAAGCTCGAGGGTACCCTTGGAGGTAGGATTGGTGGAACTGATGGTTTTAGTGGGGCAATCAACGAGATTCTAAGTAGAGGTTGGCGATCCGGACGATGGAGAGGTAGTTGAAGTTTCGATGATGGCAACTACAGGGTGGTCGGGTAAAAGACGACTGGACCGCATAGAATACCTCATCAAGATAATGTGCTTGGTCCATGGAGCTGAAGAGAGTAGTCAAATTGTGGGCACGAAGGCGCGCCCGGATGTGCGGTTGCAGGCCCGCGAGAAAATACCTCTGATAATAGCAGAGGATAATTTGATGTCCTGTGTGGCGAACTCAATGAACTCAGTGATGTAGATGGTGATGGTGTCGCCATGAGAACCTTCTGGTGTCAGACTGGCAAACGGAGATGAGGCGCTCGTAAGAATTCCTGCTTGGCACGTGTCGTAGCGGAGGAGTCCTCGGCCAAGGGAAATCAGAGACATGTTGGTGCATCCATCACACCCAATGGAGCGCATGGAACTTCAAATAGATAGTCG
Organism: Platanthera guangdongensis; assembly: GCA_039583875.1. Classification (NCBI taxonomy): domain Eukaryota; kingdom Viridiplantae; phylum Streptophyta; class Magnoliopsida; order Asparagales; family Orchidaceae; genus Platanthera; species Platanthera guangdongensis. The sequence continues at coordinate 189,479,721 of CM077148.1, forward strand.
CCATGAGAACCTTCTGGTTCGTGGGGGTGGATTGGGTCGAAAAATTAATCGACCCAAGCAATCCAACCAAATAGGTCGGTGTCATCAAACACCAAAATCTCAATCCGACAAAGGTGGGTTGGATGGATGTCTTCAGCAAGATATGAGAACCTCATGCTGTCAAGGGCGGGTCGATTGGGGGGCGACAGTGGAGGTATGGAGGTGTCGGTGGACAGTTAACTACGGTGATCACGAGCTCATCGATCGTAAGTGTGAGAACCTCTAATTGAGATTCTAGATGATCTCGGTGAATGAAGTCAATAGAAGTCGAAGCAAAGGCGTCCTCATCTACCAGAGGGCCATGGAACGGATCTAAAGAATGAATCGGATGAGCCCGAGGGAGACGGTGGACTTCTTGATTTAATAGAGTGCATAATGGCGGCTAGACGTAACATTCAAAAGTGTTGGGGTTGTTGTGACCTCTGCAGTGTTGGAGGAGATCGACAAGGGTTGCTTTGAATGGGGGAGTGTTGGCGGATCGCTGGAGAGGCATTGGAAGGGCAGTCAACAATGTCAAAATCGTCGGGATAGACAAGGAAAGAAGGTTGTGCATCAATTGGCAGTCAAGGCAGATGGGAGTAATGTAGCTGATAGCGGACGAGTGGTGTAGCTAATGATTTGGAGCGAGGAACGCTTAGGGATGGGGTGATCATGTGAGGCGCTGGAGGTAGTGGTCGGCAACTATGCACGAGAAGGGCTAGGGTCGTCAATGGCCTGCAGCTTCGCAAGTCGTGGGCCTGAATCGAGCCAGGAGTGCATAAGGGAGCCTCGGGCAGCTAATCGGGATGGAAGAAAAAAACATTAGGTTTTGATTTGAATCCTAATTCAGTGGTAAGTTGGACTAGTTGATAACTTCCGCTATCACTGAACAATACATATTAATTAATATGAACGAAGATACATAATATCAGGACAAGCTCAAGATATTCTCTTGAGGGTGGCATCCCTCTAAGAGCCTACTCTCCAAAAGAGACAAAATACTTAATAATCTCAGGTGCCCTAAAAGACTCACGATCAGTCCCTTATATAGGTAGGAGTGGAATACAAATAATTATCACAATGCCCTAAGGTAGTCGTGTTCAAAAAGCCTGCTCGGGTCGGGCTGGGACCGGGCCCAGGATTTTTGTCAATCGGGCTCGACCCGGGCCCGGCTTGAGCCGAGCCCGGCCTCCTCTGAAAAGGGGCCCGATAAGTCCCTCCATGTCGGGCCCGGGCCGGCCTGATTTCCCAACAAGCAGGATTTCCCATCTAGATTAGGCGGGATTTTAATCCCGCCTAAATCTGGGATTTCCTTGGAAATCCCGTCTCCGGGAGGGATTCCCTGATGGCCCGTGTGTCGGGCCCAGGCTAGGCCTGACGCCCGGGCTTTTGTCTAGCCCGGCACGGGCACCGGGCCGGGCAACCGACTAATATGGGGGCCCGGTAAGGCTCCCAAGCCCGGCCTTGGCCCGGGTTGGGCAACCGGCTAATATGGGGGCCCAGTAAGGCCCCCAAGCCCGGCCTTGGACCGAGCCGGGCTTTTCTCGGACCGGGTCTAACCGGGCTTTTTCGGGCCCGGTCTGCATCTGTAGATAGGAGGACGTGTGGACCGCAGGGAATCATCTTTGTATGAATCCACAATCATTGTGCTCTCATACTTAATAAAACGTTATTGGTGAAAGAAAAATTTTACACTGGTTGAAATTGCCTGTGCTCTTCTTCATACGCATACCCCTCCCAGTTTTGGGAGCCATGTTAACCTATTGTTATCAACTGCATGTTTTCTTCTGTCTTACACCGCCAAGTTCTCATATCCATTATTTTCCTTAAAGACTATGAATCCATTCATTCCTCGTGTCTTTAGATGCACATGTTTTGTTCGCAATACCTCCTAATGTGGACAAACTCTCCAAAATCTATCAAGTGTATATTTTAAGATACTCTCGTAGCCAAAAAAAAGATGTTGTTATTCCTCAACTCTTCGACAAGCTTTTATTTACATTGACGTCACTTTATTCGTCACTTTATTCGAGTTCACGCCATTTTTCAATAAACTCCCCTCTAATGTTACACTCATTCATGAAGTTCATCATGTTTTAACATTGTTTCATATGTATATGTTAGAAACCACGTGTGGGCCCCTCGTTGGGGACTAAGTCCAGATCATCATGGCCGACTGCAGTCGAATGGCTAATAACATCCCCAACCAAATATCCTGGGCGCGTGTGGGACCCTCGTCGGGTACATGAACCCAGATCACGCGGAATAAATTCCCAGGTAGGTTGTTGAAGCCCGGGATAGAACCCGGGTTCTATCCCGGGCCTCAACAACCTACCTGGGAATTTATTCCGCGTGATCTGGGTTCATGTACCCGACGAGGGTCTCACACGCGCCCAGGATATTTGGTTGGGGATGTTCTTAGCCATTCGACTGCAGTCGGCCAGCGGATCTGGGTTCATGTGCCCGACGAGGGCCCCACCGTGGTTTCTAACAGTATTCTACTTTCAATTCGGTTGTTTTTAATGATACATGTTTACAACCTTCTCCTTCAAAATCTTAAAACGAGGTTCATATCTTAAGTCTCGACATGGGTTCTATCCCGGGGCTCAACAACCTACCTGGGAATTTATTCTGTGTGATCTAGGTTCATGTACCCGACGAGGGTCCCACATGCGCCCAGGATATTTGGTTGGGGATGTTCTTAGTCATTCGACTGCAGTCGGCCACCGGATCTTGGTTCATGTGCCCGACGAGGGCCCCACCGTGGTTTCTAACAGTATCCTACTTTCAATTCGGTTGTTTCTAATGATACATGTTTACAACCTTCTCCTTCAAAAGCATAGAACGAGGTTCATATCTCAAGTCTCAACATCATCGAGACCAATATGTCACGGTGCCTATGGATGTCACAACTATACCAATCATCTCCCTGTTCGGCCATTCGAGTGCATCTAAAGTTGACCCACCACTTATTGATGATCGCTTAAATGTCATTTTTAAACCTCGCAGTACATGTACCATGTTAAAACCGAAAATCGGTCTCCTGTGGAGTTCACCTTTGGGGAAGGGGTGACCGCGCACCTACTGCCCTCAAGCGAACGATCAAGGCACAAGACTACGAACACAAGGGACAGACCCAAGGTCTCAGCGTGGAGGTACCGCTGCATACCCGGAAGACTAGCAAACTCTTCCTCTCCCAAGCCAAAGGCTGAGCTAAGACACCTTCGGAGGGCTCTCTTGGCCGACCGGAACCTCTAAGGAGAATCTCTAGACCAACTCTCTCCTGACTAGAGGTGCCTTCTTGGGTCTATGTATAATGTTCCTCATCCGCCCTACCAATGGCGTAATCTCGCCAAACAATTCTACTCCACGCAGCTTCAATTGGGCCGCAAACATCGTAACTTCGCTGTCTTGAAAGGCTATGAGCAGGCCCTCAAGGGCTTCCCGGTAACTTTACTTTGGGGCCCCCACGGGGCGAGTGGTTCACGAGTACACCGCTCGCCTAAGGCGGAAGAGATAGATCACATATACAGAGCATCACAGATATTTAAATTACAGGAATATGAATTCCATACTTCGGCGCGCAGGCCGGCAACATGAGCAAAAATAGGCCTTCGAGGGCCGACACAAGTTTGGGCTTAAGCCCGCTATTCCCCGCTGGGTACTGCAACTCCTTTATGTCAACGTCCCGCCAAACGGTGGCAAAATAAATATCGGCCCCACCTCTACCTCGGGGCGGTGATGCTTATCTCCTAAGAGCAAATAATAAACAACTTCCACGGAGTTTTCCCCGGAAACCCCAGAACATAACCAATTCGGCTTACACATCCGGATGGGCTTCACACAGCATGCCTAAATTCGTACTCACGCTTCCGGATACTAAATGCAACCAGTTGCGGGGATGTACACATCGACCCGTCGGAGAGCCCGCTTCCCCCCCCCCCACTCGTTAGTGGAGAGGGGCTTCCATACAAATATGATAATTGAGGGTTTCACCTGCCCGAGAAGAAACTTCGTTACCCTTGACGCGTGTTTTGACGGCGGTGTCGGGTGGGGAGCTCTTGGCTATTCTTGCTGAAGGCGGTGCCTGGAGAGGAGCTCCTAGCCGACCTTGCTCCAGGCGACTGCGGCGGTGAAGGAGAGCTAGGGCTTGGCCAACCTTGCTCTAGGCGGCCGCGACGGTGAAAAAAAAGGCTAGGGCTCGGCCAGCCCTTGCTCCGGAAGGATCTTGCTCTTGGCGGTGACGGTGGTCGATCTTGCTCTAGCCGGCCCTTGCTTGGCCGACGACGGGAGAAGTGAGGGGCTGGGGAGAGAGAGCCTCGGGCGTCCTTTGCTTGGCCGGCGACGAGAGAGGTGAGGGGATGAGGAGAGAGAGCCCCGGGCGGCCCTTGCTTGGCCGACGACGGGGAAGGAGAGGCCGGAGCGAGGGCGGTGGATCTCTGCTGGGAGATAAATCCCGATCTCCCCCTTTGCTTGCCCCCAACTTTTCTTATCCCCCTCTTTTTCTTTTTCTATTTTCTTCCTCCTGCTGTGTTCCACCCGAGAGCCCCTCCTCCCCCTTTCAAACTCTACTTGAATATTTGTAGTTGCAGACTCCCGGCGTGTTAACATAATGAAGAGGGTTGGCCCAGCGATAATGGAATCGAACCTCATCGGCCCAGGGGCACATCGTGGACAGCTCGCCGGCGGTCATTTCCGGCAAGAGATCCAGCACCGGCTTTGACGTCTTCTCCGTCAAGTATGGCTCTGCTATTTTGCAGACCATAATATGGCCCTCTTTTCCCCAAGCGGCACCGATTGGAGCTCTTGCGATTAATAAGACTGGGATGAGGATGAAGAAGAAGAGAGGAAGTGAGATCCGCGGATCCATGAATCCATCTTCTCCTTTGAGTGCCCAAACTTACTTTGGGTTTCTTCTCTCTTTTTTTCCTCTTTTTTCTTGTTGTACCGAGCCCCCTCCCTTTTTTTAATTTCCTTCCCCTGTACCCGATGGCCATCCCCCTGCCTCCTTTCTTATTTCTTTTCTTTTTTTTGCTGCTCTTCTCCCCCTCCCCATTTATACATATAATAAATGTATATATTAAAAATAAATATATATATATATATAGTAAATATATATATATACATATTGTAACACAAAACGTAAAATCCCCATACGCATGTACGAGAGCTCACCACTTGGGGAGGATCCCACTCGGCCGGGTACGGGGTTGTACACACCACTACTCACCCTATATCACATTTTGCCTCCTACGATCACTTATCTCCAGGTTATTGTACATTTGTTACCTCCCACTTTTCAATTGCTATTCCTTTGACATTATCCGTCGTTCTGTCTCACTCTAATGAAGGCACACTATGCTGCTTTAAACTTGAACTTAACATGGGATTTAAGTTCACCTTCCTATTGGGAAGTCCATCAGTTGGTCTTGTTGGGTTTATACATGGTTGTTATTGCTTGTTCTCGACAATATTAGATCCCATATTTCCTCTCCTTTTAGGATTGGAAACGTTTCCTATATTTTCATGCACATATTGGTGACAATTTAAGATGTTGATAGTCCTCAATGTCATGATCATGCTCGCTCAAAAATATGGTACTTGATGGAAAAAGAAAAACGAAATAATTAATCGCATTGGTTCCTATTTGTGTGTTCTTGATGGCGTTCAAAATCTACGCAATCACAAAAAGCAACAAAACGTAAACGACAGTTGCTCATGTCTCATGCAGAGAAAATTTGTAATGTGTCGGCATGTATCTACCTTCTTAACAAATCTCAAGCTACTTTCTCACCCTTTTAATAGGAATGTGGGTCCCAACGAAGACGGAACTTCTCATTTGGTTATCACATGAATGGACTCCACTCTCCACCATAGTGCAAACAACTTCAAACTATGTGATGACATATTACTCTCCTTATCATTAATGTCGTCATTCTCCATTTCCAAAATCTCAACAAGATATTCAGCAGAGTTAACTAGAGGGCACAATGAAAAAAACCATCTTTGATCCTCTAACGAGTGCAACAAGACCACAAAAAGTTGCAAACTTCAAACATCTTCCTATAGAAGTTAGTGATGAATTGCCATAGCGACTCAGAGGAAATTTGCATAGTGATGATGAGAGTTCACAAGTTCTTAGGATTTTTAGGAGCATACAAATTGTGGTAAGTTCTCTCTAGCAGTCGACAAAAGAGGTGACGCGGGACGAATCTATAGGCGACGGATTAACGATGTCCTAACCCTACTTGCAATGCAAATAAGCACATGACAAATGTGATGAACCTAAACACCGGCTAATGAAGGGTTATAGGCTTGATGTGTGACTACTGGAATGCAATCCTAAGTGACGTGTTGGGGAAACAACCTGACAATGCTAAATGATTATATGTAAAATGTGAGATCCAACGGTGAATTCAAATTAAGCAATAAATCCTGCAAAGCATGAGAATAATTCAAAGCAAAACACTACGAAGCTATAGATCAAATTAAGCACAAGTTAATATCATATAATAATGCTGAAACTAAACATTCATTCAACAAATAAAACTCACAAAATTGCGGGGTTGTTGTAGGACGGGAGATCCAGCGAGGGGCGACGATGCGGCAGCTGAAATATGAGTGTCGGCGGCTGGATGACTGGATCTGAGTGGGGGTGCCTGTTTTGGAAGATGCGGGACTGGTTTTGGGCGGATCTGAGAGGAGGTGGCTGTTTTGGAAGGTGTGGGACTGGTTTTGGGCGGATCTGAGTGGAGGTGGCTGTTTCGGAAGGTGCGGGACTGATTTTGGGTGAATCTGAGTGGAGGTGGCTGTTTTGGAAGGTGGGAGCTGGTTTTAGGTAAATCTGTGTGGAGGGGCGAATTTTGGATGAGTAGAGGGTAGATCTGGAAGGGAGGTTGTTGGAGGCTTGAAGGAGGGGCGGTGGATAGTTGGGGTGGCTGAAAAGGGGGCGGAGCCAGTTATGAGGGGCTGGAAGGGGCGGTGGCCAGTAAGGAGGTGGCTGGAGAGGGTGGCGGACAGCGGGAAGGTGGCTGGAAGGGAGCGGCGGCGGCAAGGAGGTGGTTGGAAGGGGGCAGATGTTGCTGGACACCAGCCTGGATGGGTGGTGGCTAGAGTTTGGAGGGTTGTGAAGGTGACGGTGGAGGCTTTAGATGGTGGAAGAAGAGGGCTAAGGCTAGGGGTTACCTTTAGGAAGCGGGAGAAGGCTTAAGAGTCATCACCTAGACTTCCATGGAATCGGCACCATGGAGGGATCGCTGAAATCCGGTATTCACAAACTCCAAATTCTGCAATGACCTATAGCAGTCCCCATATATTCTTATTTATAATAAAAAGATATTATGGCATCTCACCATCGACGGTTATGATTGGACAGAGATGGGGTAACCCGATTACATCAAAAAAAACAAAAATGGCAATGTAATATTTGAAATTGTGTCAGAACGACGGGTTGGACGCACCCGTGGAGTCGGATCATCGATCCGGGTACGTCATATATGGTAAGCAGCCAATCGGCCCCGAAAGGGCTTAAAACTCGTCCTTTGCTGCGGATCCGCATCTCCGCTCCGCATCAAGAGGTGGTAAATCTTGTTGGAAGATTGGTGAACCATAGGTGTGAAGCCTCCTTAACAGTCATTAGAGTCAACAATTCATGATGGCAAAAGAGAGATTTCTACTTCAAAAAAGGAGATGTGATCAATAAGGTTAAACTTATCCCGAAAAAACAATCAAGCCTTACAATCCTAAACTTTGATAGATAAGAATCCTCTATCATCCCAGTGATGAAAGGAAAAGTTGTCAGCTTGACATGTCACAGTGTTGACTAGTTTCAATCTTCGTGGATAGGTAGCATACAAAGTACTCAAGCAGGAGGGTAGTCATAGGGTCCTTGAACCTAGCAGAGTGGGTAATGCATACCAAAGGCTTCAGCATTAGGGTGGAGGTCTCTTCACCAATACAAAATGTCCAAGGTAACAAAGCCTCTCTTAGTGTTCGCAGAGGTGGTTAGCTGACTGAGTGGGATGAGATTTTCCCAAAATTAATATAATTAGTGGCCCCCTGTGAGGCCATCTATCATGTTCTTAAAAAATTCATGGAGTATCCACCACGCTCCACATGTATACTCAACACACTCCCTGCACTTTTCAAATCATCCAATCCCAATTTGCTTGTAGAAGCCTAACAAAATTCATTTAGGAACAAGGAACACCTGAGAAAGGTGATGCGTTCCAAATATTTCCATTAGCGGGAAAGCTGAAATCAGGGGGCAAGGAAGTTTGAAGTTTAGTTCATTTCTTTACTTGTTGCAGGAGTATTTTTTGTAGTATCACAACTGTGTTATAAATAGTTGTTGGTAGGTCTTTTCATGATCTTCTGCTCCGGTTAGAAAGCTCTGGGAAAACCATTCCCCTACTTTAGTGATCATATGTTCAGAGACGATTCATTTTTCTCTTGGGATTGATTTGTATCTTGTTATCATCATTATCAATTGGTGGTGTAATGCTTGAGTGGAGTTAATTTCTTATTTTGTTTGCCTTGAAATTGCTTCCTATGTCAAAGTCCCAGCTGTTAAGCTGACTCCTTTTCAGGCGGGGGGGGGGGGGGGGGGGGGGGGGGGGGGGGTATCATTAGTATTAGAATTCAGAGTAACATCATGGGCTACGACCACGTGGTTTTGGAGGCAATTAGGTTCTGGGTAACTACAGATATGCCGCCACCGGATTCTCCTCAATAGAAAGATCTCCAGTATGCGCTCGAGCATCTGCGGAAAAATAAAGAAGCTATGGCAAGTTCGCTCCAACTTCTAACATATAACAATCGTCGGTTCCTTTAAGAGGTGGGGGAAATGTTCACGAGTCTCACATCTAAGCCAACAATCGCTTCGGGATCCCTGGGATTTTTCTTAGTTGGTCAATCTTCTTATTTGTTCCTATGTTTCAGAGTCGTCGATCAAGTGTTTGGTGAAATGTCGGCTTCGGAGGCTCCCAAATCTGAGGATCTGTATGAGGTGGTTCTGAAGCCCTCATGGCATCAGGGTAATCTGAGAAAGTAGAAATTTAAGACCGCGGCGAAGAAAACTGTGGATAAGGTAGTTGGAGAGGTGTGCGAGATGTTTGTGAACATTAAAGGAGAGAAATCTGTGGATCCTGGAGGTATGTCATCCTCTTCCCATATACTCCTCTCGCCTGAAATTTCCTCGATTTTTTGGCAATGTTCTCTGAGTTTAGTCATAGGCATTAGAGGCGCCTGTTAGGCGTTGTGAGAGTCTAGTCACTAGGCATGTTAAATGAGGGAGGGGTAGACCAATAAAGACTTGGAATGAAACTATTAGGAAATACATGATGTCAAAGGAGACCATTAGAGACACATGTTAGGCATTGTGAGAGTCTAGTCACTAGGCACGTTAAACAAGGGAGGGGTAGAACAATAAAGGACTTGGAATGAAACTATTAAAAAAGACATGATGTAATTAGGAATTAGTGAGATTATGACTAAAGATAGAGCACAATGGCGACAAAGGATCCAAATTGCTGACCCCACTACAGTGGGATAAAGGCTTGAGTGATGTTGTTGTTGTTGCTGTTCTCTTAGAGTGGATTTCTATGTGCGAGCTGTTCTTCGTTGATATCAATGACACCCCCAATGATCTGAAGGTGAAAATTGATCCGGTACATATGGAGAGGGAAGCCTTATCTCAGCATCAGGGCTATATGAAAATTCGGCTCATGCGCTAGTGGCTTGGATGGGAAGAATATCATCATGCTCTGTTTCAACGTTTAGGCTTAATCCTCTTTGATGATCCCATGAGTAAGCTGCAGAATTTGTGGCAGCATGGTTCTTTTCAAAGTTACCTAATGATTCTGATGTCTTCTTCATCGTGTTTACATCTCGAAGGAGCACCCCTAAGCGTTTGAGCTCATTCTGGATGGAGAAGGGAAAAACAATGCGGATGTTGTCGCGGATTAAAAATGGTTGTGCTGGAGGAACCAGATCATGAATCAGACACTTCCAAAGTTTCAGCCCATGCAATCATTGGTTGTGTTGGCCCGGTACCAAGGAGCGGGGAGAAGAAGCAAATTAGGCGCTACAAACTTTACTAGAGACCTTCAACAACCTCTATCTAGAATCAGCTGAACTTCCTCCCATTCGAGAACATGAGTATTACATACCTCTCACGCGAGGTTCCGTCGATATCAATCTACGACTATATCAAAAGGCTGAAATTGACCGGATGATAAAAGCAATACTAAGCACAAGTGTCATCAGGCATCTTTGTATTACCTCCCAAGACAACAAACTAATCGCTCAAGTATTTGTTCTGGCTCAATGGGACGGTGGCTAACACTACATGGGATGATTTATGGTCTCTGTGTGCATGCTAGCTTCATTTTGTGCCTTGAGGACAAGGCCATTTTGGTGTGGGGAAGTAGTGATGCGTTCCAAATATTTCCATGAGCAGAAAAATTGAAATCAGGGGGAGGGTAAGTTTGTAATTTAGTTCATTTCTTTATTTGTTGCAGGGGTATTTTGCATTATAACAACTATATGCATTATAAATAGCTGCTGGTAGGTCTTTTCATGTTATGATAAATGGTGTTCTTTGTTTTGGGTCAGTATTCTGCTCTGGTTAGAAAGCTCTGGGAAAACCATTCCCTTGCTTTAGTGATCATCTGTTCAGAGGAGATTCATTCTTCTCTTAGGATTAATTTGTAACTTGTTGTTTTCATTAACAACTGCTGGTTTAATGCTTGAATTGAGTTAGTTTTTGTTAATAATAGTCCCACACCGCCAATCCGCTCTGATCTGATTGTTTATATGACAAGGCAACCCTCACCTGTTGAACCGGTTTTTCAGGTTGAGTTAGGCCAAACCTAACATGGTATCAGAGCCAAAATATTCTGAGACCTAAAATTTTATTCGCAGTTCCATTCCCCCCCCCCCGGCTCCCGTCCCGAACCAAACCCCCCCCCCCCCCGCTCCCGTCCCGACTAGATCCACCCGGCCCGCGATTCCTCCCGCGCGCTGCTAGGGCTTATGCCCGCCGCTCCCGCTCCTGTCGACGGAATCGATCTCTGATCCCGTCGACAGGAGCGCCTCAGATCTCCTGTTACAGCAACTGCTTCCTCTCCTGTGTGCGACTTCGCCGATTGCTACCGCCGCCGCTGCTTTCGTGCGCAGCTTCCGCTGACTTCGCCGATTGCTACCGCCGCTGATGCTTTCGTGCGCAGCTTCCGCTGGCGTCGTCGACGTTCCCGCCTGCTCCGACAGTTCTCCTTGCCTTCGTCGACGGCTCTTGGCTCATCTTTCCTCTCCTCACGGCTACTGTTGCTGCTCCGTTCTCAGGCTGCTTCTTCTCCGGCCCAGGTGACTCCTTGCCGGCTACTTCTTCTCCGGCCTGCTGCTGCCGCTCTCTTCTTCTCCGGCATGGATGCTGCTTTGCCGTTGCTTCTCAGGCCCAGCCTTCTTCTTGCCGGCTGCGCTTTTTTTGCTGCTGCTGCTTCCCGGCCCCAGCCACTCTTCTTGCTGCTGCTCTCTACTTCTCCGGCCTGGATGCCCTCCGCCGCACTGCTCTCTTCTTCTCCGGCACGGCTGGCCTATGACCGTTGTTGCTCTGCTCTGTGCTACTTCGTCTCCGGCCCCGTTTAGGCTTTAATGTTGCTGTTTTTTTTTAGTTTGCTTGTTGTTGTGGTGTGTTAGTGTGGTCTCTTTACGATTTCTGCCTTCGTGCACGTGATTTACGTGAGGGGGAGTGTACGTCACGGCCTCTAGGCGTAGTTTATACCTTCATGCACGTATTCCACGTGAGGGGGAGTGTTTGTGATATCGGCGACTCGGATGCTTCTTTCCCGACTCCTGCCTTAGTCACACATGGCCCCTAGGTATATCCTATGTCTTCTTGCACGTATTCCACGTGAGGGGGAGTGTTTGTGATCATGCGACTCGGATGCTTCTTTCCCGACTCCTGCCTTAGTCACACATGGCCCCTAGGTTGATTTCATATGTTGTTTGTGTCTCCTCGTCGGTTTCTCTGAATTTGGTAGGGTTGGTTTGGTCTTGCGTGGTTGACCTTGTTTCCGCTCCGAGTGTATCCAGCGTTGTCATGGTCGGTTTGCGGACCAACGTCGTGTGGCTCTTGCCCGGTTGAAGTATCCCCGGTGACACGCGGTTGGGCCTCGGTAGCTGTTGTTTTGTCACACGTTGTCAACCTTCTTATATCTTTCATTTTATGTTGTGTTCAAGCTGTAGGCTTCCCCTTCAGCTTGAGGGGGAGTGTTAAAGATATTAATATTTGTGTTATTATGTTTAGTCCCACACCGCCTATCGGTGTTGTGAGTCATGTTGTAATTCCTATATAAAGCCCCTTTGTGGAAGAATAAGATTGCACCTTTCATTTCCTTTCTAATTTCTACATGGTATCAGAGGCAGGTTCCATCCAGTTTCTGTCCGGTTCCGTCCGGTCCGCCCATGAGCTCTGTGTCCCGGTTCCGTCCGGTCAATCCATGCTATGGGCGAGGGGGGATGTTAATAATAGTCCCACACCGCCAATCCGCTCTGATCTGATCTGTTTATATGACAAGGCAACCCTCACCTGTTGAACCGGTTTTTCAGGTTGAGTTAGGCCAAACCTAACATATTTGGTTTGCCTTGAAATTGCTTCTTCTGTCCAACTGCCCCATCTGTTGAGTCGAATCCTTCTCAGGCATAAAAGAGGCGTACCAAAAGGGCGGATAGAATCAGAAAGATAAAGCAACAAAAATAGAAACAACAATAAACAATGGAGAGAACGCATATTCTTGAACCAATCACCCTGGCCACAAGAAAATTACAAAACAAGATATCTAAACAATGGAGCATGTTGATATGATTATCCATAGGAGAATCCGGCGAGAGAGGGGCGGTGGAGGCGAGGGAGAGAGGAGGCAAGGGTTGAGACGAAACACTTAGGGAGCAACTCTAAAAATTCATTCATCCAAGATAATCTCTAAACTCCTACCTGATGCAGCGCTAGTCTACAGGTGGCGGGGAACCGATGCCCAAACACTACGTGTCAAGCAAGCGATCACACAATGGATGGAATATATCAATGACGACCCTAAAATGTTATGCAAGCATACAAACAATCCAATCAAATGTCAAATTAATGTGCATGCAAAAAACTTGGTCCAATTGAAACAGCTGCACAGTTGTTCACAAAATTAATTTAGAATTAAGTTATAATCTACAATTAATTGAGACGCAATTAATTTATGCACACAACGACTAGGACCGGCAAACCACGAGAAATCATAATACTAAAATGCAAATATAGGTAACATCAAACAAAACATGTGTCTGAATACACAATAATAGAAAACAATAACTCCAAATAACGAAGGAGGGGTTCCGGGCTGATGAAGGCTGAAGAGGGTTGTAATGTAGTAGCAGGAGGGCTGTAATGTAGTTGCAGGAGGGCTGTAATGTGGCTGTTCGGAGAAATAAATGAGGGAAAAACATGTGTTGGATTGATTCTCTAGTGGAGGCAGTAAGAGGTGTATGTAGGGGGGAGACGTAGGGCTTCAAAGGGCTGTGGGTGGGTGTCTGGAGGGTGGGAATGAGGTTGGGGCTGGCTGGGAAGTAAAGTCTCGACAGTGGGGGAAAGCAGTTTTGAAGGAAAACAGTCCAGGGGGAACACAACCCAACGGGAAAACAAAATATGAAGGAATGGAAGACTTACAGCGGGAAAACAGCGGATTTGTGGGAGTTGTTGATGGAGGAGGCTGGGGCAGAGGAGTTACCTCGGAGATGCGGTATGGATGAGAATCGCGTGCAGAGAGGGGGTCGACGGGAGTGGAAGGGGGCTGGCTGTGCGCAGAATGTCGACAGGGTGGAGTATGATCAATACCTTGGAGTCACACCAAGGGTTTCTCACCCGGCGTCGCACCGAGCAAGAGGGAGACCGACGGTTCCGCAAACTTGCGAAAACTCATGATGGCCCTCAGCCGCCGCCCCTGCATGTTTAAATACAACATAATGGAAATAGGGCCCCCGAATCGGACGGTTCAGAATGTCTGAACCGATCGGGTGTCAAAACAACTCGAAAATAAAAATTAAATACATGAATTTGACTCGAAACAACAATCCGGACACATCCGTGAACTTGGATCGTCTTAATGAGCAGAGGATCACATCAATCTCCATCAATTATCCTCAACTTGAAATCACTCATCTCCGGTGAGTGCGAGTAGTCGTGCTCTCGGCGTAGCACGGGGGCGAGTAGCGCAATCTCCTCAGGGGAAGTCCAAACAGCACATGGACATGGGTAGCAGTCCCAGTGGACAAGACATCACAGTATTTCATGCCTCGTCCACGGAGGTAAAGTCATATGCATCAATCATAAATAAGTCTCTAGCGATAGCAGGTGGCTCTGAATAAAATGCATCTCCATCTGAACTCTGATAGCTGAAGTGGTAGAACTGTCGGTGGTGCAAAGTGATCCACATGGTGAGACTCCAAAGGCTGAGGCTGAGGTGAGAGAGGAGGGAATGAAAGATGTCGTGGCTCGGGTATTGAAATGGGGAAGCGATCCACATGCACGTGCTCCTCGTAGTAAAGAATCAACTCCTCTACATTGAATATTCGGTTTGTCCCCATATTTTGGAGGATGTCAATCACATAGGCATTCGTACCGATCCGTCGCGTGAGTATGTAAGGACTCATTCGGCGAGCGCTTAATTTTCTTGTCATTTCCATGTGGGAACCTCTCAACTCATATGTGAATCATAACTTTTTCTTCAATTTTAAAGTTGTGATCCCACATGTGCTTATCTGTGTGATCTTTATAATAATCATTGTGTGCAGTAATTTTCTTTTGGACTGACTCATGAAGCATATGCAAATGATAAACAAATGACTCAATAGACTTATACAAATGATATGAATGAGGTAAAACATATGATGGACTCGAATCGTGTAACATGGAAGTGTCATGTACTATATGAGAATAACCATGTCAGGCATGCA
Organism: Platanthera guangdongensis; assembly: GCA_039583875.1. Lineage (NCBI taxonomy): Eukaryota > Viridiplantae > Streptophyta > Magnoliopsida > Asparagales > Orchidaceae > Platanthera > Platanthera guangdongensis. The sequence continues at coordinate 189,494,739 of CM077148.1, forward strand.
ACAGATGTAAATGAATGACGACTGACACGACAAATTGACTACATGCATATGTTATATAGCAGTGAACGTCCCTAAAGATGGGTTGTTTATCTGGAGGCTCTTTGGGCGGGGTGGAGAAAAACTTATTGAGTGTACGGGAACCACCCAACTGACTGACTGAGACATCAACAGTGAGTTGGAAATCAGGACATGCCCAATATTTTCTAAAGGATGCAAATCATCCGAAGGCTCACCGGGTGGTCGACAAAAAAATTTAGCATGAATAACGCCATCACCCAAAAGAACGTCGTAGATGGTAACACAAGAGCGTGATGTATGGGTGTGATGGGTACCTCTCAACTGATAAAGTCCATTAGGTGGCTTATCAGGGGGTGTGTGCCAAAATTCATCGTGCATGTGACGATCACTAGTGTGGAGACACAACCCATCACTAAAGTGCATGGATTTCAGGAGAGGAAGCTCGTCAAATGAGCCTCTCTGGGACTTAATCCTGGAGAGGTCAGCAATGGCATGATGACCTTCCAAGTCGTGAGCACCAACACTGGCGATGTCCATGGGAACAAGTAGGACACCCACAACAAAATCAACGATATCTCCTTGATTCTCACTAGGGAAGAGTGGGAAGCACGAGTCTATGCTAAGGGAAGAGCGGGAGGAGCCCATACTCAAGTGAGAGTCAATTGGTATTGGTCGATGATTGGATCTCTAACCGAAAGGAACGCTAGGTCTAAGTGAGGTGTGGAGGATGGACATACCATCACAGTGTCACAGGGTCGCTCGATCTCGCTCTCATGACCACACTCACTAACCATACCAGCGCTCTCCACATGTGTCATACGATCAGGATCAGAATCAACTTCAAGATCACAAGGGCACTGAGTCTCATTAAAATGAGAAGAATCACAATTAGGTGTCGGATCTCTCATGTCGCTTGACGCATTGGTGGCTTGACCTAATTACCTAAACCCTTAGACTTTCTTTCAAGGATTCTTATTAAGGAATTCGATATGTGAGCTAAATCAGCATCCAAACGATCAAATTAGTCAAGAAGTAATCGTTGAAATTCGGCCTCAGGTAACTCTGTTTGTGGAATATTATGAGGGTCTTGATATGTAATGTGATACTGGCGATGTTGACCTCTATAAGGCTTCGGAGGGTCATCTAGATGGTCATCCCTAATACAATCAGTTCGAACTCGTGGGTGGACGTGAGTACTACGAACGTGTGGTGGTGATCGTGCATATGCAGACTCATGTTTCTCAACTAAAGGAAATGTGTAGCAATGATGATCTGAACGATACTCAAATCTACCATCATGAGGTCGAGGAGAGGTATAACGATGATAACGTGAAAACCGCTCGTCATGGTGGTCGTCTCTAGCACAATGAAATCGTCTCGAATGGTCGACACAATCTCTGAAAGTGTTGAGCCGCACCGGAGGATAATCATCATAGTAATAAGAGTGTCGCTCAAGTGTGGGCGAAGGATAACGATAATAGTACGACATGAGAAAAAAATATAGACACAATAATTGCGCGTTAACATAAAGTCCGAACCTCGCTCTGATATCAATCTGATGCAGCGCTAGTTTATAGGCGGCGGGAAACCGATGCTCAAACACTACATGTCAAGCAAGCGATCACACAATGGATGGAATATATCCATGACGACCCTAAAATGTTATGCAAGCATACAAACAATTCAATCAAATGTCAACTTAATGCACATGCAAATAACTTAGTCCAATTGAAATTTAGCCACAAGAAGTTAATTAAAATGAAGATTTAAACAGTTGCACAGTTGTTCACAAAATTAATTTAGAATTAGCAAGTTATAATCCAAAACTAATTAAGGCGCAATTAATTTATGCACACAACGACTAGGACCGACAAATCGCGAGAAATCATAATATTAAAATGCAAATATAGGTAACATCCAACATAACATGTCTTTGAATACACAATAATAGAAAACAATAACTCCAAATAACGATTTATACAAGTAGGCGGCGGCATGAAGCGGAGGGGTTACGGGCTGATGAGGGCTGAAGAGCGTTGTAATGTAGTAGCGGGAGGGCTGTAACGTGGCTGTTCAGAGAACTAAATGGGGGAAAAACTTGTGTTGGATTGATTCTCTAGTGGAGCCGTGAAGGCAGTAAGAGATGTATGTAGGGGGGAGACGTAGGGGTTCAAAGGGTTGTGGGTGGGTGTTTGCAGGGGGGGAATGAGGTTGGGGCTGGCTGGGAAGTAAACCTCGACAGTGGGGGAAGCAGTTTTGAAGGAAAACATTCCAGGGGGAACACAACCCAGCGGGAAAACAAAATATGAAGGAATGGAAGGCTCGCGACGGGGAAACGACGGATTTGTGGGAGTTGTTGATGGAGGAGGCTGGGGCGAAGGAGTTACCTCAGAGATGCGGTATGGATGAGAATCGCGTGCAAGGAGGGGGTCGACAGGAGCGGAAGGAGCGGAAGGGAGCTGACTGTGCGCAGAATGCCGACGGGATGGAGGAGTATGATCAATACCTTGGAATCACAACAAGGGTTTCTCACCCGGCATCGCATTGAGCAAGAGGGAGACCGACGGTTCCGCAAACTTGCGAAAACCCACAATGGCCCTTAGCCGCCCTCCCCTGCATGTTTAAATACAACATAATGGAAAAAGGGAACCCAGATCGGACGGTTAAGAATGTCTGAACCGATCGGGTGTCAAAACAACTCAAAAATAAAAATTAAGCACATGAAATTGACTCGAAACAACAATTCGGACGCATCCGTGGACTTGGATAGTCTGAATGAGCAGCGGATCACGTCGATCTCCATCACTACCCCTCCCGCCTAAATTGATGGGGAAGGCACACAAATTAAGGCATTACATTAATAATAATAATATCTAATTAATATTAATTAAATACCATTTAATTAAGATTAACTATATAATTAACAAGCTTAATTAAAAGGGTAATAATCATGGCGGTTTCCATGTGCGTGCTCCAAATAATCGCATGCGCGCATTGAAGCCTCCATGATTATTCCTTTTGTAATTAAGTGAGTTAATTATCTAATTAGTATTAATTAAATGGTTAAATAATTAACACACTTAATTACAAAAGGAATAATCATGGCGGCTTCCATGCGTGTGCTCCAAATAATCGTGGCGGCTTCCATGTGTGCTCTAATTATTTATGGCGGCTTCCATAAGCGTGCGTCGGTGATCCCAATGTGGGGGTCCACTTGGGCGAAAGTGTATACGTAACACTATATCGTCCTTGAAAATCGACCTTGCCCCCAAGGTCGAGTTGTAATAATTTGACGGGGTTGGTGGTAATTGTGACAAGGAAACAGTGGCGAAGAACAAGTGGGGGTTGTGTAGAGTTGTCACTTAAAACCGTAAACCAAATCGGAATCGAACCGGAATCGCAAATAACCAGACTGAAACATTCGCAAATTATTCGGCTTCCAGTTTGAATTTTGGAACCGTTAACAACATTTGGTCCGGGTGTGATTCTTACATTTTATTATTCGGACCGGAACCGGAACCGGAACTGCAATACGAGTCTTAAGCGGTTTCAAGATTTTTAGACCTGATCTGAACCAGATCGAAGTAGAACGGAACCGCAGCCCGTGTATTATTATTAATATTGTTATTATTTTATAATTTATTTATAATATCTATACTTACAATCATGAGTGAAGCTAGTGCAGTTTGAACCCAAATCGTATTCGCACCAAAGGAGGTCGGTTTTGGACTGAGCGAAACAACACTGCACCAAAACCGTGTGATATGATTTGACATTGGTACGGTTTGAAGTCGGTTTTTGCAATGCAGTTTTGATTTTTATACATTTATATAATATATTTTCAATTTTACTCGTATATTCTTCTGAAATATTTTATTTAAAAATATATAAGGTATACAACTAATATTTAATAGTAATCATGAAAGGCAACTAATTGTAACTGATTGTTACGGTTGTGTGTGCAGATGAGACGCGCACAAACCGACTAGATGTTGTGGCGAGTCTACACACGTAAAAAGGGGACCGATACTAGCCCACCGATTGTGGAAGAGAACCTCAAGGAGTGCGCAACTTAATTATTTCTATTTTGATGTTGTTTTAAGTTTTACTATTTGTAGACCGCTTTTATTTCATTCCGACAAGTTTGTTTTTAGTTGGAACCAATTGGAACCGGACTGAATCACATAGAATCGTGTCGACGAGACGCGAGCAAGCCGACTAGACGCCATGAGTCTACACGTGTAGGAAGGCGACCAATACTAGCACACTGATCGTGGAAGAGACCACCAAGGAGTGCGCAACTTAATTATATTTATATCTATGTTGTTCTGAGTTTTACTATTTGCAGACCGCTTTTTTTCATTCTATCAAGTTTGGTATTGGTTTTAGTTGGAACCGATTGAAACCGGACCGAACAGCATAGAACCGGACTGAACCGTTAGTGGTCGGATTAGTTTGGTTCTTGTTAAACTGTAACTGAAACCGTTGACATGACGACTCCAAAAATTATGCTGGAACCGGAATCAGAACCGGAACCGATCAAACCAAATAAGGTTTTGGCTCTAATTTGAAAAATTGTTATCTTAGCGATTTGGTTCACGATTTTAATAGAACCGGAACCAAACCGGAACGGTGACAGTTGTAGTTGTGTGTGCAATGAGAAAAAGAAATGAAAACGTGCTGAAAAGAAAGAAATAGGAGGGGTGAAAATGTTAAATTGAAAAGAAAATGTGAAAGTGTATGGTGGAGAAATGTTGGCAGCTGGTGTGGGGTTCAAAGAAGAGAGAGGAGAGCTGATGTGGGATGTGATGGCGAGATGGAGCAAAAAGACAAGAAAGAAGCATTGATTGGTGGGATTTGGATTTTTGTGGAGAAAATAAAGTTAGCAGCTAAGAGAGAAGAAAAAAAAAGAAATTGATGTGACAAGACAATAAAGGAGGAGAGGTGGCTTTCGCAGCTAGTGGGTTTAAAACAATGTGGGAAGGGGAGAAAGTCGAATGGAAAAAAAATGAGGGTGCAGTGATGGGTGAAGGGGAAAAGGTAAATTGAGTTGAAGAATGGGCCCTACTTCCCTGCAGGACAGCAGGACACGGTTAAGGCGCTAGGGCATGGAGCGGGCTCGAGAGGGAAAAGGGCGTGAAAACAGGGGTAACACGGTTCAAGGCGAAGGAAGAGTCGTGCTGGTCGGGGAGAAGAGAGACGGGAAGGACTGTTGGGGCGTTGACGACGATAGGCAGAGGAGGATGTGGAGTCGTGGGCTTTGACCGTTGCTGCAGTGAAACTGCCCGGCGGAAGCGGAGGTCGAAAGGCGGCGTTGAATGAGGCGGCTGGAACAGCAACACTGGCGGTGGCGCACAGCGGCCGTGGAACGGCGAAAGATATCTGTGTTGGACGACGGCATCGGTTTCACTGCGGACAGGGGCGGCAGCATCAGGGCGCAGCTTCGATGGAGGAGGCGACGGCAGCGCGGAGGGACCGGGAGGTTGGGTCGCGACAGCCAGTCGACTTTGGCGTGGAGAGAGGCGCAGGTGGCCAGGATTTGCGCTGCTAGGACGTAGAAATCAATCCGCGGGTTGGTTCCAAGCAACTACAAGGACAGCGGCCAAGGTCCGGCATGGTGGATGGTGGTTATCATGGCAGGGCTGGGCAGTCCAGGAAAGAGACCGGTGGCGAGACCGGCGGCATCAGCGGGCAGGTGGGGTAGGTCGGACCAAATAATACGATTATACATAGGGGAATCCGGTGAGAGACAGTCGGTGGAGGTGAGGGAGAGAGGAGACAAGGGTTGAGACGAAACACTTAGGGAGCAACCCTAAAAATTTATACATCCAAGATAATCTCTAAACTCCTATCGCTCGCCCCTAAATAGATGGGGAGGGCACACAAATTAAGGCATTACATTAATAATAATAACATTTAATTAATATTAATTAAATATCATTTAATTAATATTAATTAAATGTCATTTAATTAATATTAATTAAATGTCATTTAATTAATATTAATTAAATGTCATTTAATTAATATTAATTAAATGTCATTTAATTAATATTAATTAAATATCATTTAATTAATATTAATTAAATAATTAACACACTTAATTACAAAAGGAATAATCATAGCGGCTTCCATGGGCTGCTCCAAATAATCGTGGCGGCTTCCATGGGACCATGCGTGTGCTCTAATTATTTGTGGCAGCCTCCATAAGCGTGCATCGGTGATCCTAATGCAGGGGTACACTTGGGTGAAAGTGTGTGTAACACATGTACATTAAAGAAGATGGAAATGATGATCCCACAACTCTAAATCTCTCACAAGCTTTGTGAAAATTGCAATTTGAAATCCAAAAGTCTTGCGCTGGCCTACAAAGTCCTTCCCTCCCATTAACATCTTACGTTGATGACTTGTGAGTTCTCAATCTAGGGTTTCCAACTTCAGTGATTTCAAGATCCTAGAAAGGTGACTAGCAGTGTACAAATACAATCTCAGGATCTTAAAAAAATGTACCTGATTTATGAAATTGTTGGCATATGAAAGGTTGATGTACCTTCATCTTGACATTGCATTTGTAGAGAATCGATAACCTCGTCACAGACTATCGTCCTCTATAAGACATTTTGGCACAGTAAATTTATTTATTCATTATCTAATACAATGATAAAAAACTCCCAGTACTAAAATATAATTTGTATTTTGTACATGCAATCATGTTACTTAACAGATGATATGCCCCCATGCCATTTACAGTTCTACAAGAAGAAAACAGCAAAACATTAACCAAATAACTTCTTCTCTCACATTATAATTAAAGTTATGACATACTTTCTCAACTTGTACCATCATCCTAATTCTATATGCACTAGAGAAAAAAAACAGTTGCAAAAAGAAACTTCCATTCGAATGTATACCGTACATATTATGTCAGAGCTATATTTTATTTAACTAGATTAACTTACCAGCTTCCCAGCAAGATCGTGCATTCTACCTTCAGATATAATCTTTTCAACCGGTTCCTCACTTTCAAAACTGATAAAGCCAAAACCTCGGGAACGACCAGTGCTGTGGTCCACCATTATTTGGTGCTCAACCACTACACCATAAGAGGAGAAGTGCTCCTTGAACTCATCTGCAAAATAAGGATGATGCATTATTAATAGATCAAATGAATAATGTAGCAATGCAAGAAGTACCTTCTGTCAAAGATGCAGGTATTCCACCCACAAAGATTTTCTTGCTCTTAGGGCCTCCTTTTGGAACAGTTCTCTTGACCTCGACCTGATATTTAAAAAAAAGAAAGGATTCAGATAAATCAAACGACTACATTGCTGTCATATCAAAGTGGTAAAACAATCTGTAGTTTGAAGTAAAATGAGGGTACCATTCTGCCCCCAATAGAATGTTCATCCCCCAGAATAGTATCAATAATCGATGGATCAGCAAATGTGACAAATCCAAAACCTCGAGGTGCCCAAGTGTGCTTATCCTTCATTATAACTGAATCAGTAATTTCCCCATACTTCGCAAAGTGGTTAAAGAATTCTTCTGAAAAACAAATAAAGATTAACAAAAGTAAATCAATTAGAGAATGCACCCAATATGCAAAATTTGGAAACTAGTAAAAGAAGCCGAGTCAAATAAGCATGGAATTACAAATATAAACACCATCTTTGAAAAGGTTGCACTGAATTGTGTCTTTGATCATCTCAGTGCAATAACTAGTTTGGCGTAGGAAATGAATTACTTTGGTGTGGGAAATAGATCAAATGAACATGGATTTACAGATATACAAATATCATTATTGAAAAGGATGAATTTGAATTGTTTCCATGACCATCTCAGCGCAATAACTACTTTGGTGTATGAACGAATGAATACTTTGGTGTAGGAAATGAAGGACAGCGCATTGCTGGCTCATATTACATAAACTGATGTCCCAGACCATGCCCAAAATAATTCAATCAAAAGCTTTAGAGTTTCACAGTAATTCGTGGAAAATATATTATATACTTCCTCAAACAAAACCTGATGGACTTTATAATAATGAGATACAGAGTGATTATCAGCATCAGCAGTGTTCTTGATTAATATTATAGTTGTTTGGTGCACAACTAAAGGTGATTATGAATACTGGAGATCGACTACGCATCAGCTAGGATATTCGTAAGATTGACATTTATGAATCGTCGGATGGACAATCAGAGACCGTGATCGCGAACAGCTCAAATTTTCATATTTTTATGTTTTTAGGTGTATTTTGAGATTTAGGCTATCGACCGGACGATCGTGACCGAAAAGATATAGTTAACCTAAACCGTCCTCATATATATAATCCATTAGGTTTCAGTAGAGGGTATCGAAGATTGGCTAAAACGAAAAATAGTCGATCAGTCCTCCTTCCCTTGGTGCGACGCCGAGGAAGCCGCACGATGTCGACGACACCGGTCCGAGCTCCATGGAATGGATGCCCCCATCTGCTGCCTCCCTCCCATCCGACCTTCAACAACCCCGCTGGCCTGAGCCACCACCGCTTGTTTTCTCTTTTCCAGCTCTCTTCTAGCCCATATCCAACCCCGCCAACAGCAATATAGTCCATCCTGTAACGCCCAAATGTCATCATAAGATAAGACAAATAGAACTTTATGTATTAAGTCATTTTTGTGAAACTTGAAGGCGAAACAAATAAGAAAAGTCGCCGCAATTATATTTATTTCACAATGTTGATGATTCTTATGAAATGTATATTGTTCCTCTATAGCGGTCTACGGGCCGTTACACATCCTACCTCCTCCAACAGCCACTTCACCACAACCCTTCTAAATTATCTCCCTGCCACAACCAGTTCCCCACTGCCACAAACAACACCATAATTTGCCTGGACAGCCACCATTATTTCTACATATTGCATCCGCCACACCGACAGCCACCTCACTTGGTGAGTTTTATATTTTAGTTCTCATTTTCCGCGTATTGTGTGGATGCACTTTATTGTTGGTATCTTATTTAATTAATGTGGCCCTTCTATTATTATGTTTGTGTACTCTAATCGTCCAGTATCTATTCTTAGTACTCTTATGTAATTACACTTATCATCCACTTACATTGTTTGATCAATTGTGATGTTAGTGCAAGGCTTTAAAATTACAATAACAACAACACTCAAGCCTTTATCCCACTATAGTGGGGTCGGCTATATGGATCCTTTGTCACCATTGTGCCCTATCTTCTGTCATAATCTCACTAATGCCTAAGTACATCATGTCTTTCTTTATAGTTTCATTCCAAAGCTTTAAAATTAATGTTATTTAATTAATTGCATGTCGGAAATAATCGCATGATTGAGATATTGCACTTGCATCATTTATATTGTGAGTTTTCTATTAATTAGATTGTGTGTTGTGTATAGCTTGCCCTTGCACTTTCATGTTAGAGTTGTCTTAGATCCACTGCATTTGCTTGTGATTGCTCGCACTGCATTTAGAGAGGTTATTGCGCATTCATCACATGTAGATTCGTCATGTGTTAGTCAGCCTTCTAACAACTCACAAGTAACTTTGATCGGCCTCGTGAATCTTGTGTTAGAATCTTCATTAATACTATAAATGTGGCTTCATGAATCATTAATGTTTCATTCCTTCTAGAACTACCAGTATAAAATTGATAACCACAAAATGGAGCCAGTCCATACAAAAATAAATAAGTTGTCATTCAATAAGTTCCTTTAGAAAAAAGAGGCACTCAAGAAACACAAATATTGCAATTACATTAAACTCAATATATATGCATTAGACCGACTCCATAGGCAAACTATAAGATATCCTTCAAACTACACTTAGCCCTCCTTATAAAGAAGGATAATGGCACACCTAATAAGATGCAAAAGCTATACTATTTTACTATTTAGTCAATAAATTATATTAAATATAAATGAAAATAAGCTTTTTAACTGTCCTATTAATGTGGGGTACATTCCCTAGGCAGAATATCTTTCAGATTGTTAAAGTAAATGGCATTGTAAGGTAAATAACTAATGTCATTCGTGAATCGACTGCAATAACGAGATGTGGCTTTTAACGGTCAAAATATTGTGAATGCTTATAGAAATTTGGACATCAATGTTTTTCATGATTCATTACTAGCAGCCTAGCATATGGATACAGCTCGCAGCATGACCAATATTTTCTACTAATTTTTAGAACCACTTGGTGCTTGTAATGCTTCAATCACTAAACATCAATGCCTCTCCTTGGCTCCTTGACATGTAGGAATTACAAAACTCTACATAATATTAATATTATTAGCAATAATATTAATAAACTAAGACATGTTTATTACTAAGCATAAAGTTCTACAACATAGAACATGACTACTAATCTCTACTTGTTAGGAGCCCCACTTATTATGATTCTTCAATAATCACTAGATAGACACATCACAGTATATTGTCGACGAGTTGAAGAAACTTACTGTATTTATTAAAAATCTAGGAATTAACAGTGTTTAAATAGTCTGTGCTTGTAGTTCAAAGGAATCCTACCAAAAAATTCTCAAACATGTTATTGTATTTCGTATCAAATTGATGCATCAAAACACTGAAGCACGACAAGTGAACCACGAGAGATGCGCCCACCCCACCGTCAAAAAATTCATACTATTTGCATATATATTTTATGCATAGATTGTGTGACAATAAAACCGTTAATATAGTCATGTAGAATGCTACCAGTAACCTTGCACTACGAAGCACAACTAACAAATAATTAGCAAGATGGTCATATACGAGAATATCTAGATGAACTCCGAATTTCCTTTCTTCAAAAACATTAAATGCACTTGAAATGATATTTCAAAATCACGGGAACCCATAAGACGATAGGTTGTCCAACAATGGAGTACCCACCATCACATAGTGAAATACTGCAAAGAAATTGCTATATCTCCTAATAATCTTATTTACTAGTGATGAATAATTGTATAGGTATAAAATAGTAAGAAAGGGCGGCCTTGTGCACAAAGCATCGCCGTGCAGCGAGGGTCCGGGGAAGGTTCCCACTACAAGGGTGAAATGTAGGCAAACCTTACCCACCATTCTTAAAAGAAGCTGCTTCCAGGACTCGAACTCGTGACCGCAAGGTCACACGACGACACCTTTACCAGTGTGCCAAGGCTCCCCTTAAATTTCAGGTATAAAATAGTAAACAACAACACTCAAGCCTTTATCCCACTATAGTGGGGTCAGCTATAGGTATAAAATAGTAAAATTCACATAAAATATATTAGGCTATGTAATGAAAGTTCCAACTTTAATTAAAAAAGCACCATCTAAGTAAATGTTAAACGAGGACAATTAAAATACTCAAGTTTCCATTTATAGCCTGAACATAACATAATACTCTCTACTACGTCGTCGTCCGTACTCTTCATCGCTGGATTTGTAGGCCATCAATCACGTAGTTTGTATCCTAAGATATTCTTCTGTTATTAAATATAATAATAATAAACTAATATTTGATGCGGACTATTTCTTCGAGTTTATATTTGTTTCTTCAACTCTTAACACTCATTTCCACATTGGTGCATGTTATATTGTAATTGGCGTTAATTCACTCGTGTACAAATATTTAAAGTATCGGGCTTATCTCTCTAAATCAATATAAGGTATTCACCCACAACCTCGTGTCACATAGCGAGGTATTCGCACAATCAGCACCTTAGAAGTTAGAACCACTACTCAGTTTATTAATTCTCCACATACCCGACGTGGGTAAATTGTTTTGAAGTTATAATATTCCATGGCACAAAAAGAGCGTCTTAGAAAGCTCGAGTTATTAGACAAATACAATACAAAAACCATGGCAATTTCATTCCCTACAAGGTAACTAAAGACTTCTCAAGGAATACAAATACTGTCATAATAGCACTCAAAAGACAAGGTAAACAAATCTGAATGTGAGCCGTAAAAGGATACTTTTTAGCTATACAATTGATAGTAGCAGCAAGTATACAAGTCAATATCCGCTACCCAGATAAGATACACTGTGAGCAATGACAAAAAAAATGCAGCCCTTAAACAAAATGTCACAAATTTCATAGGTGGAATTGATTAAGAAAATATTAAAAACAGGCAGTGTAGTACTGTCAGTTCCCTACCAATGAGAAATGTAAACGCTCATCAACTTTGTAAATAGGAATTGATTGAGAACAGATTGAAAAGAAATATAAATACCAATTGAAAGCTAGTGGAAAAAATGACAATCATACAACATTTACAAGTGAACGGTATCACTTACTTTCTGTTGTGTCCCAAGCAATGCCACCAACGAAGATTTTTCTACCAAACAAGAAAAAATAAGGTTATCTCCACTTTTCTATCTCTCAGTGGCAATCGAATGGACAAGGATTTGACCCCCAACCAATTCCTGGTCTCGGACCTTGAAAAGGATCTAACAAAAAAATGAATAGAAACCACCAAGACTAAGCTACTAACCCTGGAGAGGAAGCGCTATAGTGTTGTCTTTTGTCCTGTTCTTTACTATCTACGCTACCTATTCTCTTTTCAGGAGGTTGCTCGCTCTCTACTGCTCTCTGTTCACCTCCTCCATCACTACCATCATCCTTGATCTCCTCCTCTATCTTATTTTCATTCTCCTCGTATACCTCCTCGCCCTCCTCCTCTATTTCTTTTAATTTCACCTTATTGGCGGATAACATCTCAAACTCTTCTTCTACCCCTTCTACCTTCGCCTTGGAGGCGGACAGCTCCGCATTTGCAGCCTCCATTGATTCCTCGTTACCTACGACTTACAGACCTGCAAAGCAGCAAATATTATTCGACTAAACCCTAACGACCTCTAAGCGCGAGGAACGGTAAAACCCTAGGTGGTACCGCGTTAGACATCGAGAGCACGTTTCCTACCTATCTAGTCTTTAAGCGTTGAAGCTTTGCGAATCTCTTTGGGATGTATTTCCGTAAATTCTCCTTCGTTCTTTCTGCGGGATCCAAAAACCCTAACAACGGCTCCAAGCAGGGACCAGCTCTCTGTGCTGCGAATGAAGGAATTGTTTTATAGACGAGGGAGATGGGGACGGAAGCAACACGGGAGTGCCGCGAAATCCGAGGATCGGGATATCCACCGATCCACGGTGATTTTTGATCCGGTTTTAGAAACAAAAACAATAATTTATTTGCAACTAATTCCGTATTAGGTAGGGGTGCAGGTCGAAATCGAACCGAACCGAACCAAATCAAACGAAATCACGTGGTTCTGTTCGATTTTAGTAGTCTGCGGTTCGATCACGATTTCTTTTTTTGAGAAATCGGGTGATTCGGTTCGGTTCACAACTCAGAATGTCAAACCGAACCGAACCGAACCATATTAGTTTTACTAATATTCTATTTTATTAGAGATAGTTTATTTCATAAGCTCAGTTAAATCTAAGTTGTTAAAAATAAACAATAATTTAATTATTAACATTAAATGTTATTACTTATGAGTTATGACTGAACATCTAGCGGGACCAGGGTTCTGAGAGGGAGGGCTAAATGTTGAAGTCAAAAATGACCTCTGTGGAGTTCGGGGTCCCTAGAAAGGGGTGACCTCACACCTACTACACTCAGGGGAACGTCACGGACCAAAGACTTGGGAAACTAGGGACAGACTCTCGGCTCTAGCGTGGAGGTCCCAACTCACACCCGAAAGGCTAGTAGAGCACTTCCTCTCCCTAGTCAATGCTGAGCTAGGTGTCTTGGAGGAAGAGAGCAAAGGGGTTTTGGTGGCTGAAAAAGTAATGCTCTTCAAGGCACCCTCAGGGGTCTATTTATAGTTTTCCAAATCACATGGACCAAAATGTCATAAATACCCCTAGGACAAAAAAGGTCTTGGGCCAATAGAAAACATCCACACGATGGGGTAAAGAGGTAATTCCACCCCGAGGGTAAAACGGTAAAAACATGGCCAAAAGAGATTCAAGAGCGGGAGGAGCCATTCCCACCATCTCCCCGGGCACTCGAGACGAGCAGGTGACCCCCGAAGAACTGGGGAGCAAGGGGGCAGGGGCGAGACCCCGGCCTCCGGCCGGTCTCGCCCCGCCAGGCCGCCAGGCCGCCAGGCCGCCAGGCCGCCAGGCCGCCAGGCCGCCAGGCCTCCAGGCCTCCAGGCCGCAGAGCAAGGGGGGCAGGGGCAAGACCCCGGCCTCCCGGTCGGTCTCGCCCCGCCAGGCCGCGGAGCAGGAGGGGGGCAGGGGCGAGACCCCGGCCTCCCGGCCGGTCTCGCCCCGCCAGGCTGCGGAGCAGGGGGGCAGGGGCGAGACCCTAGCCCCCGGCCGGTCTCACCCCGCCAGGCCACAGAGCAGGAGGGGGCAGGAGCGAGACCCCGGCCCCTGGCCGGTCTCGCTGCTCCCACCTCGCACTTATCAGGTCGGGGCGGGTGCCAGCCAACTTGTCGCACCCCCCCCCCCCCAAAAAAAGGGTCACTGGGGGGAGGCAGATTTTTCCTCCCTCTACTAGTATATTCCAAGGGCTATGCCAAAATTGGCCACCAAGGGTTCAAACCGCTCCAAAAGCTTAAAAATTCAAAACCTGCGAATACGGGATTGTACACTAAAAACTTAGCAGCTCTTTTAGTTTTTAACATTTACCTTTTTTATGTTATTTTTAACTTTTAAGTTTTTCATTATAAAAGAATAGACACCAACAGTCCACGGGAACTGTAAGCTTCTGCGAAGAACTTGCTATTTTTTTAAAAGGGGTTATATCCGTTCAAGGGTGAATGTTAGTAATGACAATTTTGGGCTCTATTTGTTTGGGCGTTTCACAGCTCCGTTTTGGGCAAACGCCGTCTGTTGAAACCGGAATCCGGCCTCTTGTGGAGTTCGACCCTTGGGGAAGGGGTGGTCTCGCGCCTACTTCGCACCTGCAAGAAAAACAACGAGAGAGGCAAGGAAAGACAGACCCAAGGGCTCGGCTGGGAGGTCCCACCACAAACCCGGAAGATCTCTGAGCGCTTCCCCTCCTTAGCCAAGAGCCGAGCTAAGGTACTCTCAGAGAACACTTGAGAATGAGAGTAAGGAGGCACTGAAAGCGTGTCCTCTGAGGTACCCCTTGGGTCTTATTTATAGATTTTCAGAATCTGAACTGCCAATAACCAAAAGAACTGACCTGGAAATACCAAAAAGCCCCTGGTTGGGTCTGCCAACAGCCAACCTCCGCTGTTCTGAATAGCTATGCGCAGTCCTACCTGGTCTGCCAACAGCGAGGCTCCGCTGCCCTGAGTAGCTATTCGCACCCATGGGGAGTCAGCTCGCCTCCGATTCCATCCGTGGGAGGCGGGCGCGACCCGGCTCTGGGGCTCGCCTACCATCACTGGGCGAGTGCGAGCCGATATGGGCGAGCTGCCGGCCTTTTGCCGGGCGGACCGGTGGAAAGGTCGCATGCGGGGGGTCAGCCGGCGGGTCGCCATTCTAGGGTCCAGCTCGCTCGCCGCGGGTTGCCAGCCCGCCCGGCTCGCGGCTGCGGGTCGCCAGCTCGGGTCCGGCCTGCTTGCGGCGGGTCGCCAGCTCGCTCGCCTGAGATGGGCAGGAGCGGGCCAGCCCTTTAGTCGTTCAGCCCGTCCTGCCGCTTGGGTGCGAGTCGCGGGGCAGGCCTGTTCGACCTCCCTGGTGGGACCCGCTCGCCGGACACAGGGTTGTACACAATCCCCGCTCTTTTTGAGCTTGAACCAAGCTCGGAAAGAACCATCCAACCCGTGTGTTCGGCGGGCCCCTGTGCTGAGCTGGCAGGGAATCTTCTGGTGGGGGCCCACTGTTCTGCTATAAATACATACCGCTGACCCCTGTAGGGGGCTCCCCACATCCCTTTGTTTTCTCTGAGCAGTCTCTTGTTCCTCGATGCCGGTTAGCGAAGAAGTGCGAGCTCGCCTGGCGGCAGCGGTCCTGCAGACTCAGGAGGAGGCCCTCGAGGCCGCCCCATGGCTAGCTCGCGGATCCTCCGGCCCCCTCTTCAGGCCGGCGAAGGGGAAGATCGTTAAGCGTTCTCTGGCGGGTGACTGCCCGGCCTCCAGCTCGGCGGCGGGTGCTGAGGTCGTCCCCGGGGTGCGTGGCCTTCCGCCGATTATCGCTATTCGTCTGACTCCCTGTTTTGCAGGTAATTCCCTGTGAGGAGGTGGAGAACCGGGGAGAGGATCGTCCCCCGCCTCCATCGCCTGAGAAGATCGCGAGTTCCCCAGGTCCGGATCGCCCACCTCCGGAAACTCCCCGTCCGGCGGTCTCCCATGGGCTGGGGAAATCTCTTGAGATCCTCGAGGGAGGGGACTTTCAGGATCGGCCGGGCTCTTCCCGCCCATCTGTCGGTGCGGGCGATGTGCCCACCCCTGGTGAGCTGGTTTTTATCGTTGACTTTGCCTCTTGCTCGCTCATTCTGACCCCTCCCTGCTCGCAGGCTTCCGCAGGGCCTCGCCTGAGACCGAGATGAGCGAAGGGTACTCGCCTCCGCCTGACGTGGACAGTGTATCTGACTATCTGGGCGACCCGAATGATGCGGCGGGAATGAAGAGGCAGGTGACGCGGCTATTCCAGAAACACACAATGCTGCTGCAGGAGGCCATAAGGAGGATCGAAGGCGACAAGGCCGAGACCGATGCCCGGCTCGCGGCCTTGGAGGGCCCTCGGCATGAAGCGGAAGACGACGACGTCACCTCGCCGGGCGTTCATATAACGCGAGCCGAGGGGCATCTTAAGAGCGCCGTGGAGCAGGTCGGCCGGGCTCAGCGGGAGCTGGTGGCGGTTCGCGATTACCACGATCCCCGCGTGCCGCCTCGGGCGGGAACGAAGAGGCGACACAGGTGGAAGTGGGTCGAGTACTGACCCAGTTGTTTGCCCCTCGCTCGCGTGATACCGCGGGGTTACCGTCATCTCGCATTTATCTTGTATTTGTATTTGTAATTGCTTGCGACTCTTTCAGCCCGCCTATGGGCCTAAATATTTTGTTGCTGAGATGTATTGAAATTATTGCGCTGCTCTTCTTTGGTTTTCTGTGCGCGGGTTAGGGGGAAAGGTCCATTCTTCTCTTCGCGCTGATCGGGGCGGGGGCGAGCCGAGGAGCTCGCTAGACGGGGAATCTCCCGTCTCGCGCGGCACGCCGTGCGGGTGCGGGTTGGGGTTGGTTCGCCCGCGCCGGTCTCCCGCGGTTGCAGCCGGGCGAGAACCGTGCCGGCTCGACCTTTGAGGTGTGCTCGCGCGCGGGAAGTCGAACCGTCGGATTAATTTTTGCTATCCGCACCCCATCTTTTGGCGGGAAGTTTCCCGCCCCTTCTCTTTTCCTATAAATAGGTCCTGCCGGCCCTTATTTCTCCACCGAATCCAAAACGTTTTCTCGCTTCCCCTTTTCTCGCGAAGAGCGATTCTAGCTCGCCTCCCGGCTTTTTGTCTCGCGTTCGGCGGCGAATCAACGGGGATGGGCGGAGGCGGCGGCGACGCGGACGGCCGAAGCAAATGCGCTTGGACCTTCTCCGAGCACGATTTCCCTCGCGCCGTCATCACAGAGCGCGAATACTTGGAAGCTCTAGGCGACCACATCCCGGCCGGGTTTTCTGCGAGGCGACCTGATGAGAGGGAGAAGATCAACGACCTATTTGGGGATGAGCTCGCCATCCCTCTCGCTCACTTCGAGGTGGGCCTGCGACTTCCCCTGTGGCCCGAGGTGCGCCAGGTGCTCAAATACTTCGGGGTCGTCCTGGGCCAGATGACCCCGAACTCCATCGCCGTCATGGTGGGGTTCGCCTGCTTCTTGCGAGGGGAGCGGGTGGAGTTCAGCCTCGCGGTATTCCGGAAGCTGTTCTCCTTCAGGGCGAACCGAGACGGGACGGCCTACTTCTCCAGCGCCCACCTCAAGGTGCGGGAGACCGTCAACAAGAGCCACAACTGGCTGAAGAAGTTCCTGTTCGTCAAGGGGGACTTTGGCAACGTGCCCTTCTCGCCGGTGCAGCTCAGCGAGGCGAGCTACCGGCCACCCAACCTAGGCGGCCATGAAGCCGACCTGTTCGCGTTCTTCGTCGGGAAGAACTTCGAGGTCGCGTTCCTGCGCCGCCACCTTGACGATCTCGCGGTTGTCGCGCCGGGGGGAGGTTTGCTACTCGTCTCCATTAGTCCTTACTTTCCCACTCTACTTTCATCTCACCTTCCCTTCTTCGCAGGCGAACGCGACATTCCCCTTCATCCTCCTTACGAAAGCGCCCGGATCCCCCCCGGGGTTCTCGCCCGCGCCCAGGCCGCGGATGCCGCTCAGCGCGACATCTCATCGGTCCCGGCCAAGAAGCGACCGGGCGGCGGGCAGTCAGCGCCTCCGCCGAAGTCGGCGAAGACCGCGGATCAGCAACCATCCGCAGGCCAAAGAAAGGGCAAGGCCCCCGCGGTCTTGCCGACTGAGGCCCCCTCGCCCCCGCTGGTTGTCTCGACCAGCGATTCTCCGGTCGGGGCGGCGGGCACCTCCGCGCCGCCGGGCGGGTCTGGAGCCGCTGCGGAGCCGGTCCCGAGAGGGCATCGGAACTTCGGCTACGGCGAGAGGTACTTGGACGAGCTCGGCGCCCCGCTCCTGGCTTGGGACAAGGAGTCGAATCGCGCAACGATCTCGACCCTGCTGCCGAGCTGGATGGAGCAGGATACAATCGGCGGGGAGGCGTACAGCTTCTCCTTTGGGCTGTACTCGCGCGAAGACGCCGCCATATTCGACAAGGAGGAGACACGGGTGCTGATCCACGAGAGCGCGCGGGCCCAGCTGCGCGGCCTGGAGCTGGCTCATATGGTGGGGCGGCGCTGTACCCAGGTGGAGCGGAACGCCGCGTCCATCCAAAAGATGGCGGAGGAGAAAGAAGAGGCCCGGAAGCTCGCTCGGGAGGACGCGGATCTTCAGAGAGGGCGAGTCGCCGCCGCCGAGGAGACCCTCGCGCAATATCTGGGCGGGGTGGTACGCTCTCAACCGGAGCTAATCTATTCTTCCTGCGAACGCAGCTCATGATAATTCCTATTCCGTTTTTCAGGACGCGGCGACTGCGAGCCAGATGGGCGCCGAGATTGCCACCCTTCGCCAGGAGAAGGCGGCGCTGGAGGCCCGGGTACGCGAGCTGGAGGCCGCTGCCGCTGTCCCTCCCCCGGCCAGCGGGGTCTGCCCGCGCGAGCACCTCTCCGACTACGACCTGGAAGTGCTAATGCAGAAGAACGCGGCCAGCGCAGCGAGATACACGATGCAGACGCTGAGGCGCGCGGATCTGCTTACGAGCGAGGCAGCGGGACTCTCGGCAAAAGACGTGGTGCCGGCGCTGTTCCTCCCCGTGCCGGAGCCCGGCGACAGAAGCTTCCAGCCGCTTTAGGGTTTGTAGGTCTCGTGTGTTTTGTAATCTGCCTTGTAGATGAACATTATGTGTAAAGATCTGGTCTGAGTTATATGCGCGAGTTGCGCTTATGCTTTATATTTCTGTCTACTGTTCCTTTTACACACTGTTCTTTTTACATTTCTCGCCTGTCTTGTTTTTCCAATGATGTCACTGCCGGATGGCGCGACCCGTCCCAGCGGCCCGGCTCTGACGAGGCGAGCTGGCTCGTCCGCCGAGCGAGACGAGCTGGTTCGTCCGCCGAGCGAGGCGAGCTGGTTCGTCTGCCGAGCGCGGTGAGCTGGCTCGCCTGCCGAGCGAGGCGAGCTGGCTCGTCTGCCGAGCGAGGTGAGCTGGCTCGCCCCTCGGCCGCATGCTTAGCTCTCTGTGGACCCTCGCCCAGGCCTTTGTGTTTATTCGGCCACTTTTCCCGGGGCTTGAGGGTGGGGCTATGCTAGACCCTTTCCTTCTTTTCTGGCTAACTCTTGCGATTCCGTCCTGCTGTGCACGCTTTTCGGGCAGTTTCCGACCATGCCGGCTAGGTGGGAGTCTGACCATGCAATTTGCTCTAGATCGCAGGCCATTGCTTTCTGGATCTTCTCGAGGCTAGGGATGACACCGAGTGACTTCCGGCCCTGCCAGCTAGGTGGGAGCCTGGCAGCGGGATCTTCTCGGGGTCCAAGTTCATTCCATCGAGTGACTTCCGGCCCTGCCAGCTAGGTGGGAGCCTGGCAGCGGGATCTTCTCGAGGCTAGGGATGACACCGAGTGACTTCCGGCCCTGCCAGCTAGGTGGGAGCCTGGCAGCGGGATCTTCTCGGGGTCCAAGCTCATTCTCCATCGAGTGACTTCCGGCCCTGCCAGCTAGGTGAGAGCCTGGCAGCGGGATCTTCTCGAGGCTAGGGATGACACCGAGTGACTTCCGGCCCTGCCAGCTAGGTGAGAGCCTGGCAGCGGGATCTTCTCGGGGTCCAAACTCATTCTCCATCGAGTGACTTCCGGCCCTGCCAGCTAGGTGAGAGCCTGGCAGCGGGATCTTCTCGAGGCTAGGGATGACACCGAGTGACTTCCGGCCCTGCCAGCTAGGTGAGAGCCTGGCAGCGGGATCTTCTCGGGGTCCAAACTCATTCCAACTCTCCGACCAAGCCTAGGTATGACAATCCTGGGGGGGAGGAAAAAGAAAAGCTTTATTATAATAAATCGTGTTGCTTACAGGAGATTAGGGAAAAAATCTCTTCAAGTCGTCTCCACTCCAGGTGAGACTCAGGGCCTCGCCCTCTACATTTTGGAGTCGATAGCCCCCCGACTTCAAAGCTTCCTTCACAATGAACGGCCCCTCCCAACTGGGGTTGAGTTTCCCCACGGACGCTGACCGCCCTGCCGCGTCCACCTTCTTCAGTATCAGGTCCCCTTCAGCGAACTGCTTGACCCTGACATGCTTGTCGAAGTATTTTGCCATCCTCCTTTTGACCTCTTCCTGCCGGATGGCCGAAAGGTCTCTCAACTCCTCCACCATGTCGAGGGAGAGCCTCAGTTCCTCCCCATTCTCGGCTTGCCATTCCTCCCGGCCTTCTCTGGCCGTCCCGACTCGTGGCGTTTGGACTTCGAATTCTATGGGGAGCACCGCCTCGCACCCATGGGAGAGCTTAAAGGGGGTCTCCCCCGTGGCCGTGTTGGGAGTGGTTCTAAGGGCCCAAAGGACGGCGGGGAGCTGCTCCACCCAACTCCCTCTCAAGTTTTCCACCTTCTTTTTGAGGAGATTGACAATGATTTTGTTCGCCGCCTCCACCTGCCCGTTGCTCCTGGGGTGGTGGACCGAGGCGAATCTGAGGTCGATCCCAAGCTGCTCGCAAAAGCTGGTGAACTCGGCGCTGGCGAACTGAGGCCCGTTGTCTGTGACGATGGCCTGGGGCAGCCCATGGCGACAGATGATCTCCCCCCAGACGAAGTTCCTGATTACCTGGGAGGTCACCTTTGCCAACGCCTTCACCTCCATCCACTTTGAGAAGTAGTCGATCATCACCAGGAGGAACCTTCTCTGGCCGCTAGCCTGGGGAAACGGCCCAACCAAATCCATCCCCCAGATTGCAAAGGGCCAGGGGGCCGTAATGCTCTTGAGTTGTTGGGCCGGCTGTAGCTGGAGGGGGGCAAATAGCTGGCACTTATGACATCTTTTTGCGAACTCCGCGGCGTCCCGTCCCAGGGTGGGCCAGAAATACCCCTGCCGGACTATCCTACCCTCCAAGGTCCGACTCCCGGAATGACTCCCGCACTCCCCGGAGTGGACTTCTTCCAAGATCCTCTGCGTCTCGCCCTCGGTCACGCAGCGAGCCAGCATCCCGGAAAGGGTCTTTCTGTATAGTTGCCCGTCTTTGAGGAGGTAGTAGGCGGACTTGTGTCTCAGCTTCTTCTTGTCTACTCCCTCCGGATACTCTCCCGTGGAGAGGAAAACTATTACCGGGTCCATCCACGAGGGCTGCTGATCGATCTCCATGAGCTCCCCCTCTTCAATGGAGGGGCGGAACAGGTCGGTGAGGGTGCCCCCCATCCGGGGGCCATGCTTCGCCAGTTGGTCGGCCTGTTCATTCTCCCCCCTTGGCACGTGTCGGATGGAGAAGGTCTGGAAGGTCCCTATGACCCCCTTCACTTTGGCCAAGTATAACTTCAAAGCGGGCTCCCTCGCTTCGAACTCCCCGTTGATCTGGGAAGCCACCACCATGGAGTCGGTCAGAACTTCCACATCCAGCACCCCCAGCTCCCTGGCCAGGCGCAGCCCCGCTATCACCGCTTCGTACTCGGCCTGGTTGTTGGTAATGGGGAAATGTACCACCACCGTCTGCTCAATCCGAGTCCCTTGGGGGCTCTCCAGGACCACTCCTATTCCGAGAGAATGCCTTCCTGAGGCTCCGTCCACCCTCACCTTCCAAGGAGCCGGGCAAGTGAGCTCCTCCTCCGCTACTTCCACTACGTAGTCGGCCAAGAAGTCGGCCATCGCCTGAGCCTTAATCGAGAGCCGTGGCACGAAGGAGACATCGAACTCGCTTAGCTCCACCGACCACTTGGCCAGCCGGCCCGAGTGCTCCACCCCCTCGAAGATATTGCGGAGAGGATGGTCTGTCACCACTCGGATCGAGTGCGCCTGGAAGTAAGGCCGTAGCCTCCGGGCCGAGATGATCAGTGCGAACGCAAGCTTCTCCAAGATTGGATATCGGAGCTCGGCCTTCCTCAGGACTCGGCTGACATAATAAATAGGGAGCTGCCTCTTCCCCTCTTCTCGCACCAAGACGGAGCTCAGGGCCTCTGCCCCGACCCCGAGGTATAAGAACAAATCTTCACCCTCTTTCGGCCCCTGGAGCAGCGGAGCCTGTGCTAGCTGCGCCTTGAGGGCCTGGAACGCCTCCTCGCATTCCTTAGTCCACTCGAACCTCTGGCCCCCCCTCAGTGTTTTGAAGAAGGGGGAGCACTTCTCCCCTGCCCGAGAGAGGAAGCGGCTCAGTCCTGCTAGCTTCCCTGTCAACCGTTGGACCTCCTTTGCATTCCGTGGGGATCCCAGCTCCAGGATAGCCTTGACCTTGTCGGGATTCGGCTCGACTCCCGCGGGGGTGAGGAGATGCCCCAAGAACTTTCCCCGGCTAGCCCCGAAAACACACTTAAGGGGGTTCAGCCGCATCTTGTATCGGCGCAGGGTGGCGAACGTCTCCTCCAGGTCCCGGAGGTGGGAGTCCACGTCTCGGCTCTTGATCATGAGGTCGTCCACGTAGACCTCCAAGTTTCTCCCCCTTTGCTCCTTGAAGACCCTGTCCATCATTTTCTGGTAGGTGGCCCCGGCGTTCTTCAGCCCAAATGGCATCATCTTGTAGCAGTAGCAGCCGTCCCCTGTGATGAATGAGACATCCTTTATGTCCGGGGGGTGCATCCTGATCTGATGGTAACCTGAAAATGCATCTAAAAAACTCATTACAGAAAAACCGACGGCTGAGTCAACCAGCGCGTCGATCCGAGGCAAGGGGTAACAATCCTTAGGACAAGCTTTATTAAGAAGGGAAAAATCGATACACAGGCGCCAGCGGCCGTCTCCCTTTTTGACCATCACAACGTTCGAGACCCAGCCGGGGTATTGGATTTCGGACACGAAGCCCGCTTTGAGAAGTTTTGCCACCTCCTCCCTGATGGGCTCCGCTAGCTTGTCCGCCGTGGATCTCTTCTTCTGCTGGACGGGGCGTGTTCCCGGGTCCAGGTTGAGGCGGTGGCAAGCCACATCCGCGTCAACCCCCGGCATCTCCGCGGCGCTCCAGGCAAAGATGTCCACGTTCTTCTGGATGCATTCCAGCATCCTGCCCTGGTCCTCCGGGGTCAGCCCCCCGCTGACGCGGATCTTCTCCACCCTACCTCCGCGGGTGAGCACCTCTAGCTCCACCACCTCCTCTGCGGCCTCCAGTCTGGACTGCTCCCCCCATCCCTCGGCATCCCCTTCCTCCTGAACGGGGACCTCTACCTCCATTCCCCCTGCCACGGCCCTTACTTCGACCACTTCCTCCAAACCTCCTCCCGCCTTTTCTGCGCAGCCCTTCACCTCCAGCTCCACCTCTCCGGCTCCCTGCTCGCTTGCCTCCATCCTCCGCCCCATCTCCTCGGCCCCTTCCTGCCAAGAGATGGTGTTCACCGCGGTGACGTAGCATTCCCGTGCCACCTTAGGGTCTCCCCTAACCCTGACCTGCGCCCCCTCAGCGTTGAACTTCAAGCACTGATGGAAAGATGAGGGGACGCAGCGGAAGGCGCTGATCAGGGGCCTCCCGAAGATTGCGCTGTAGCTGCTGGGGGCGTCCACAATGACGAACTTGCAGTTTCGGGACTGCCCCCCCAGGGTGACATGGAGGCCGACTCCTCCCTCTACCTCCTTCCATTTCTCCCGAGAACCCGAACAGGGGCCCGTCTGAGGCTAGCACCCTCTTAGCTTCTACCTGCATCACGTCAAACGCCTTCTTGAAGACGACGTTCACGGAACTCCCATTGTCCACTAGGATCCGAGTGACCGTGAAGTTCTCGATGGCGGCCTTGATGACCAGCGCATCACAGAACGGATCCTCGTGGTCCGGCATATCACTTCTGGAGAAGGTGATCCTCTCCTCTGGCGGCGGGGTTTGGGACGTGGAGGCGACGCTCCGCCGATACATGGTGTGGAGACTTGCCTTGCGGGAAGCCTCGATCCCCACACCCCCGTGGATCACTCCGATCGTTCCTCGGGTCCCCACATCCACCCGGTCTTCACAGCGATCCTCCTCCGTCCGAGGCAGGACCTCCTCGATCCTCACTTCCTACCGCACCTCCTCCTGCTGCTGCTGCCGCCCCCTGTTCCCTCTCATCTCCAAGAATTCCGGGCACGTGGCCGTTGCGTGCCCCTCTTCCTGATGGAAGTCGCAGTAGGGCAGCTCCACCCTGAACTCCCTTCTCCTCCTCCTTATGACCCCTCTCCTTGCTCCCAGAGCTATGGACCATGGCCTCCTCTTGATCGGGGAGCCGCGGCCTCTGACCCTGCCTCCAGCCTGGGGGGTGGAACTGGTCCTGCCTCCCCTGATAATGACCTCTCCCGTAATATCCCCTCTGTGGCCCCTGCCCCTGCCACTCTGGTCTCCAGCCCAGCCTACGGTCGGGCTCCTGGCGCCCCCATCCCGGCTGCTGTCCTTGGAGCTGCCTCTGCTCCCTCTGCTCCCTCGGCCTGGGCTCCTCCCTCCTCTCTTCCTGTCTTCTTCCTCCCTTCGACTCCTTCTCCTCCTCAGTCGCCCACCTGGCCAACTTCCTCGCAAATTCTGGGTTCGACGCCTCCCCGTCGACCTCTCTCGCCGCCCTCTCCATCAGCTCCTCGTAGGAGAGAGGGGGAATCCTCTTCAGCTCCATGCGGAAGAAACCCTGCTGCAGGCCCAGGGTGAAGGCCATCATCAGACTGTGACCCGGCATCTCCTGGACCTGGGTGACCTCCTCCTGGAACCGATCGACGTAGCTTCCCAACGTCTCGTTCACCCCCTGCTTTATGTGGAACAGGGACTCGGACTCCTTCTTCCTCTTTTTTGCGGTGGTGAACCTCAACATGAACCCTCGGCGCAGGTCCTCGAAGCAATAGATGGAACTGGCCGGCAGCTGGTGGAACCATTCCCTCGCCTTATCCCGGAGGGTGATGGCGAAGAGACGGCACTTGAATCCGTCCGACATCTGACGGATGGAGACCACGTCCTCGAACCACTGGACGTGCTGAACCGGGTCTCCCTTCCCGGTGTAGTAAGTCATCTCGGGCTCTCTGAACCCGTCTGGTACTGGAGCTGAGGAGACCAGCTCGCTGAAGGGGCTGCCTCCCCCCACCTGGCGGGCCGGCGAGTCACGCGGACCCAGCTCGCCGAATCGGCCTCGGCCTGCCGAGCCGGGGAAGAGCTCGCGCCCCGAGAGCTCGCTCCCCCGACCTTCCTCGGCCACTTCCTTCCCGGCTCGCCTGCCCGGAGCGTCCTCGCCCAAAGAGGGGGCGGCCGCGATCTGGGCTGCCGGAGTCGAACACTCGGCCCGCACGCCGAGTGCGATCTTGACGAGATCCAGCACCTCGTTCCTGAAGTCTTCAAACATCCCCACTGTCGCGAGAGCTGGGTTGGGCGGCGAGTTCTGCCTGTCAGATCCTTGACCTCCCGTCATTGAGCTCGCCGAAGCTTTTCTGCACTGACCACTCTCCACGCTCACCGCACCAAGATGTTGAAACCGGAATCCGGCCTCTTGTGGAGTTCGACCCTTGGGGAAGGGGTGGTCTCGCGCCTACTTCGCACCTGCAAGAAAAACAACGAGAGAGGCAAGGAAAGACAGACCCAAGGGCTCGGCTGGGAGGTCCCACCACAAACCCGGAAGATCTCTGAGCGCTTCCCCTCCTTAGCCAAGAGCCGAGCTAAGGTACTCTCAGAGAACACTTGAGAATGAGAGTAAGGAGGCACTGAAAGCGTGT
This sequence comes from Platanthera guangdongensis, assembly GCA_039583875.1. Taxonomy (NCBI): domain Eukaryota; kingdom Viridiplantae; phylum Streptophyta; class Magnoliopsida; order Asparagales; family Orchidaceae; genus Platanthera; species Platanthera guangdongensis. The sequence goes on from CM077148.1 coordinate 189,521,090, forward strand.
CCTCTGAGGTACCCCTTGGGTCTTATTTATAGATTTTCAGAATCTGAACTGCCAATAACCAAAAGAACTGACCTGGAAATACCAAAAAGCCCCTGGTTGGGTCTGCCAACAGCCAACCTCCGCTGTTCTGAATAGCTATGCGCAGTCCTACCTGGTCTGCCAACAGCGAGGCTCCGCTGCCCTGAGTAGCTATTCGCACCCATGGGGAGTCAGCTCGCCTCCGATTCCATCCGTGGGAGGCGGGCGCGACCCGGCTCTGGGGCTCGCCTACCATCACTGGGCGAGTGCGAGCCGATATGGGCGAGCTGCCGGCCTTTTGCCGGGCGGACCGGTGGAAAGGTCGCATGCGGGGGGTCAGCCGGCGGGTCGCCATTCTAGGGTCCAGCTCGCTCGCCGCGGGTTGCCAGCCCGCCCGGCTCGCGGCTGCGGGTCGCCAGCTCGGGTCCGGCCTGCTTGCGGCGGGTCGCCAGCTCGCTCGCCTGAGATGGGCAGGAGCGGGCCAGCCCTTTAGTCGTTCAGCCCGTCCTGCCGCTTGGGTGCGAGTCGCGGGGCAGGCCTGTTCGACCTCCCTGGTGGGACCCGCTCGCCGGACACAGGGTTGTACACCGTCGGAAGGAGGGTAAACAAATGAACCTTCGGCGGCGTTTGCTCTGTTTCCACCCTCCCGCCTTGAGAAAAGCAACAAAAAACTCTGTTTGAAGCAGCCACCTCCCCCCTCCGGTTCGAACTCTCTGTTTCCACCCGTCGGATCCGCCCGCCACCGCCGAACCAAATGGAGTCTTAGGCTCTGTTTCGGAGGACTTATATTCACCGGTCAAGCGGTCATGACCGCATGAACGGGACTTATTTAAGTCTTGGTTCGCACGGTCATGACCGCTTGACCGGTGAAAATAAGTCCTCCCAAACGGAGCCTTAATCTTTGACTTTGTTATTTCAGTTTTACATATCAATGTTTCAAGTTATTTAAAACACAACTACTCTTCAATTTATGTTGTTTTTAATTGGTCTTTTCAATTGAAAGACAAACACATTGTTCGATTTTTTTATAGATATAACAATTATTGATCTGTCATTTTCATTTCATACTTGTAAGCTAAACAGTGCACCCAAAAAGACTAGCATTGTCAATATAGTGATAGTTATATTAACGAGCATTTTTTTCCTTTTAAGAATTAAACCGTTCAAACCGAACCGAACCGAACGGTTTGATTCCAATGGTGTTCACGGTTCGGTTCGGTTTCAAATTTTGAAACCAAATGCGGGTGGTTTGGTTAGCGGTTTTGATAAAAAACCGATCCTTTACGGCCCTAGTATTAGGAGATCAATTTTTTCATGTTTATTCGCAAACCAATTTTAAATTTTAATTGATAATGTCTTCTTCTTTTAAGCAAGGCCCGACAACCAATAAACTTCTACGACAATCTTTTGATCATATGCCGACTATTTCACAACAATTTGATATAAATTTCATCATTTTGACGTGAATTCCACTATTTTTATCGTTGTTATTGGCTCAAAAGAAAGGCAAAGATATTTCTTGCTTGTTCGACAGTACTCATGAGAAAAAGACATTGACTACTAAACTTTAAAGTTGATTTGCGGATAGGCATTTATAACCATGAAAATTTTGATCTGCAGATAGGCATTTATGATTTGTGAATATGAATCACAAAAAAGTAACTATTGTTGCGGTCAAACTCGACGCTCCGGTCAGACCGGAGCAACTTGGACCGTCTTAGCTTACGGAGCGATCGAGCATGCACACGGTCAATGAGAGAGAAAATGTGCACACGGCAACGTCCTGATTCGTGTTAGACCCCTCGCGCGCGTTTTGAGTCAAGAAAGTTGACTCAGGCTCGAGTTGCACTGGTAATAGGCATCGAGTGCGTTGACTGGTAGGCTGGAGCCGAGTGATACTCAATGCATGAAGAGAATTGGACTTAGAATAATTTCGGCTTTGGGGAATTCGTCGAGTATCGTCGAGTGGTCATGACACCTTTCAACAAGCGTCGAGTGATACTCGACGATACGATGCTTTTGACTTGAGAATTTTTGGGCATGGAATTTGTAGAGTATCGTCGGATATACCCGATGAATTCGTCGAGTGATAGTCGGCGAATTCGGCGGGAAAGACATGGGGGAAAATTCGTGGAGCGAAGAATAATTCGTCGGATATCATCTAGGATATCTGTTGCAGGTTGGAGACCGCGCGGTCTGTTGCTGTTTGGAGACCGGGCGGTCTGGCGGTTTCTCCTAGCCGGTCTGTGTGTCGGGTTGTTGCTGTTTGGTATCCCAGCGGTCAGGCGGCTTGTCTCTGGCGACTAGGAGACCGAGCGGTCTAGCGGTCTCTTGTGGCGGTTTGATCTCTCCTCCTATTGGTTGTCAGGCGGTTAGCCGGTTTGTCTAACCGCACGGCTTGTCCGGTTTGTCTTTTGTAAAGCCGCATACCTTGTAAATTTTTAGTCCCACATTGATTATTTGTAATATCTCTCATCTCCTCCATTCTATAAAAGGGAGGCTATACCATTGTAATACACACCTTTTTCGGATAATAAAGTTTCAGTTAAAACCATTTTGGTTTGTTTTTGTTCGTTTTTTACATGATATCAGAGGACTCGATCTATTCCTCCTGATTGTGTGCGCTCTCACTGCTTTCGCGGCTTGATTGTGTCCGCACGGTTTGCTCCTTCTTTTTTCGCGACCTGTTTTCGCGCTCTCCTCAATTCGCAGCCATCTACTTCTTAGTCGTCGCGACTGTTGCCTTCTACCCGCTCCTGCTTGTTAGTCGTCCCGGCCTCATCTTTAGTCGTGCGACTTGTTCTCCTCTGTTCGCCCGACTTTTTCAAGCCGTGCGACTTCTTTCCTTTGCTTTGTTCTACTTCTTGGTAGAGGTCTTCCTAGCCGCACGACCTGTTTTCTGTTCGCCCGGCTTGGTGCTCTCTTCTCTTCTTCGCTTAACCGTTCAGCTTCTTTCTCTTCTCGCGGCTTGTTCTTATCGTCGCGGTTTGCTCCTCTCTTGCTTCCATGGCTTTTCCCTCCTCCAGCCTTTTCGCCTCGGTGGTCACCTCTTCTGGTAGTGCTCACGTTGTTACTCGCGGAAGATGACTAATCGACTCTGGTGCAACAAATCATATGACAGACAATCCTCAATGTTTCTCTCTTCTTGAAACACATGCTCAGTTGCCCCCGGTCATTGTTGCGGATGGATCTCCCTCACCAGTCCATGGGACGGGCATGGTTCAAGTCACTCCATCTCTCTGCCTGGCTGATACCCTCTATGTGCCCAAGTTTCCGTGCAATTTATTATCGGTTACTTCTTTATGTAAGCAACTACGGTGTTCTGTCATATTCACCCCTACCTCTTGTGCTTTTCAGGATCCGGACTCCCAACGGACGATTGCTACCGGGACTGAGAGTGGTGGCATCTACTTCCTCGACAACGTTTCTGCTCTATCCGCCTTCTCCTCCTCCTCTACAGATCTTCTCCAATGGCATCTTCGCCTTGGACATGCTCCTCCCCGAATTCTGCGCCAGCTCCTGCCCCACCTCCCTCCTCATCATCCTCCTCTAAACTGTGATGCATGTCAACTTGGCAAACATCACCGCTCGTCCTTCCCACCAACGCAAAGTCGGGGCTCTTCCCGTCCGTTCGACCTCGTTCACTCTGACATATGGGGTCCCGCTCCTACCCTCACCATCGGTCGGGGTAGTTCATATTTTGTCACCTTCATTGATGATTTCTCTCGGTGTACGTGGGTGTATCTTCTCAAGGATCGCTCCGAGCTGTTCTCTGTTTGGACCTCATTTTATTCTATGGTTAAGACTCAGTTAGATACGTCTATTAAAATCCTTCACTCTGACAGTGCTAAGGAGTATCTTTGCCAAGACTTCTCCTCTTTTTGTATTCACCATGGTGTTATTCGTCAAACAAGCTGTGTCTACACCTCACAACAAAATGGGGTGGCGGAATGCAAAAACCGTCACCTCCTTGATGTAGCTCGCACTATGCTGACTCAAATGCACATTCCTCGCTCCTATTGGGGCTATGATGTCCTCCTCTCCTGCTATCTCATCAATCGCCTTCCCTCCACAGTTCTCCACGGTGCTACCCCCTTCTCCATTCTTTATCCGGACAAGAATCCCTTTCCTCTTCCTCTGCACATCTTTGGGTGCACCGCCTTTGTGCACTCTCCCGCTGCCACCCGTGATAAACTCTCACCACGTGCCACTAAATGTGTCTTTCTGGGGTACTCTCTCACTCAGAAAGGTTATTGTTGCTTTGACCCCGTTACCCGCAAGCAATTTGTCTCTGCGGATGTCACATTCTTTGTCAATGCATCTTACTTCTCTCCCGCTTCCTCCTCTCCTCCTCCTGATCCTACTTCTCATACCAACTCATCCATTCCCTCTGCTCCCACTGATGTTCCGCCATCTCCACCCTCTCCTCCATCTTCACCATCCCCATCATCTCCACCCTTTACTCCGCTTTCTCCCTCCACTCCGCTGTCATCTCTCTCTACTCCCGGGCCAGCTCTCTCCACCACGGATACTCCGGATACTGAGGCACCTGCTGACCTGGATCTCCCGATTGCTTTTCGCAAAGGGGTTCGGGCATGTACCCAACACCCGCTTGCTGCAGTTGTTTCCTACGATCGTCTTACCCCATCTCGCAGAGCTTTTGCACTGGTTATCTCGGTCACTGCCACCCCCCCGTTCCTACCAGGAGGCCCTTACTATTCCTCATTGGAAAGTTGCCATGGATGAGGAGATTGCTACTCTCACTGAACGGGGTACCTGAACCCTTGTTCCTCCTCCTTTTGGCATAGATGTTGTTGGTTGTCGATGGGTCTTCGTGGTGAAGTTTCTCCCGGATGGCAGTGTGGATCGTTATAAGGCTCGCCTGGTTGCCAAGGGTTTTACCCAAACTTATGGCGTTGATTACTTTGACACTTTCTCTATAGTGGCTCGTCTCAGCACTATTAGGGTTCTTCTCTCTGTGGCTGTTAACAGGGATTGACCCATCTCGCAGCTCGATGTTAAGAATGCTTTCCTCTATGGTGATCTGCAGGAAGATGTTTACATGGAGCAACCTCCTGGGTATGTTGCTCAGGGGGAGACACGGGTATGCCGGCTAAAGAAGGCTATCTATGGCCTCAAGCAGAGTCATCGTGCCTGGTTTGACAAGTTCTGTGACATTGTTGCGGTCATTGGTTTTACAAGAAGCTCAGCAGATCACTCCTTGTTTGTTCGGAAAACCGCCTCTGGTCTTGTTGTTTTTGCGGTTTATGTTGATGACATTCTGGGGATTGAAATCTCTAGAAAGCCCAACTCCATGGTCCTTTCCCAACGGAAGTATGCTCTTGATCTTTTAAAGGAGGCAGGACTGACTGGTGCTAAACCTGCACGTTGTCTTATGGCTGCTGGAGAAGACAAAACTTGGACAAATGACTCGCCTCTTCCCTTCGATCTTACGAGATACCGGCGTCTGGTGGGCAAGCTCATATATCTCACGGTAACCAGACCCGACATCTCTTATGTTGTTGGCAAGGTGAGCCAGTTCATGCAAGCTCCGAGAGAGTGTTATCTACAATCTGCACTAAGGATATTAGAGTATATTAAAGCTGCACCAGGGAAAGGACTCCTCTTTCATAAGAATGGTCACCTAAGGGTTGAAGCTTATTCTGATTCAAGTTATGCGGATGACAAAGGGGACCGCAAATCGACATCAGGTTTCTGCACGTTTGTTGGAGGCAATCTTGTGAGTTTGAAGAGCAAGAAACAGTCTGTAGTTTCCAGGTCTAGTGCAGAGGCAGAACATCGCAGCATGGCATCGACTACATGTGAGTTGAAGTGGTTGCGGTCTCTCATGCTTGACTTAGGAGAGGTTTACAACTATCATCTTCCCATGTTCTGTGACAATAAGGCCACGATATACATTTCCAAAAATCCGGTCTTTCATGAGAGAACAAAGCACAAATAAGTCGACTGTCATTTTATTCGGGAAGAAATATTGAAGAAACAGATTTGCACTCTGTTTGTCACTTCCGACAACGAGTTGGCAGATGTCTTCACCAAGCCGGTGTCTGCTTCATTTTTCCACATCTGCGACAAGCTAGGCATGATTGATATCTATGCTCCAGCTTGAGGGGGAGTGTTGCAGGTTGGAGACCACGTGGTCTGTTGCTGTTTGGAGATCGGGCGGTCTGGCGGTTTCTCCTAGCCGGTCTGTGTGCCGGGCTGTTGCTGTTTGGTATCCCAGCAGTCAGGCGGCTTGTCTTTGGCGACTAGGAGACCAAGCGGTCTAGCGGTCTCCTGTGGCGGTTTGATCTCTCCTCCTGTTGGTTGTCAGGCGGTTAGCCGGTTTGTCTAACCGCACGGCTTGTCCGGTTTGTCTTTTGTAAAGCCGCATACCTTGTAAATTTTTAGTCCCACATTGATTATTTGTAATCCCTCTCATCTCCTTCATTCTATAAAAAAGAGGCTATACCATTGTAATACACACCTTTTTTGGATAATAAAGTTTCAGTTAAAACCATTTCAGTTTGTTTTTGTTCGGTTTTTACAATATTCAACGAATTCGTCGAGAAAGAACTTAGATGATTCGGCGGAATTCGTGCTGATTCGTCGAGTATATATGACGAATTATACTTCGAAGATTTTTGGATTGTCGAGTGGTGAAAGAATCGTCGGGTAAACTCGACGATTTCGTCGGGTTGGACTCGACAAATTCGTCGACTATCGTTGGAACTACTTTGAAATAATTAAGCCTAATCGTCGAGAATACGTGAAGAGATTCGACGATTCGTCGAGTATGTACGAGGATACACGATGAATTTGACTTAGAACATTTTGCGGCCCAGGATGTGTTTGCTGCTTCGTAAGAACTGGCTGAACCGGGTTTTCGGGATGAGTGTTGATGGCTCCTTTGGACCCGGTCTTCTCAAATAACACTTATTTAAAGTAATGATGGGCGATCCAATGATGACATGACACGTGGCAGAGCAATCTAAACCCAAATCCTTCTTATAAAAGGGATACGTAAACGACCTAGTCGTCATTGTTCTTCGTTCTTGCCGAGCCCGACGGAAGCGAGAAGTTACCGAAGTCGGATTTTCTGGAGGACGAACTCTCCCTCTCCGTGAAGAACGATGCCGCCAAGGAGGATGACAAGGTTCATGGCCGGAAATGAGGTGAGCTTCCTACCCTCTCCCTTGGTGCTAGATCTTAGTTATGATGTAGAAGAGATGTCGACTCAAAAGAGTTTGATTTGTGCGTGATGAAGATCTCCTAAGAAGAGACCATGCTAGGACCTTGTCCTAGGAATTTATTGGCTTCAACCTCTCCCCTCTCCGTTGCGAAGTTAATGGACTTGGTTTCGTGAAGAGGAATGATCTATTGAGGGTGAATAAGGGAGGAGGAAGAACTGAATGTAAACTTGTAGAAATAGCTAAAGGAAGAAGACGAACTGATGTCGTTTTATTAGCTTTAAGAGGTGTGCAAAAATCTATTTTTTGTGTGCATCGTATTTCAAGGCCGTTTTCAAGTATGGTACGGCCAGATCCAGGTCTTGTGCTGAACAAGAAAGTTGTAGTTCTCGGAAAGACCTTTCCAACAGATGGTTGTCCGTTGATGAGGGAGTCCTGTATCCCCGAGAATGTCCAATCGAAGTTGCTGCATAGTAACAACTTATGTGCATGTTGTTTTCGGGTTAGTATATAACCGGATTTGGACTCGGTGGAAAGATCGCAGCAACATGATGTTGAGGTTTGGGAGAACCTAGTATATATGGAACCGTGATACACAAATTTTTTGATGGAATTTGGTTGTACGATGATTTATTCATGAAAACCCGTAAAGATACATCTTAACAATAGTATGTGAATATGTAACCTATAGCTTGCGGTGATCAAAGTGGTTGGAAGAGCATGAGATGTATTCCTAGCAAGTTATGTTGATAGTATAGAAATATATAAATGGCATGATGAATGTTGTATGATTTAGAATCTGGAAATGATGTATGACCTGATGTGCAGGTGCATGCTGAATCATAAAGATGGGGCTAGATGAGAAAACGGCCATGGCTATATGAAATGATGAGTCTGAATATTGAAGGGATGAATAGAGTCTACTTCCTAGAGTCGTGTCTCCTTATGGTGGCAGTGTGGGACTGGTATGATGTATAAGGTGGCTTGTCGCCTGTGTTGGAGATGAACCCTTAAGTGCTTGGGAGCACGAAAATGCGAAAGGGTCGTGTGTGCATGAGTATTGGACCGTACTGGATTAGTAACAATGAGAAGGGACTCGGTTGGAGCCCTTGGATGTGTGATGACATGACTAAGTGTATTTGCACGCGGTGTGTGTTAACATGCGATGTCATAATCCTGGGTTAAGGATAGTGTGGCAGGTCTACGGGCTCGCTATTTGTCACACTGACGGGAGTTAACAGATAGACCATGGGCGGTTGGGCTGTGTCCTCGGTGCTCATTCCCGAGGCTCCTTCCGTGTCAGTGGACGGTTTGGTTGTGTTCTTTGGTGATACGCTTTCGAAGACCCTCTCCGTGCCAGTTATAGCCCAGTTTGGGCTGTGTTCTTGGTGAACATCTACCCGAGACCCCTCTGAGTCGTAGTATGCAGGGGCTCCACTGTTGTGTTCTTAGCGTTGAGGCGTACGGAGGCCTAGGTTTGGTAGTGTGGATGTCCGCCTAGTTGTGGAAAGCCTGTTTCACTATCACCGTCTGGCCACGACGGATGACATCTGAGAGGTTATCTACCTGCTCGAAAAGTGGGAGCTACAAGACTCTGTCAACATAGAAAAACAGAGTGTGCGAGTTACATGGGAGCATCATAAGACATTATTGCATTACATTGCATCACACAAGATCCTTATCATATAAGTTTGTATGAGTACTCTTATATGATGAGTTACTTACTGTTAAGTTGATCCTTAACTTATTAGTCTGTATGAGCATTTTTATAAGTTAAGTTATATTCCTGTCGCAGATATTGAAACCGAAAATCGGTCTCCTGTGGAGTTCGACCCTTGGGGAAGGGGTGACCGCGCACATACTACCCTCGAGCGAACGATATAGGCACAAGACTAGGAACACAAGGGACAGACCCAAGGTCTCAGCGTGGAGGACCCGCCGCATACCCGGAAGACTAACAAACTCTTCCCCTCCCAAGTCAAGGGCTGAGCTAAGGCACCTTCGGAGGGCTCTCTTGGCCGACCGGAACATCTAAGGAGGATCTCAAGATCCACTCCCTAACTAGAGGTGCCACCTCGGGTCTATGTAAAATGTTCCCCGCCCGCCTTACTATTGGCACAAAACCGCCCAGCAGCTCTACTCTACGCTGCCCCAATTGGGCCGCTAACAGCGAAACTCCGCTATTCTGAAAGGATGACAACAGGTCATTAGGGGCTTCCCGACATCTATACCTCGGGGCCCCCACGGGGGGAGCGGTTCACGAACACACCGCTCGCCCAAGACAGGAGGAGTAAACTACATATTCACAGGGCATCACAGATATTAAAAAATATTACAGGAATATGAATTCCATACTTCGGCACGCAGGCCGGCAATATGAACAAAAAAGGCCTTCGAGGGCCGGCACAAGCTTGGTCTTAAGCCCGCTACTCCACGTCTGGTACTGCAACACTTGTATGCCAACGTCTCGACGAGCGGCGACCAACTAGGCATCGGTCGGCTAACATAAGAGGGCCAAACATATTGCTCACACCCCCTTTTTGGGGCTATGGTGCGCATTCCCTGCAAGCGACTAATAAACAACTTCCTCGGAGTCTTCTCCGGGAACCCCAGAACATCACCAATCCGGCTCACACGTCTGGATGGGCTTCACACAGCATGCCTAAACCCGTACTCACGCTTCCGAGTACTAATGCAATTAACTGCGGGGACGTACACGTCAACCCGTCGGAAAGCTCCCTTCTCCCCACCCGTTGGTGGCGAGGGGCTTACATGCAAATATGTAAACTGAGGGCTTCACCTGTCCAAGTACAAACATCGTTACCCTTGTCGCGTACTTGGCGGCGGGGCTAGGAGAGGAGCTCCGGGTCGATCCTACTGCATGCGGTCGCGTCGGTGGTCGATCTCCACTCTAGGCCGAGCCTTGCTCCAGGCCGAGCTTGCTGCCGGTGGTGAAAAACTAGGGCTTAGCTCCAGGCCGAACCCCACTCCAAGCCGAGCCTTGCTCCAGGCCGAGCCTTGCTCCAGGCCGAGCCTTGCTCCAGGCCGAGCTTGCTGCCGGTGGTGAAAAGCTAGGGCTTAGCTCCAGGCCGAACCCCACTCCAAGCCGAGCCCTGCTCCAGGCCGAGAGAAAGGGAAGGGGTCGGGGTGTGTTGTTCCAGGCCGGGAGAGAAAGGGTGGGGCCGGGTTGCTCCAGGCGGCCGGGAGAGAGGGAGAGGGGCGGTCGGGCTGCCGCTCCAAGCCGACGGGAGAGAGGAAGGGGGGCGGCGGCTGCGCTGCTCCTGTTGGCGACGGGAGAGAGGAAGGGAGGCGGCGGCTGTGCTCTGCTTTGTCGGCGACGGGAGAGAGGGGGGAAGGAGGTCGCGCCCTAGCTGCTCCAGGAGGCTGGAGGGAGAGAGAGAGGCGACGTGGGTCGGCGACTCCAGGTCGAGAGAAAGGGAGATGCGGGGGCGGGGTTGCTGCTGTAGACGGCCGGAGAGAGGGAGGTGCGGGGGCGGGGTTGCTGCTGTAGACGGCCGGAGAGAGGGAGGTGCGGGGGCGGGGTTGCTGCTGTAGACGGCCGGAGAGAGGGAGGTGCGGGGGCGGGGTTGCTGCTGTAGACGGCCGGAGAGAGGGAGGTGCGGGGGCGGGGTTGCTGCTGTAGACGGCCAGAGAGAGGGAGGTGCGGCGGCGTCGGGCTGCTGCATGGCTGAGCCCTAGCGGGGGAGAGGAAAAATCCCCCCCCCCCCGATCCCCTTTTTCTCCTGCCCTTCCTGTACCCCGTGCCCCTCCTCCTTTTTACATCTTATCCCCCTATATCTAATATTTTCTATCTATTATATAACATCATATATATATATATATATAAATTCTAAACCTATGCGCATGAAACCTCCGCACGCACGCATGAGGACCCGCACGTCTTCAGACGGGGTCGCACCAACTCGTCGCCCATAACACGCCCCTAGGCTGATATTTGGGGAGGACCCCACTCGCCCGGCTACGGGGTTGTACAACAGAACTAAATGTTTTATTGGTTTGATGCTACTTGTGTAGAATTGTGTTACGGATCCTAGTTAGGGCAAGACGTACACGCGTCGCAAGCCTCGCGTAACAGCCGCTTAGCCTGTCGCGATATATCATTTATATTTTATTTTCATCTAAGTATTTTAATCCTCATGTTTCAAGCCTTATGAGGGGGCATTTTAGTAAATTGGCTGAACCTGTACTTATTCCCCTTTATAAGTGGGGCTTTGGTTTTGAGAGGCAAGAAGAAAATCAAATTAAAACTCTCCCTCTCTTAAATCTCTCTCTCTCTCTTTGGTATCCCATGATGATGAAACACACGATCAAAGAAAACACGGGCCATAGTGGGACCTATGATGGGGCGGCTCATGACAATGAAATGGGCCCCCTTGGAGAAGCGATCCACCACCACAAAAATGACGGAGTATCCCCGGGAAGAAGGTAGTCCCTCGATGAAATCCATGGAAATATCAGCCCATATCTGTGTCGACACTGGAAGAGGCTGTAGTAGACCGACTAGAGAGAGCGACTCGGTCTTGCTGCGCTGACAGATGACACATGCTTCTAAGTGAGACTAAACACTGCGTTTGAGTCCCGACCAAAAGAACTCGGTGTGCAGGCGCTGAAGGGACTTGTGGACGCCTTCGTGAGTACGGTCGTGGACAGCTGCTAGAATGTCGGTGACCAATGGAGAAGTGGCCGGTAAGTAAAAGCGGCCCTTGTAGAGAATGAGGTCATCGCTAACTGTCCAACATGGTAGAAGACGCCCCTCTTGTATGTGGCGTCGTAGCTCGCTGAGGGTTGGTGTGTCGTCGATCTCCTGAAGAAGGAGAGGAAGAACCAAGGAGGACGGCTGGGACATCGCATAGAGAGAGACCTCTGGTGAGTCGCGGTGAGAAAGTGAGTCGGCCGCACGATTCAAGTGGCCCGCTTTGTATTTCACCCTGAAATCGTAGCCCAAGAGGCGGCTCACCCAGCGCTGCTGTGGCACCGTCGTCAATCGTTGCTCCAACAAGTACTTAAGGCTGGAGTGGTCAGTATAGATCAAGAAGGGACGGCCCCATAAATAAGGGCACCAGTGATGGACGGCCTTTGCCAAGCTGATAAGCTCCTGCTTGTAGGTGGGAAGCTTCCTGTGGTGGAGAGTCGTCTTACGGCTAAAATAAATTATCGGGTGGTCTCCCTGTTGAAGTACTGCACTGCAGCTATGCTCTAACGCATTGCATTCCACCTGAAACTCCGCCCCAAAATCTGGTAGCCGAATAACTGGGGCCAAGACCAAGGCCTGTTGTAGTGCATGAAACGCCTACAAGGCGGTAGTGTCCCATGTAAAACATTGGCGCCATAGAAGAGATAACATGGGGGCGGCAATGACGGTGTACCCTTGAATGAAACGTCGGTAGTAGCCAGCTAGACCCAGGAAGCCGCGTAGCTCCCGCTGCGACTGCAGATTCGGCCTGTCGAGGACCCTTTGAATTTTAGCTGGATCGACCGAGATGTCCGTGTGATCGACGATATTCCCCAGGTAGGTGACTTTGTCAATGCAGAAAGAGCACCTGGACTCCTTCAGGTAAAGCCGATAAGCTCGTAATAGCTGGAGAACCTGTTTGAGGTGGTCGAGATGCTTCTCCCATGTTTTGTTGTAGACCAAGATATCATCTAATAAAACAAGCACACAACGACGAAGAAGAGTGTGGAATACCTCATTCATGAGAGCCTGAAAGGTAGACGGGGCGTTGGTGAGCCTGAAGGGCATCACGAGAAACTCGAAGTGGCCATGGTGGGTGCGGAAAGCGGTCTTCTCCACGTTCGTCGGGAACATGCGGACTTGGTGGTACCCCGAACGAAGATCCAGCTTGGAGAAATAGTGTGCCCATGCAACTCATCCAACAACTCTTCCACAACAGGAATAAGAAACTTATCTTTCACTGTCTGTGCATTCAAGGCCCGATAGTCCACGTAGAAGCGCCACGAGTCATCCTTAAGGACCAACAGGACCGACGAAGAGAAAGGGGAGACACTGTGGCGGATGATTCGTTGTCGAAGCATCTCGGCACACTGACGCTCGATCTCATCCTTTTGGAGGAAGGGGTAGCGGTATGGACGGACGACCGCCGGGGCCGTGTGCGGAAGGAGGCAGATACGGTGATCCTGGTGGCACGAGGGAGGGAGCCCTGTTGGTGCGACCATGGTGTCACTGTACTCTCGAAGAAGAGTAGAGAGGCCGGGCTGCTCCTAATAATCCAGCTGGAAGGAGAAAGTGCGTCCCACCTCCCCCGTCGGATGGCCATGCCACACTGTCCACGAGGGCCCTTGTACCCAAGTCATCGTCAGAGCGTCGAAGTCCCAGATAATAGGTCCAAGAGTGCGCAGCCATCGCGTTCCTAGAACTGCCTCGAATCCCCATAGGTCAATGACAAAGAAGTCCACCTAGGAGTGAAATTCCCCCACAATGATCGGAACGTCCCGACGAACTCCGGTGCAGACCATCGTTGCACCATTTGGTACGGCAACACGCAGACGACTGCGAGTAGTAACTGGTAGCTGAAGTCGTTGCGCCGTGAGGTCACTGATGAAGTTGTGGGTACTGACGGTATCCATGAGGGCAAGCAGTTGGTGGCCTACCACCGAAATGGCCATCTGTACTGTCCCCTGAATGTGGGCCCGACATGACATTGACCGAGAGGGCGGGGTGTCCTGGCTCATCATCCCCGGCATCGTCAACGCAGGGGTCGTCGACCTCTAGCCAAAAGAGACGCTTGCATTGGTTCCCCTTGGTGTAGGGCTCATCGCAATTGAAACAGAGCCCTTTTGCACGGCGTTCACCCATCTCCTGAGTGGACAAGCGTCGGATATGTGTCGGTCGCTCCCCTTCCTTAGTGTGAGTGGCGCCTCCCCCTGGTGGCGGCTGAGCAAGACTGGGGTGCCAAAAAGTGGTGTCGTTGGCCCGACGACCTATCGGGGGCTGGTCTAGCAATATGCGCCGCTCGCAGATGCGCGTGAGACTCGTGACGGTGGTGAGATCTGGCAGGCTCTGGAACTTCATGTCCATGCGGAGGCGCTCATGTAGTCCTGTAGTGAAGAAAGCCATCTAGTGCCCCGCTGGTACCGGCAGGGCGCGAGCAAGGAGCACCTGAAACTGCTCCAAGTAATCGTCAATAGAAACTGATTGCTTCAAAGAAATCAAGTCCTCAATGGGGTTGGAGTGCAGTGGAGGCCCGAAGCAAAGGTTGCACTGAGTCTTGAAGTCCTCCCAAGTAAGAAGGGGTTTCTCGTGGTGCAGCTGGGAGAACCACAATTGTGTGGAACCCATCAAGTGGAAAGAGGCGACGCCCAACTAATCTTCCCATGGGGTACGCTGTGCCGCAAAGAACTGCTCACAATTAGTCAACCATGTAAGTGGATCCTCGCGGCCCTCGAAGATCGGAAAGTCCAACTTGACAAATCGTGGCACCGTAGAATGGTCAGAGCGACTTGGAAGCTCGGTCTGTAGGGGAAGGTGTTGTTGGTCGGGAACCAGTGAAGAGGAGGAGGAGGTCGTCCCATTAGGAGACGACATGTCGGTTGGTCGGATCGCGGCGAGGAGGGCTTGGTGGTTGTCCTCCATCATGTACATACTATGTATGTATATATTGTACCTTCTCTTTCTCTCGCTCGGTGCCTAAGAGCCGTCGGGGTGAGATGATGAGATATGCACTTAGTCTTTATGACTAACGGTTGCTACGACTACCATTTTAGGAGGACACCTAGCGGATGGAGCCGCGGTAGTAGTAGGTTTTGCAGGAGGGCAACCAGGCCAGGGCGACAGGGCCTGATACGACATTACCTTCGCTGCCGTCAGTTACAGATGTAAGTTTTTGGAGAGACTCATGTTGTATCCCTTTAGGCAATTTTCGTGTACTCTGATATTAGAGAAGTCGTTGTTGCTTCTTATTTTTGTTGTACTTTGTTTAGACTACATACTTGTGTGAATTTTGACTTATGTACTTTCTTTATGTTGGGTTGGTATGAATGATATTGGTTTTAGTCGGCAGAATAGGCGTCTTATGGTACAGGTCTACCCATGTGTTGACGCTACCGTAAGACGATTGTTCTGGGCATAAGACTCCCTCGGCCGTGTCTTGTGTTCCGGGAGGGGGGGTCTTACACACACGATGTTTTGACATATAAAAACCTCTCAACTGGGTAAAAAATCAAACCATTATAAAGAAAGTATGAACTCATGAGTTCAAAATTAGAATAATCGTCACATCATGGATTGATAATTCTGTTGTTGTCTGATCGAGCTCAATCAAACCCCGCTTTCTCTCCACATTTTACTAGGTCTCCTAAATCCACTATTAGGGTGTCCTAAATCTATGTAAAATTACGATTTTACTCCTATATAACTCATAAAATACTTCAAGCTCAGGTTAGCTACAGCATGCCCGCTGTCACCGGTTGTGTACTATCGCGCTTGGCATAGGGGCGGAGCCCCGTGTCGGCACTCGTGTGTGTGTGTGTGTGTGTACGTGTTCGCACGAGTTACGCCTGTGCTTGATGCTCTCGGGCGGCCTTTTGCCGCATCCAGGCGGGCTTCGCCAGCCTTCGCACGGGCTTCGCCAGTGCTCGATGTGTCGATGCGGGTTGCGCTCACATCAAAATGGGCTACACCCGCAACATATACATATGAGTACTCAAAACGACCGTAAAAAAATCTAAATCAATATTACAATTTTTTTTTTTTTTACAAAATGTACGTTTTGCCGCAAAAATTTTAATTTCTCTTTCACTTTATCTCTCTCTCTCTCATATAGTTTTAAGAGGCTTATTAATATTCTTTTTCTCTCTTTCCCCTCTCTCTTCAATTTTCTTTCTCTTTCTCAATGAGATTTAACATGCTCTTTGATCAAACGGTTAAGAGAAAATGTTTGATATGTTTGAAGATATGTATATATATATATATATATATATATATATATATATATATATATATATATATTATAAAATACAATAGACATATTTGGATCACACCATGAATCTCATCTGGACCGTCCGATCAAGGTCTATCAAACAAGGGTTGTTGGATTCAAAACAGCATAACTGCGTGCACTGTTCATCCCCCAAAAAAACATGATACCTGCATCTCATTCTCGCCTCTTCACTGCCACACCCTGCCGCCGCCGGCGCAGCCGCCGCCGGCGTGCCCGGCGCCCACCGGCGGCGAGCGGGCAGGGCCGCCGCCGGCGGTGACCCCCTGCCCGTGAGACCCAGATTTGGGTCTCACGGGCAGGGGGTCACCGCCGGCGGCGGCCCTGCCCGCTCGCCGCCGGACAACCCCCGACGGGTTTGCCGGAGCCCGGCGAACCTGCCGGTGGGTTCCGGGCAGGCCGCCTGCGGCTCCGCCGCCAGCGGCCGAGAATGCCGTCACGTGAGGGGGATTTAGTGTTTATTTTTTATTTTTTATTTTATATAATTTATTAAATTATAATATATAATTAAGTAATTTATTTATAATTTAAAAAATTATTTAAATTCTATTAAAATTTTTATTTATAATTTAAAAAATTATTAAATTTCTATTAAAATTTTTATTAAAAGTTGAGGGGGGGGGAAGCGGGCGAAGCCCGCAACGACGCATCGAGAACGGGCGAACCCCGCCGGGGGGTCAAGCGGGCGAAGCCAGCTTGATTGAGGGCTAATTTAAAAAATTATTAAATTTCCATTAAAATTTTTATTAAAAGTTGAGGGGGGGGGGGGGGGGGGGCGGGCAAAGCCCGCATGAATGTCAAGCGGGCGAAGCCCGCTTGATTGTGGGCGAAGCCCACAGCGACGCGTCGAGAACGGACGAACCCCGCCGGGGGGTCAAGCGGGCGAAGCCCGCTTGATTGCGGGCGAAGCCCGCAGCGACGCTGTTAATATTATATTGATATAATATTATATTGTATTTATATTATTTATTGGTTTAGGTTTAGTCGCACACCGTCTGTGGTGTTTTCTCCTTCTCCTCTTCTCATATATGTAGACCCCAAGGGTCCTTGTTTTACTAATGAATACAAAAGGCTTTTGTTATTCCTAACATGGTATCAGAGGAAGGTTTCTTGTAATTTTTCGCGCTCGCACGCCTGCTTGCGCCTCTGTTCCGCCCGCTATGCCCTCCTTGCTCCCGCTGCCCGCAGCCCTCCTCCCGGACTCCCGCAGCCCGCATCACGGAATCTCGCAGCCCGCCTCCCGGAATTCCGCAGTCCGCCTGCCGCCGGACTCCCTCCCGCATCCCACAGATCGCCATCCCGCCGCCCCGCAGTCCGCCAGCCGCCCCGCAGTCCGCCAGTCCGCAGCCCGCAGCTCGCCAGTCCGCAGCCCGCATATCGCCATCCCGCCGCCCCACAGTCCGCCAGCTCGCCACCCTGTAGTTCGCCAGCACGCAATCCCGCCGCCCCACAGCCCGCAGTCCGCCAGCTCGCCATCTAGTAGCTCGTAGACCGCCAGCCCGCAGTCCGCCAGCACGCAATCCCACCGCCCCGCAGCCCGCAGTCCGCCAGGTCGCCCTCTAGTAGCTCGCAGTCCGCCAGCCTGCAGTCCGCCATCTCGTAGCTCGCCCTCCCGCAGCTCGCCATCCCGCCTCTTTCCATCCCGCTGTCCGCTCTTCAGCAGGTCGCCAGCCCGCTGTCCGCACTCCCACAGATTGTCAGAGTGCCAACCCGCTGTCCGTTCTCAGGTCGCCTCCACTGCACCCCTCCCTGTTCAGCTCCTGTTCTCCATTCCGGCGTCATGACCACCCCATTGATCTCACCTCCTCTGAAAGCCACTTCCTTCCAATTGGCCACGGCCAGCGACTGGCCAGACTGGGCTCTAACCGTTGAAGCCGCTCTCTCCACCCGTGATCTCTGGGATCACATCATTGGTGATCCTCCCGCCTCTGCCAGCTCCACTGCTCTCAGCTTTGCGAGTTCTACTGCCCTTAAATCTGATAGCACCACCGCTACCGTCACCACTCCTGATGATGCGAGTCTTTGGTGCCGTCGCGACCAGGCCATTCGGGCTTACCTACTGGAGTATGTTTCTCGGCTACTCCTCACCTCTATTGGCTGCCTCTCCTCCGCCTGCGCTATGTGGGAGTATCTTCGGGATCAGTTTGTTCCCCGCGGTGGAGCCCGTCGTCATCGTCTCATATGCGATTCTCAGTCCGCACGACAGGAAGGACGATCCATTCAGGATTTATTTACAAGGATGAGTACCTTTTGGCATGAATTGGACTCTATGATTCCCTTACCCTGCGGCTGTGCTCGCTCCTTGGAGTTTCAGCATCATCTTTCTGAGGGTCATCTCCATCAGTTTCTCGCTGCTCTGCGACCTGAGTTTGCTCTTCTTGCAGCTCAGCTTCTTCATCGGGTTCCTCTTCCCACTTTGGATGAAGCTCTGATTGCTCTTCTTGACGAACAGACTCGCCTTCGTCCTCCTTTGGATCCTTCGCCCCCTCCTGAGGTTGACACCGTTCTTACAGTTCGACCGCGAGACAGCTCTATTACCTGCCACTACTGTAAAAAGGTGGGTCACATGAAGTTTGAATGCCCCACCCGTCCCCCACGTTCTGATGACAACCGTCGCAACAACCGTGGTCGGGGGCGTGGTCGTGGCCCCAGTTCAACTCCCACCGCTGCAGCTGCTACAGATCGTCTACAACGTCTTGAGGAGTTACTTCTCCAGTCACCCCTGCTTCAGGGTGCCACACCTACAGCTCACAGCCTGTCTGTTGCTCCTGGTACTACTGTTGTTCGGGCTCCCCCAACTGCGTCTTGGTATTTTGACTCTGGGGCCTCCTGCCACCTCACCAACGATTCCACCACTCTCATCCACTGTACCTCCCAACCCACTCACCTTCAAGTCACCACTGCTGACGGGGGAACTGTCCCCATTAAGCAGTCCGGCTCGATTACCCCACAATCTGCTCCCTCTGGACACCTTACCCTCTCCAACATCCATCATGCCCCTCGCCTCCACATGAACCTTATTTCTGTTAGCTCTCTTTGTGATCTTGGCCTAACTGTTCTCTTTTCCTCCTCTGATTGTGTTGTGCAGGATTCACGGACGGCTCAGAGGATTGGACGGGGCCGTAGGACTGGTGGTCTGTATCAGCTGTAGTATCTTCACGTTCCATCTGTCGTGTCTTCATCCCCTTCTATTCTTTCTGTTACCTCTGATGCCGACTTGTGGCACGAACGTTTAGGTCATTTATCCGGTGACCGACTCCAAAGTGTTATCCGTTCTGGAGCTTTGGGTCGTGTCTCTCCCTCCCCCCTCTCTGTCTGTACGGGTTGTCGTTTGACAAAGCACCTTGCTCTACCATTTTCTAGCAGTGCTTCTCAAACCACAACCCCCTTCGATTTAGTGCATTCTGACATTTGGGGCCCGGCTCCCACCGCCTCTCATTCTGGCTATCTTTATTATATCAGTTTCATTGACGACTTCTCTCGGTGCGTTTGAGTTTCTCTCTTACGGAATCGCTCTGAAATACCTGCTGTGTATCACACATTCACCGCCATGCTTCATACTCAGTTTGGACGTCGCATTAAAATTTTTCGTTCCGACTGCGCTCAGGAATTCCTCTCCTCCACCATGCGCGACCTCCTTCGTTCTCACGGCACCCTCCATCAGCAGTCATGCTCGCACACCCACGAACAAAATGGGGTCGCCGAACGCAAACATCGACACATCATCGAAACTGCCCGTGCCCTTCTCATCTCTGCCTCTGCTCCTCATTCCCTCTGGGCCGAAGCTGTTCTCACCGCGGTTCACCTTATCAACATCACTCCCTCCTCAGTAATCTCCGCGGTCACTCCATATGAACGCCTGCACTCTCGCCCGCCAACCTACGCCCCTCTCCGCACTTTTGGGTGCACCTGCTTTGTTCTCCTTCCTGGCCACGAGCGCACCAAACTCTCTGCCCGCTCGGCTCGTTGCGTCCACTTGGGCCTCAGTCCCCAACACAAAGGCTATCGTTGTTATGACCCAGTGACTCGCCGCATCCGCATCTCTCGTCATGTTTCTTTCCTTGAACATGACATGTTCTTCTCTTCCGCCACCTCCCCGTCACCCACCCTACCCATACCACCCCCTACTGCCCCACCACTCACCCTTCCTCTGTTTCCTCCTGTACCCACACGTCCCAGGAGTCACGTTGCTCCTACTCCGTTACCAACTAATCCTCCGACCGAGGACTCTCCTCCCCCAATAGCTCCCTCTCCCGCTCCTGCTCCTGATACAGCACCGTCTTACGCTCCGGCCACCTCTTCGAATGTGGATCCTGCTCCTCCTCGGCGTAACCCTGCTCGCCTTCGACTCCCACCTGCTCGCTACGACCACAGTCCTGCCAGGTATACCCCATCTGCCCTCCACACGGCTACCTCCTATTCCCCTGCCTTTCAGGCGTTTCTCACTGCTCTCCACTCCCACCGGGAGCCCCAGTCATACCAAGAGGCAGTTGCCCATCCCGAATGGCAGCAAGCCATGGCAGTTGAACTTCAGGCTTTCCACAGAACTCATACCTGGGACCTCGTCCCCTGTCCTCCTAGCGTCACTCCTGTCAGCTGCAAATGGATATTCAAGATTAAGACCCCCCGGGACGGGTCCATTGAGCAACACAAAGCCCGTTTAGTTGCCCGTGGGTTCTCCCAGGAACATGGCATCGACTACGATGAAACTTTTGCACTCATTGCCAGAATGACAACCGTGCGCACTTTACTTGTTGTTGTTGCTACCCGGGCTTGGCCATTACTTCAGATGGATGTCACCAACGCTTTCTTCATGGTGATCTTGCAAAGGTGGTGTATATGGCTCCTCCACCAGGTCTTCATGTTCCAACCGGCCACATTTGTCATCTCCGTCGGGCTCTATATGGTCTTAAACAGGCCCCCCGTGCCTGGTTTGAGCGCTTCCGCATGGCTGTTCTCAAGGCCGGGTTCATTGAGCGACAAACTGATCATGCTTTGTTCACTCGTACTTCTCCCCAGGGCTGTGTCATTCTCCTTCTCTATGTGGATGACATGATTATTACTGGCGATGATCATGCCACCATTGTCTCTCTTCAACAGCACCTCCGCAGTCAGTTCAACATGAAGGATATGGGGCCCCTCCGGTATTTCCTTGGGCTGGAAATCTCCCGATCCAAATGTGGCATCCTAGTTTCCCAACAAAAGTACATTTCCGACATCCTCTCTGTTGCTGCTCTCACCGACACCCGAACTGCTGACACTCCGATCGAGCTCAATCTGAAGCTCCTCCCCACTAACGGCGAACCTCTTCCAGATGTATCCCGCTATCGGCGCCTCATCGGGATGTTGGTTTATCTCACTATGACTAGGCCTGACATTGCCTATGCTGTCAATTTTGTCAGTCAGTTTGTCCAAGCCCCTCGCTCGGTTCACTATGCTGCAGTCCTCCGGATTCTTCGCTATCTACGCACCTCCATCACCAGGTCACTGTTTCTCTCTGCCACCTCAACCCTCACCCTTCGAGCATTCTCTGATGCTGATTGGGCGGGGATGTTACTACTCGTCGCTCCACTACTGGATTTTGTATCTTTCTGGGTGACTCTCTTATATCCTGGCGTAGCAAGAAACATGACTGCATTGCGCGCTCCAGCACTGAAGCCGAGTATCGTGTCATGGCCTCCACTACTGCTGAGATTGTTTGGCTTCGTCGTCTTTTATGTGATCTTGGTGTTACCATATCCGGACCCACTCCCTTATTCTGTGATAATTGAAGTGCTATACAAATTGTCTCCAACCCGGTGTTTTATGAACGGACGAAACACAACGAAATTGATTGTCACTTCACTCGCCAAGAGTTTCTCGCCAACACCATTTCTCTACCGTTCATTGCCTCCGAAGAACAAATTGCAGACTTTCTCACCAAATCTCTCACATCTGCTCGATTCAGATATCTTATTAGCAAACTCTCGGTTCATGATCCACCGTGAGTTTGAGGGGAGATGTTAATATTATATTGATATAATATTATATTGTATTTATATTCTTTATTGGTTTAGGTTTAGTCCCACATCGCCTGCGGTGTTTTCTCCTTCTCCTCTTCTCCTATATGTAGATCCCAAGGGTCTTTGTTTTACTAATGAATACAAAAGGCTTTTGCTATTCCTAACAGATGCATCGAGAACAGGCGAACCCCGCTGGGGGGCGGGCAAAGCCCGTCGGGGTTCAAGCGGGCGAAGCCCGCTTGATTGCGGGCGAAGCCCGTAGTGACGCATCGAGAATGGGCGAATCTCGCCGGGGGGGCGGGCGAAGCCCACCGGGGGGTCAAGAGGGCGAAGCCCGCTTGATTGCGGGCGAAGCCCGCAGCGACGCATCGAGAACGGGCGAAGCCCGTTCGAAGATGCTAGTATATATATATATATATATATATATATATATATATATATATATATATTAGAAAAATATATTAGAATATATATATGTATATATATTAAAAATATATAGTTTAAAAAATTATATGATAAAAATATTTATAAAACGTCATCCTTGTTTTGCCAAACAGTTTTCTGTTCCGAACAGCTCTGCAAACACAGACTAGCTATCCATTTCCAGCAACCAGTTTACAAACTTGCATTTACAACAGCTTATTTTACAACCGCAATCGCTCTTTCAAATAAAGCATAAAACAGTCTTCTTCCCCATGTTACTGGAATATGAACTCATTTTACTGGATCATTTTGCAAGCTAAAAAGATTTTTCATCCTTAATTACTTCAATATGATTGTTGTTAGTGTAAATTGTGTAATTATGTCCGTTAAAATTTGTTGGTGTAAAAGGTGAGAATAACATTGCTAATTATAATTAGGCAAAATTATCAAATTGATTCTTAAACTTTGAGACTTTTTTCAAATCAGTCCCTAAACTTTCAAATGATTCAAATAACTCTCTAAACTATTAAAACCACTTCAAGTTAATCCCAAACTGGTTTTAAGTTTATTTTTTTCTTATTTAATATATGTCATGTCTTAATATATCAGGCTATTTACTCCTCCCCCACTTCTCATTTCCTCCGCTGCTCAGGGTAAAGTTGAAAAGACATCATGTTCGCCGATCATCCCGACCTTGAACAAGGCCTCACAGTTCTGCTCGTCGGAGCTCATCCATCCTCCCCGCCTGTGACATTATTGGCATGGTAAGTTTCAATAATTTCACTCGTTGTCTTCTATTTCCCCAGCCGGTGTTTTAGGGTATTGTTTTATCACTCCCCGGACGTCGCCAGATATGTGATAGTGTTGTTGTCTTTTATTTCCCCGGGCGGATTTTGTTTTAGGATTTTGTTTTAGGAATTTGTTTTAGGAATTTTTTTAGGAATTTGTTATTCAATAGCGTGTTATAAATCTGCATTATAATGGAATTTGTTTTATAAATCTGTTGTATAATGGTTGTTCATCACTTCTGAAGCAGGTCCCTCATCCGCAGGTCCCTCATATTGGTTGTGGTAGTGTTGGACCTGCATTTGAATAAATATGTGATTATGTTTATAAATTTGTTGTATTATAATGCAGTGTGCTTATAAATCTGTTGTATAATGACTGGCTTGTATAATTTGTGATAGTGTTGTTTTACAGTTTTGCTGTAAATTTTTAAAAATGTATTAAAATATGCAGAATCTAAAAAGTGACGAAGAATTTTGCGAGAGTGATGAAAAATTGAGCGATAGTGATAATAGTGTCTAAGATATTCATTTTGAGGGCGAAGAAGAATTATTTGATGATGTTGGTATTGAAAACTTGCATACCACTGACGAGAGAATGAATGAAGATTTAAATCAATCAGATTCACTTCATTCTCTTAGTAGTGATGATGAATGTACAAGCTCTGTGAGAAGAAATCACAAGCAGCCATTGTTCCCACCATTAAAGGATATGAAAGAAATGCAGTGACAACCTGACTTAATTTTTAAGTCGAAGGAGCATTTTAAAGATGCAGTAACAACTTATGTTGTGCATATGGGGGGGGTTTAATTTTGAAAAAAAATGATAAGCAAAAAGTGAGATATAAATGTAAATCTGGTTGTGAATGAGAAATCTATGCCGCACCAGTGCGAAATCAAGATACTTGGGAGGTAAAAACTATAGTAGATAAGCACAAATGTAGTCGAGATTCAATAATAAATTCTTAAGTGCAAAATGGTTAAGCAAATGAATAGAGTCAAAGGTAAGAGAAAATCCAAGCATACATCCAACACAAATTGTTTCTAAAGTTAAAGAAAACTGGGTTACAAGAATTTGTAAGAGTAAGGCACAACGAGCAAAACAACAAGCTAATATTGCACTCGAAGGTAGTGTCGGTGAGGAGTACAACTCTTTGAAACGGTATTGTGCTGAGTTGTTTAGATCAAATCAAGAAAGTTCTGTTTTCATGAAATTTACCAGAGCACAAGAGTTTTATGTTGAAGATAGTATGTCATCAAGAGCTATATTACCAAGGTTTCAAAGGTTATATGTATGTCTTGCAACATGTAAAAAATCATTTAAAGTATGCAGACCAATTGTTGGGTTGGATGGATGTTTTCTAAAAGGCTACTATGGCGGGCAGCTATTAACAACAATCATCAGATATCCAAATAATCAGATGTTACCTATTGCTTATGAAATTATTGAAGTAGAGAATAAAGATTCATGGACTTTGTTTCTCATTAATCTAATCAATGATATCGGGATGTATGGTATCACAGATATCTCAGATCAACAAAAGATATGATTTTAATTTTATGCTTCATTTATAAAAAAATTTAATCTTTTAACATATGTTATGTTATGACACATGTTTTTGTTTAAACATGTAGGGACTTGTACAAACATTTAAGGAGTTACTTCCAAATGTTGATCATCATTTTTGTGTTAGACATCTTTACAATAACTTTAGAAAAAAAATTCTCAGTAAGAATTTAAAATGCTTACTATGGAAGACATCAAATGCAACATATGAGGCAAAATGGGCGGGAGTTATGAATGAGATTAGAGAAATTTCAGTTAAAGCGTATGATCATCTAGTAGCTATAGAAAGAAGCTTATGGTGTAAGCATGCTTTTAGTGGTCACGCCAAATGTGACGTAATCGTAAATAACATGGCGAAGGCATTTGACCGAGTCATTTTGGACATGCGTGAAAAACTCATTCTAACAATGTTGGAGGATATTCAGACATACTTAATGTGTAGATTGGCTATCAACCGACAAAGAATTGAAAAACAAATAAACGATGTGAGCTTAAAGATTGCAAAAAAACTTGATGATGAGACAAAGTTGAGTGGAATGTGGATGCCATTATGGTCACATAACAGAGTTTTTGAAGTAATACATACCCCGGATAAGTTCATAGTTGACTTGGATAATCATTTTTGTGCTTATGGAAGATGGAGAGTCAATGGACTTCCATGTCGTCATGCAATCAGTTGCATGCATCATCTAAACACAAACAAACACGACTTTGTACGTACATGAATGCTTCAAAAAGTCTACCTATATTGCTTGTTATAGTCATGCCATCATGCCCACAAATGGACCCAATATATGGCCAACTGTTGAGAACATGCGGATCCTTCCTCTTATTCTTCGAAGAGCTCATGGACAACCAAAGAAAAAAAAAGAAATATGGATGCTACAGAGGTGAAGAATCCAAATAAATTAAGTCGGAAAAATTTTATAATTACTTACTCCAAATGTGGTTTTCGGGCATAACAAAAGAGGATGTCCTACTTGACAGGAATTTATATGACTTCAATATTTTTTGGTATTTTATATTTTATCCTCAACTCTATTAACACATTATATTTTTGAAGGTTATGATTTTTTTTAGGAAAAGCTACATGGTGCATACTAATTTTTTGGGATAAACTGACTTATTTTGGGAATATTATGATTAATTTTTTGGGATAAGCTATCTGTAAATGAATGCTATTGGTTTTGTGTCAGCTACTTTCTTTGAAGGTTTTGATTTTATTGAATATGATTCTCTTATTTATGCGGGGGTAATGTTTGTTCGATTGGCTAGCTTATAAAGCATTTTTCGCTCTAAAACAGATGCAGTTAATGTGAAAATTATTTTGTGGCAGCTCCACCACATCCGGTTTAACCATCATTGATCATTGACGCATAACGGATTTCATAAGTTGTCTTCAAATTTACTATGCAGAAAATCGGTTTGTAATATCAGATTGTTTTAATTAAGCATGTTAGAGAACATCCATTCTTAAATTTCAAATCGGCATTTATTTGGGTGAATATATTTGCACAAATTAATTTACAAATCGGTATCAGGTATGAGGATTAAATTTTAGGATTTGAGTTATCTCAATCTGCCTGATATATTAAGGCATGCCATATATTAAATAAGAAAAAAATAAACGAAAAACCAGTTTGGGATAACCTTGAAGTGGTTTTAATAATTTAGGGACCTATTTGAATCATTTGAAAGTTTAGGGACTGATTTGAAAAAGTTCCCAAAATTTAAGGACCAATTTGATAATTTTGCCTTATAATAATTATTATTTTTTTGCAGAATTTGATTTAAAGATTTTGGGGCACGTGAAGATTTTTTGTGGAATATGAACAAAAATTGGGTATACTTAACAAAATTGTGTCATTTGAAATCATTTGTAGTGATAACATATGTAGTTGAATGAATGCATTTGGAATCATTTGTAATGTTAACATATGTAGTAGGTTTTTTTGGATGAATACATGTCTCTATAAAATAATTTAATTAAAACAACTATGGTGATTTGTTTATAACAAAAAAGTTTTCGAATAATCATTCTCCAATATGAAGATTTGCTAATATTAATAATTTGATAAAAGTCAAATCGGATTTGCTAATAACAACAAATTTTTATTATTCGCATATATTTTTTTATTCACAAATTAATGTCGAAAAATAAAGTGGCTTTATTTACTTAACTACGCATTTTATGTTGATCGTGAATTTAAGGATGTGGAAAAGTCTCTCGTGAGCTTGGAGATTTACCATGTTACTCGTTGATTTAAATGATGTGGAAAAGTCATTTCTGCCATGAGAATGGATGCAAACTACAAAATTCAAGATAATGATCGACAATCATTGAATATATTTCAAGACAATTTCAAAGCCAGGATGAGAGAACATTAAGTGCAATTAAATGAAATAAGAGAGAAAAAGGTGTGTTGTGTTGAATCAAGATTTTTTGTCCATGTTGTTCGGATCTTGGGGTGATCAAAGTTTACTGGTATAGTAGTAGACCCGGATGAGATATTACGAGAATAGGCTAGAAAGCACAATACATTCCCCTGAATCGCTTACAAACTACGTGTTGCAGGGAGTAGGTCCCGCCACACACCCGAAAGTCTATATGAA
The DNA here is from genome assembly GCA_039583875.1 of Platanthera guangdongensis. Taxonomy (NCBI): domain Eukaryota; kingdom Viridiplantae; phylum Streptophyta; class Magnoliopsida; order Asparagales; family Orchidaceae; genus Platanthera; species Platanthera guangdongensis. The sequence continues at coordinate 189,548,660 of CM077148.1, forward strand.
TCACCCCTCCTAGAGCCATTGTCGAGTTCAACACAAGCGAGGCGGACACTGAACTCACCCACCATTGGGGGGGTGACTTCAACTTGTGCTTCAGGGGTCCTATTTATAGACAAATCCAAAGGGGAGGGGGTATGGTTTGCAAAAAGCCGCACTCGCCTTAACCAAAGTGATATTCGCAGGCCTAAATGGTGTGAGATGGGGTGAAAATATGAGTTCGCCCAAGCTAGACGAGATCTCTTGCACTCACCCTCGGTGGGCGAGATCTTCTCTACTCGCCCCAGGTGGGCGAGTTCTTTTATGTTGTCCTCGATCATCTCTGATCTCGACGAATTACGGGTTATACATTGTGTTAGCCAGCAGGCATTCGACTAACGTCTGTAGGATTGTGCAAATACAAAAAGTTTGTGTGTCGATAAACTTACAAAAATGACCGCTAATATGTAGAAGATAAGCAATTCAATTATTTCGCAAAGTCAAAATTCATGCCCAAGTCGTACGAGCGAGGGAGCGCACACGTGAGTATGGAAGATGAATTCTTCCTATGTTTCTTTCAACATGATTGATGGGGTCGTCCCCAATTTATAGGGATTTCAGACTGCAAATAGCCTGAATTCTCATTTCCCCACTAAAGAAGTGGTTAGCTATGAGAGTAGCCATTATGCGCACGATCTACACGCCCGCTCTGCGCATTAACCACCGTACATGAGATCTCAACTGTCGCGCGCGGGATATCGACCACCGTAACCATCACCCGCTGTCGACCACGTTGGTCAACCTCCGCCTCCCTGGATGTTGCGCGTCGTCCGCCGCACGAGCGGCTTCCGCTCGGCCGCCTGGCACGCAGACGACCTCAACCTTGGCCGACCGCCACCTCCCCAGACGTTGCACAGACCTTTAGTTCCCCAGTTTTGGAAGCTAGCTTCACTCCCAGGAGCCTCCGTAGTGGCTAACGGAGACAGTGGGTTGGGCCACCCCACTCCTAGGCGGGTAACCGCACTACCCGGCCTAGCACTTACGCATGCCTCAGAAGGACACACCAGAGTCACCACGTACTAATGCTGACAAACCCGCCAGTCTTTCGTGGTCAAGTGTAGGGTCACCAGGTAAGCATCCCCACAGACACTGGCAAGCCGGTCCCAACCACTACACCCTTCAGAGTCATCATTCCTCTATCGGTGCGACGATCAGAGTGAACTGAAGACCCGCCACTTTTATGCACATACAACCATGAATTCCCGAGCCATCGGCTCCCTGGACTAACCTGTCTGTCACAACAACCTTTTGAGCTACTGGCTCCCCGGACTAACCTGTCCGTACCTACCACCACCAAGCCTACCGCTCGTGAGTCTAAACCAAACATGTCTCTCGTGACTACGGGGTGAGTGAAAGTGAAGTACTTAGAATTAATCTTGCACTAACAGTTTAGCTTTACAGTTTAGGGTTAACCGTGTACTGCCTAGGGCATTCCCTGTGAAGGGCTCTCAAGGGCACTAGACACTACGATGGGGTGAAGCTCAAAGCTCCTTTTCGCAAGGTACTTATTGTTGGTTGTATCTACCCATGTCCCGACTCTACTGATCCTACACTTGATCTAACCATAAGTGTATTTAGACTTTCTCCTAGGGAAAAACGATCTATCATCGATCTTGAGCACAACCTTCCCCTAGTCAACCAGGCTCTCACAACTGACTTCCATTGGTGACCTCATTCATACTAGCCGAATGCGTCGCAGGGGGATCTGGGTGCCAGGAAAATGAAAGGTAGCATCGAAACCATCATCGGGCCCCCACTCCTCTCTACCCAGATATTTTCAATAGGAACTGCCGATGAAACCCGCAGGAATCTGAGACTCGGTCTAGATTTCACTATCTCCTTCAGAGAAGAGGACCTTCAAGGGGTGCAGACTCCTCATCAAGATACGTTTATCATTAGCGTAGAGATATGAGATCCATGTTTCGAGCGGGGGAAGTCGGGCCTTGTCCCCCCAGTTGTGGCGGTGCCGCCCAGTTTTGGTTCCTCCATGAGTCTGGTGAGTGGAGCTGGCGGCGTCAGAGTATTCTCCGGGCGACTCTTGCCTTGGAACTTCTTGCGCCCCGCCGTGATTTGGCAGTGGCGGGTTGGCCGATGCTAGAGGAGGAGCGGGAGGTGCTCCCAGATTCCTGAGTAGAGCAAGCATTTCAGTTTGCTGCTCCTCCATTTGTCAAACACGCCCCTCGAGGGCAGTGACAGGCGCGAAGGCGGCCTCATAGGTCAATGACATGTTCATGAGAGAATATGAGCGTGCTGGTTCAATGTGTCCCTCAGGGACGGATCCTTCAGTCGTGCGGGTGCTTCTTTTCGCCATTGAAGCAGAGCTTGGATGCTGCAAAGAGGGAGGTCTCGACTTCTGAAGGATGTTGGGAATCGTGTTTCCCACAGACGGTGCCAAACTGTTGCACACAGTCAATGAAAGAGAGGGTTGACACATGAGGTTTTAACGTGGAAAAACCCCTCAACTGGGTAAAAAATCACGTGACCGGATCTGTGCCGGTCAAATTCCACTAGCAGATTGCGGTTACAATTTGTTTGGAGAATCGAGGGCGACAGACCGCTCCTCGTTACAACTTGGGGGTGAGAGAGAACTTCTGACTCGCAACGGGCAACAGGCTGCGCCGAAGGAGTACTGAATGCTAACTTGGTTGCTGGTGTGCTTGAGCGCTGGTGGTGGTCATCTTCTTCCTTTCTCCGCGCACTTGGGGACTTGGGCGTTCCTTTGGCTCGTTGGCGTCTTGAAGATGACCCGAGGGAGGAGTTCGGCAGAGCTCTGACCTGAGAAAGAAGGAGACACCGGAGCAAAAAGGTAAGAAATGAGTAGGCCTGATGCTCTTTTTATAGCCTCCGGAGGTGGTTATGTCGCCCCCCCCCCCCCCCCCCCCCACTAACTTAGTGGCTTAGTGGGCGGTTATCTGCAAATTGGATGGCAACGGATGCCCAGTAACGATCGAACGGTGACCGACCTACAAGCAGCGACGACGGTTGACATTGGTGGTCGGTCTGCGGTGGCGGCGGGCGGTTGCGGGTGCGGCCGGCGGTTGCGGGTGCGGCCGGCGCCGGCGGACGGCGGCGGGCGGCGGGTGGCAGCGGCGGCGGAGGGCGGCGGCGCCCGGCGGTAGTTGCTGAGTGGGAGGCCACTATGATCTCTCCTATTGTGGTGGAGATCATGGGGGAGTGCGTTGACCAGTCAAACCCATGATCTCCACAATAGGAGGGATCATGGGGGAGATAGTTAAGTGCACACCCAACCCTATAAATGGAGATTCATTCCTATCAGTTAAGATCGCAATCAAGAAAATAAAACTAGTTTTTTACTTTTGAACATAAAAGTGCACGAAGTTTCTTATATAAGGTCGAACGTTCAAGAGCGACGGTTCATAACCACCACGTTGATGACCGCCACCGTCATATCAGAACGTAAACTTTATTTGAAGGATAGATGTATGTATATATTAAAAATATATATAATTAATATTTATATAGATATATATATTAATTATATATGTTTATTTTATATACACGTTAATATTTATATGTATATAATATATTATGGGATAAAACAATAAGAACCAAATGGTAGGGTGTTCCGCTCTTAGCCTAATCTGGTCTTGGAGGGGGTTCGAATCCCCCCGCCAACGTTTTTTCTGCTATTTAATAGTGGCGTTTGGCCCGCCCGATTTTGTGAAACCGCGCCCGGTTCCTGGCCCACCGGTCCGCCGACTCGATTACGCGATTCTTGAGCGGTCCGTGGAGGGTCCGGTTTGCTTACCTGGACCGGACCGGCTGGGTCCCCGGTCCGCGGTTCGACCGGTCCGACCGGCTGGTCCGGTCCGGTGTTTAAAAGCTTGAAAAGAAGAGAAATCTTTCTCCTCTCCGTGACAGGAGCAACCGCCTAGGTCGAGGCATTCCGCCTCGTGATTCTTCTTCCCGGCGCGACACCGGTGGCTGCCCACCGGCGGTGAACCCCCCTCTCACTTTGGCGTGACACCGGGTGCCCTCTTGGTGGCGTGACTCCACTCCTATCTCCCTCGACCTCCATCCTCCACCGTCGACCGGCGAGCTAGTACCCTTCCCGGGCCGAACGTCTAGCCCCGGTGTGATTCCGACTAGCCGCTCCTCCGTCGTCCGCGGCGTGATCTCTTGGGCTGGTACTCGCCGCGATCTTCTTCTCCGGATCTCATCCGGTTGGGTAACGCCTTTCTCACCTCCACCTTGCGTGTGCTTCGTCTACTTGTTTGGGCTTTGTGGTGTGCGAACGAATTAGTGCACAATCAGAAAAGGGGAACTAATCGGGGCTAGACAGGGCCCGTCGCCACTCTCCAACCAATTGGTCGGAAGGCTCGCGCTCGGTAGCTCGATCTCGTTGGGGAATTCTCGTTACTCTGTGAAAATCTCTACATCAAAATATTGTGCCCGTTATCTCATCGTTGATTGTTGAGTATTGTAACTAATAAAAAAAGTATGAATATAACAAGAAGAAAACTAACTTTGAATAAATAATTACACAAAGATAGGTACCGGTGAGCCTACCCTTTATTTTTTTTTTTGTCAAAAATCATGCTTGTCATCCTCCAAATTATCAACAAATGAACTATACCATTTGATCCCTCGTTTAGTAAAAATTGGAAAAAATGCATAATGAAGGGATTTGACATGAATGAATTGATTCATTAGAACTTATTACCACTTTCTTTTTATTCGGACATGAAGTTGAGCAGACAGTTAATGTATGATCTTGTTGTATTCATATATTCGTAGGAATAAAATAGAAATTCTATCTGGGAGAGATGGCTGAGTGGTTGATAGCCCCGGTCTTGAAAACCGTAGTGGTGTTGATTTGTTGTTGAAACTCGCAGATTGCACACCATATGTTTGATGAAATGTCGCACTCACACGAATATTTGGTAATAGTGCGCAAGCGGTAGTTTTGAGCTGATTGGCTCTACCTACTCCTCTCTCTCCAAAACAGAGCATATAAATGTAGAAAACTATAAATAATTTTTTGATGGGAAAAATGTTCTCCATTTATTTATAGGAGCGCAGGACAGTACCTCAACTAAAATAGTGCATGGGCCTCTGTGCTCCGTGTGACATTATTTCGATCACGATATTGTTCCGACGCGATAACGCTTATGCCGCTCGCAAATCCTTAAATGTTGTACTTCACTTGCGGCTCGTTTTTTCGGCATGAACATGAGTTTTGTTGATGCGCGGAAAGTGGAAGAGGAGAGGAGAGCCTCGGGCACCAGCAGATAACGGGCGTTCGGTCTCACATGCAAGGTAATGAGGTGAAGAGGTTGATTGAGGATGCGGGGAAAGAGGAAAGGAGGATGTTGGTCCGAGTGCGGAGATGGCCGGGAGGTTGATGGGGAACTGTCGAGTAGATGGTTACTTTGATGGTTAGGTTTGCAAGTTGATGCAGAGAGAAGGGAGTTGAGAAGAAGAGAGGGCCGCTAGCAGCGGTAACAGCAGACTTCGCCCGCTGCGGCTTAAATTCCACTATTGCGACGGGCTTTCCTTTAATTATAATTCAGTGTTACAGCTTGAGTTGCACCTTTACATGGAAAACAAATAAAGGGTACAAAGGGGGAAGCTGGCGGCTAAGGAAAGAAGTTGTCAGGAGGTCGCGCGGACTGAGCAAAGAGATCGGCAGACCACGCTGATAACTGATCCCGCAGCTCGCTAGAGTAAGCCGGGCTGACTGTGCGATCAGGCAGAGAGGACAGCTAAGGTCGCGCGGACTGGGAAGTTGTGTCCGCGGGATTTGATGCCTTGACCCTGTCGTCGGTTGTTCCCTCATGCACGTGTCCCCGGAATGAGAGGTGTGAGGGGCTATTTATATGCCCGAGGAGGTAACGTCTTTTGGAAACGTCAGCCCCGGTGTGTTAGTGAGTTGTGTGAGTAGAACGGGGAGTTTGCCGAGTCCGCGCCATGTTGTACGGTTAGGGACTTGTCTTCTGGAGCTGATCTGCTGTTGGCGGACTGGGACGAGTCTGCCTCTGCTGTACTAAGCGAGCCCGCGCTAAGCTATGCGGGCTGAGGAGTAGTCCGCCCCATGCTGGGAAGAAGCGGGTGTTGGCTGGAAAGATGGGTGGCAGAGTGCATTGTGAGTCCGCCTCTGCTGCAGGGAAGCGTGTTGGTGGAAAGCTGGAGGGCTAAATTGCGGACTTCATAGTGAGTCCGCGCAGCCCGCGGCGAATAGGATGAGTCCGCCTCTGCTGGAGGCTTGTCGCTGGGTCAGAGGTTGGCGATCTGGCGGACAGAATAGAACAGGTCGCCTTCCTGCTCGAGGAGTCCGTCTACTGCAGGCGGACTGAAGGGTTGGACGCCCACTGTTGAGCGACCTGGAGAGTTGTCGCCTGCCTGGCGGCCTGAGGCTCGTTGCGTATTGTTGGGCGACCTGGAGGCAGGTCGCCTGGCGATGTGGCAGTTTGCCTTTCTTGTCGTGCGACTTGTAGGAGTGGACTGAAGAAGAAGACTGTGACTCCTGCCGAGTATGCGGCTACCTGGCGGTCTGTGCAGATGACAATGCGAGTCCGCGTCTTAGTTGGGTGGCCCACACCTGTCAGAATATAGAGAAACATTATTGCGCGGTTAGCTGATCTAACCGCGTGGCCTGCAGGGGAGGACTGAGGAAGCAGTCTGCAGCCCCTGTAGAACGAGCGACTGTTGCGCGACCTGGGCGGTCAGACCGGGGAGACTGCCCCTAGTCGCGCGGCCTGAGCAGACAGAGAAGTCTGTCCGCCCATCCTTAGACTGATCGCGACCTCCAGGGGGAACCTGGAGCAGGTCGCGACTAGCAAGCTGGCTACCTTGGGAGGGATCGCTGATTTCTGGGTTAACATAATCCACGCACTTTTTTAAGTCCCGAAGGGAACTTCGAAAAAGTAGGAGACCCACGAAAATCGTGATCCACCCCCTAGAAAAAGTATGAGGTAAGGAGAGATAGAACCTGATGTCTCTCCTTAGAAGGAGTTTGTCAATGCCTATTTTTTTCCTGCAAAGGAAAAGTTAATGCATGCGAAGAAGGGGGGCACATCTCGTGTGTACCTGAATTGCTGATGGAGGCTTGCAAGCACCTGTTATCCTCTGCAAAAGGAAGAGAAAGCAGTAGACATGAAAGAAAAATGAGTTGCAAGTACCTGAAGGGGACTTGCAAGAATCTGCTAGTCTCTGCAAAAGAAAAGTTACACGCAGATATGATATATAAAAGTAAGTTGCATGTACCTGAAGGGAACTTGTAAATACTTACTAATCTTTGCAAAAGAAGAGTTAGCAGCAGATATAAAAGAAAACTAAGTCGTAAGTACCTGAAGGGAACTTGCAAATACCTACTAATCTCTGCAAAATGAAGAGTAAGAAGCAGATATTATAGAAAAGTAGGTTGCAAGTACCTGGATGGAACTTGCAAATATCTGTTAATCTCTGCAAGAAAAGATTTAGAAGTAGATATGATAGAAAAGTTAAGCTACAGGTACCTGGATGGAACTTGCAAATACTTGCTAATCTCTGCAAAAGTAAGAGTGAGCAGTGTATATAAAAGAAAACTAAGTCGCAAGTAACTGAAGGAAACTTGCAAATACCTGCTAATCTCTGCAAAAGGAAAAGTAAGAAGCGGATATTATATATAAAAGTAAGCTGCAAGCACCTGAAGGGAACTTGCAAATACCTGCTAATCTCCGCAAAAAAAAGGAATTAGAAGCAGATATGATAGGAAAGCTAGCTGCAAGTACCTGAATGAGACTTGCAAATGCTGACTGTTGATATGATAAGATAGATATGATTAGATAACAGAAGAAATGTCTCCCGAACTCGGCTAATAACCGAATAAAGATCAGACCGCGATAGTGATCTTTTTGCGAGATCAGATATGATGTCTTTAATATAAAGTTCGGATCAGCAAGATGAAACCATCTTAATTAGACTTCAATAGCATGACTTGTTAATCAAGGAGAACCAGATACTTTGATTAATGATTGATGCCATTAATATCTGATAAGAGTAATAGAGAGCTTATAAATCATCATCTGATAGAGCTTCATGTAAGCAGTGCATATAAGATGAGTATAAGCAGAATGAATGTTGCAAATCCTTTTGATAGGTCGGATTTAACCTGTTAACATGTGGAAAGGCCGTTGATGAAAGGAGGTCTATACTCGGAGATGACCAAGAAAGGTCGGATGCTGCCACAGGAGAGCACCCGTGGGCCTTATGCATCGCCTGCCAAAGAAAGGTCATCAGGAGTGTAGTCCTACCTAGAGCGAGCTAGCCGCGCTTCCTTTAAAAGGCAAAAAAGAGAAAAGCATGGAAAATTCTGAGAAGGATCGTTAGATACACTGCTCTCATGCCTCGGGTTACAAACATCGCTGATCAGTTAGGCCAGGTGCGCCAAGTGGTCAATAACATTGCTCGTCTTTGGAAAGATCAGCGGAGTTGTGGGCCCCGCGAAAGCACGGATTGAGAGTACCATAGAGTATTTGACTATCACAGTCATGAGATGATCGAAGAGACAAGACTATACTTGATCGTCATTGCTTGTCAAGCGAAGATCATCGTAACTGTAATGTATCCTTAGCGAAGCACAGTAGAGCTAACACATGGGACCTTCCTTGATGCACGCTTTGTGTTAGATACCAGCTAGGATCCGAAGTCCCATAATCCTCCGCACGAGAGTTAGACGACCCCCACTACACATACGCGCAAACACTCCCCACTATATGTGGTCATTGTGGTCTTACCCCAGAGTCTAGCCTCGAGGGGGCCTTAAGCAAGACTCGGCTATGTCTCGGTGGTTCAGTGATCTCTTTGGCAAAGAGAAAATAGATGAGGAAGCACTCCAAAAAGGGAAATGTGTCAGTACGGAATCTCTGACGTAAAATTTATTGACATGAAAGAAACACTTAGAAGTGCTTTAGAAAGAAAATGTTTGAAATATGTAAAGTAAGAGTAATCGGCAATGATTGCGAGGAGCTTTTGGAACTGTGATGTCCTTTTCACTTCAGAATAGTCTTCCAAGCCTGCCCTCGTCATTGCCATCGAAGGTCTCACAAATAACGTTGGTGTCATTGCTGATTTGGCTCACTCCTTTTGAGCAGCAAGGAATGTCTGCTGCTTCTTTGCCTTTCGAAGTTGATGCATCAGAGTGGTCATCTTTCGGGAACAGGTCACGCATCTTCCCCTACCTCAGCATCCTTTGTACCAGTTGACGAAGTGCTCGGCAGTTTTCGGTTGAGTGCCCTTGCTTTTTATGGAATTCGCAGTACCGATCCAAGTCTTTAGATCTTTGATCAGTCGGCTGGTAAGGCCTTTTGAAATTAGCCCTACCCCTCATGACTTGGCTTACTTCTTGCATGACCTCATCTAGTTCAGACTCTGGCAAGTCATCATCTTGCTGCTGATGAACCGAAGCTGTTTGCGGAGCTGGGGTTGGTAATAGTAACAATTGATCTCGGGCACGATCCTGGCCCGGGAAGAGGTGTCGATGACGTTGAAATCTTCTTCCCTTCCTTGAGTGGGTTGGAAAATCTTTCCGAGGAGACCTCAGAGGTTGCTTGTAAGAAGGAGAACCCTTCTCTGTTATAAGCCTGGAGATGAAGCTGGGGTTGCTCGTCTCACCTCAAATGTATGAGTTGGCTAAGCCAATCAACTCTTGATATGTTCTTAGTGCTCGGACATTAGCCTCAAACTTAAGCGGCCCATCACGCAGACCGTGTATTAGAGCCACCCGATACATTTCTTGATCAACGATCTCAATGTCCAAAATCTCTTTCTGGAATCGATCTACAAACTGAGACCAAGTCTCACTCTCTCGTTGCCTGATCTCAAAAAGGGCTTCTTGACCTCCCTTTCTCTTTGTTGAAGTAGAAAACCTGAGCAAGAACTCCCTTCGCAGATTAGCAAAGGAAGTGATGGACTGAGGGCGCAGTCCATAAAACTAATCCCTCGCTTGTCCATCAAAGGTTGTTACAAGGAGCTTGCATTTGGTAGCATCTGAGAGAGTCTTGAGAGCTACGGCTGATTCAAAAGCTTGAAGGTGCTTCATTGGATCAGTCTTTCTAGTGTAAATCGGTAACCGCAACTCTCTGAAATTAGCTGGAGTTAGTTCATGTTGAACATTCTCTGAAAATGGCGACGACTCTTCCGGCTCTCCTACAATATAAGGAAAGAATGGAGCATAAGTTGTGGCTGCAAAAGGAGCATGAGGATAGAAGGGAAAAACCACTGCAGGAGGAGCAAAGGCAGGAGCTGATGGGTAGGGATGACTTCCCTGAAAGTTTAGAAATCTTGCTGGACTTCCTCGGGCTGCTTCCCGGAAGAAGTTTTGACGAGCTGCAAACTCATCATTTTGAGGTCCGCAAAGGGGCTGCAGGCCCTTGCAGAAAGGTTGGTGTGTAAGCAGGATGATAAGACCAGCGTTGATAAGCCAAAGGATAGGCTTGCTGATTCTCTAATGTTGGTGTTAGATTGACTGGAGGAACTGGTGCTGTTGTAGATTGCATTTTTAATTGCTGCGCGATTGCAGCTAGAGTACGGTTGATTGCCTGAAACTGTTGGGCGGTTTCCCGTCCCGATTGCTCCAAGGCTTCCCAAAGAGGATCTTCATTAGGACTTGATGGAGCAATGTTCTCGGCTGATTGATGATCTGTCATGGCTAACCGCTAGATTTCACCATCTGTTCGAGATCTGAAGGTCGCGTGTTAACTGTTGATGCGTAAAAAGTGGAAGAGGAGAGGAGAGCCGCGGGCAACAACAGATAACAGGTGTTCGGTCTCACAAGCAAGGTGATGAGGAGAAGATGTTGATTGAGGATGCATGGAAAGAGGAAAGGAGGATGTTGGTACGAGTGCGGAGATGACCGAGAGGTTGATGAGGAACTGCAAAGCAGATGGTTACTTTGATGGTTAGGTTTGCAGGTTGATGCCGAGAGAAGGGAGTTGAGAAGAAGAGAGGGCCGCTAGCAGCGACAACAACAAGATTTCGCCCGCCGCGGTTTAAATGCCACTATTGCGACAAATTTTTCTTTAATTATAATTCAGTGTTACAGCTTGATTTGCATCCTTTACATGGAAAGCAAATAAAGTGTACAAAGGGGGAAGCTATCGGCTAAGGAAAGAAGTTGTCAGGAGGCCGCGCGTACTGAGCAGAGAGATCGGCAGACCGCGCGGATAACTGATACCGCAGCTCGCTAGAGTAAGCCGAGCGGACTGGGAAGTTGTGTCTGCAGGATTTGATTCCTTGACCCTGTCGTCGGTTGTTCCCCTCGTGCGCGTGTCCCCAGAATGAGAGGTATATGAGGCTATTTATAGGCCCGATGAGGTAACGGCTTTTGAAAACGTCACCCCCGGTGAGTTGGTGAGTTGTGCGAGTTAGAACGGGGAGTCCGCCGAGTCCGCGCCATGCTATGCGGTTAGGGACTTGTCTACTGGAGCTGATCTGCTGTTGGCGGACTGGGACGAGTCCGTCTCTGCTGTACTAAGCGAGCCCGCGCCAAGCTTTGCAGGCTGAGGAGTAGTCCGCACCTTGCTGGGAAGAAGCGGGTGTTGGCTGGAAAGATGGGTGGAGGATTGCATTGTGAGTCCGCCTATGCTGCAGGGAAGCGTGTTGGTGGAAAGCTGGAGGGCTAAATTGCGGACTTCATAGCGAGTCCGCCCAGCCCGCGACAGACAGGATGAGTCCGCCTCTGCTGGAGGCTTGTCGCTGGGTCAGAGGTTGGCGACCTGGCGGACAGAATAGAGCAGGTCGCCTTCCTACTCGAGGAGTCCGTCTACTGCAGGTGGACTGAAGGTTTGGCCGCTCACTGGTGAGCGACCTTGGAGAGTTGTCGCCTGCCTGACGACCTGAGGCTCGTTGCGTATTGTTGGGCGACCGGGAGGCAGGTCGCCTGACGATTGTGGCAGTTTGCCTTTCTTGTTGTGCGACTTGCAGGAGTGGACTGAAGAAGAAGACCATGACTCCTGCCGAGTATGCGGCTACCTGACGGTCTGTGCGGATGACAATGCGCGTCCGCGTCTTAGTTGGGTGGCCCGCACCTGTCGGAATAGAGAGAACCATTGCGCGGTTAGCTGATCTAACAGCGCGTCATGCAGGGGTGGACTGAGGACGTAGTCCACAACCCCTTCAGAACGAGCGGCTGCTGCGTGACTTGGGCGGTCAGAATGGGGAGATCGCCCCTAGTCGCGCGATCTGAGCGGACAGAGAAGTTTGTTCGTCCATCCTTAGACTGGCCGCGACCTCCAGGGGGAAACTGGAGCAGGTCGCAACTAGCAAGCTGTCTACTTTGAGAGAGATTGTCAATTTTTGGGTTAACAAGTTTGTGAGGTGGGGGAGAATAAATATTTTATTGTAGGTAGATTTATTTTTTTATATAAGAGCATGTAATTTTTTTTAAAAAAAACGGAATAGATGAGGTGAATATAATAATAATAATTTTCGAGCAGAGGCACTCGTTTTGTTCCGTAGGGATCGGTTTTAGTCAGCTCCGAGCTCTCTGCTTCGTTGTTGGCTTCTGTGGCCGGAGATAATCTAGATTTCCCTCGAGTTAACGCCGGCGAGCACTACATAGTGAGATGAAGGAGAGAGGTAAGGCAGCTCAGCGATCTGTCGACGAGAGATATACGCAGTGGAAATCCGTAGTGCCGGTGCTCTATGACTGGCTTGCGAATCACAACCTCGTGTGGCCCTCGCTCTCTTGCCGGTAATCCTCATTCTCTTCTCTCACCTTCGTCTTCCCCATTTCCCGTTCCACTTCTCGTTCCACATTTTGCTAGGGTTTTCCTGCTCCGCAGCAGTTAGGGTTTTACACTCTCCTTGCTTTACTTGGGGGTTGCGGCTCCTTCAGTTGATCCGTGTATACATTTCGTTGGATCGTGGTGTTAAAAGTTTCTTAAGGTCATAACTCATTATGAAGAGGAAAGCCCTTGAAGGAATTCTCTGGTAGACTGTTGTATAACGATGTGACCTGATGCAATCATGCAGCAAAAAAATAAAGAAGATAAATTTATATGTTTTGATTAATCCATACGATTAATATGCCTGCATGAGAGGATCATCTTTTTTTTACTATATAGAAAGGGGAATACAAAGTAATGCTGTATTTACTCATAGAATAGAAGCCCTACCAGTATCTTTCTCATCACTCTCCCTGAATGTATGAAGAAAACTGCTGTAGAGTGCTAGATCATAGGAAAATGTGAAGTAGCAGATTCAGCTTCAACTATAGGAGGAATGTGAACCGGCTTTGATATCTTCTAGAAAAAGGTTTTTAATTGTATTTCATGGAGGATCTGACCTGACCTTTTAATAGGATGATCTAGAATTAGCCAATCTAGGAAAACAAAATTATTTACACGAATAAATCTTCATAATTTGACATAAGCTGATTTGTACACGAAAAATTACATGAACATCTTAATAACATTATTTTGATTGTACTAACTTCTTCATTTCAAGGATATCTAATAACAATGGTATCAGTCCTTAGGCACCTAATTAATGTTAATAAAACCTTGAGGTCCTCATTTTATCATTTCTTGCATCATTATTGTAGCAGAGTGTTCAGTTGTTAATATTAGATTTGAAAATTTGTTAAAGCTAATTGATGGTACTTTCAACAAGACTTGTTGGGATTAAATGGTAAAAGTACTTTGAAATATTAAAGAGCTGCATTGTTAATTGGTTTTACACGGAAGTTTCTTATTCCAACCGAGTAATCACATTTTAGCGTGAAGCCTATGCTCACCATCTAATTTAGTTTCAACTAGATTCTGTTACAAAATTGGATGATTGAACAAAGTTCTGTCATTTTGCTCAGTATGATTGTTGCATAAAATAACTAGTTGTGATATGGTTGACCTCAGCTAATCTTTTATTTGATTTCTACAGATTCTCATTTTATTTATCTGATACCTTCATTGCTAGTTGTATTTCTTTATTTATAGCTGGGGTCCTCAAGTTGAGAATGCAACATACAAGAATCGTCAACGACTTTACCTATCTGAACAGGCAAGTATCTTTTTTTTACCTTGTTTTCAAAACTTATAAATTTTTCTAAGGATGCTCTTTCTAAAATATATTCATGTTGACAAACCTTTAGAAGCACAGAGATTGAATTGTAAGTGGCGTACTATTGGTCCTCCTTTGAGCTTTGCGACAGTTCTCTTTCTGTGTATGACCAATCTGACCATGAGAGTGAAATGCATTCAATAGCGAAGAATAAAATTTGTACCTATTATTCGCTTTGAATCAACGAGGATTTATTTTAAATTTGAGCTTGAACCTTCCCATGGGTACTACTTATTTAAATTACCTCACCATTTCAAAGGAAAAATACTATCATTTATGGATTTAACACGCTCTAATTTTGTATTTGTTTAGTGTGTCGTTTCTTGGTTTGAGGAAAGTGGATGGATGATTAATCAAATCAACATCAAAAGAATTTGCCATTCTGTTACTGGCCCTCCGTAGAGCATTGGTAGAGTTGTCGGAGGATGGCGGAGGCCTGGATGACGGGGGCGGAAGATACTATGGAGTCGGAACCGCGACTGCCTACATGAGGCGTGCTCGGGTGTATAAAGCTACCATAATCTCTCAAAGGGAACGAGAAGACTTCATTAATTCATTGACTGATCCAAGGGTCCCTATATTTAAGACTTACAATGACATGAGCATAAATATCAACTTCTTACGGTCTTACCGTAGAACGTCAGTCAAATTGCTGGATAATGGCTGGAGGCGGGGATGACGAAGGTGGAGGATGTTATGGAGCCGGCTGCCTAGGCGTGGTGTGCTCGACAGGAGAGAGCTACGATAATCTATTCAAGGGAAAGATAATAGACTTCATTAATTTATTGATTCCTTCCTATGACTCCAAGGGTCCCTATATATAGGACTTACAATGGCATGAACATAAATAAACTCAATATAGAAGAGATGCACGAAACACAGACATTAAGATTCCAACGTTTTCAAATAAGAAGACGTGCAACCAAAAGAAGTCAATGCTGAACATGCGGTGATGTTTTTTGGGAATTAAGTTTTATATCGATTTAACATCCTTTATTGAATCATATCTAATAACCGACCAGTTTTTGGGAAAAAAGTGCTTCAACAATGGTCTCTGTGGAAGTGGGGAGGAGGAATGTGGTGCCAAAGGAAGGATGATATCAAGTTCTTACGGTCTTACCGTAGAACGTCAGTCAAATTGCTGGATAATGGCTGGAGGCGAGGATGACGGAGGTGGAGGATGCTATGGAGCCGGTTGCCTAGACGTGGTGTGCTCGAGAGGAGAGAGCTACGATAATCTATTCAAGGGAAAGATAATAGACTTCATTAATTTATTGATTCCTTTCCATGACTCCAAGGGTCCCTATATATAAGACTTACAATGACATGAACGTAAATAAACTCAATATAGAAGAGATGCACGAAACACAAACATTAAGATTCCAACATTTTCAAATAAGAAGACGTTGTACAACCACAACCAAAAGAAGTCAAGACTGAACATGCGGTGAAGTTTTTTGGGAATCAAGTTTTATATCGATTTAACATCCTTTATTGAATCATATCTAATAATCGGCCAGTTTTTGGGAAAAAAGTGCTTCAACAATGGTCTTTGTGGAAGTGGGGAGGAGAAATGTGGTGTTAAAGGAAGGATGATATCAAGTTCTTACGGTTTTACCGTAGAACGTCAATCAAATTGCTGGATAATGGCTGGAGGCGGGGATGACGGAAGTGGAGGATGCTATGGAGCCGGCTACGTAGACGTGGTGTGCTCGAGAGGAGAGAGCTACGATAATCTATTCAAGGGAAAGATAATAGACTTCATTAATTTATTGATTCCTTTCTATGACTCCAAGGGTCCCTATATATAGGACTTACAATGACATGAACGTAAATAAACTCAATATAGAAGAGATGCACGAAACACATACATTAAGATTCCTACATTTTCAAATAAGAAGACGTTGTACAACCAAAAGAAGTCAAGACTGAACATGCGGTGAAGTTTTTTGGGAATTAAGTTTTATATCGATTTAACATCCTTTATTGAATCATATATGATAACCGGCCAGTTTACAAAAGCATTAAAGCCTACCATTTCCTCGGCTCGCAAGATTGACTAGCATTTCTCGCTAATATATAACCCAGAGCCATGATGCCATCATTGCTTACTTGCTTAGGAATTCAATGGACCGTGTCGAGTGCCACTACGAATCTGGCATTGGTGACATTTTCAGGCATGCTCCATGCAATCAACAATCATGGTTTGGCCAGTAATTAATCAAGCCATTTGATCTTCATCTTCATTTGGGCCGGATTAGTGGTTCAATGGAACCCGTCATGGAATTTGACCGTATTCTTTTGTACCTTTCTTATTTAGCTTTCTGTTAGCTTCGCAAATTACTTCTCTCTGTTTAGATTGAATATGTAGGCAATGTGATCCCGATGCTGGCTTGTTTGTCCGAGCCTCTTCATCTAGTTTCATTCCCCAAGTTATCACTGGATTGTGGAGTCATGTGCTCTTCTTGTTTCCCATGATCACGTGAATTTTGGTGGAACAGTTTGGGCGAAGAAGTTTAAACATAATTTATAATTTCCATCTGAAAACTAAAGCATTTTGTAATGGTTAAGTTAGCAATGCTTTCATGTTTTAGGTTGGATGAACTTTCACTTTTATTTTCTTTTCTGGGTCACTAAACATATCGATGTAACCCTCCTTTTACCCCCACATAAATTGCTCAACAAGCTCATGACTCTGGTGCAGTTCTTACGTTGACTCACCATTTGTATTTAGTCTTCATCTCATCCTTGTGAATATTGTTTCCAGACTGATGGCAGCGTTCCAAATACTCTTGTGATTGCCAATTGTGATGTTGTAAAGCCAAGAGTTGCAGCTGCAGAACACATTTCACAGGTTATTATTTTAAAGATTTTTGTGATGTCAATAAAGTGTATTACCAGCTGTTTACCGGAGGCATTTCACTAAGTTTTGTTTGCTGCTTACAGTTCAATGAAGAGGCTCGCTCGCCGTTTGTGAAAAAGTTCAAAACTATCATACATCCGGGAGAGGTGATTTTTATTAATTTGGAAAATTTTTAAAATTAAAGTTTTAATACATCAGACTACATTGCTGTTTCTTTAGTTGCTTAGGAGCTTGGACCAGCATAGTTCTTTTTTTCTTGTTTATCTTCATTTTCTTGTTTATCTTCATTTTCTTGTTTATCTTCATTTTCTTGTTTATATATGGATGCTGGATTCATTAAAAGTTCTTTATTTTCTTATTGCAAAGGAAATAGCTATACACAGAATGACAAAGACATAAAAAAGGTTGTGTGGAACATTTGCATTGAACCTATAATCCATGAATTGTTGGTGAGGCCTCATGATTTATACAAGTGTATAAGGTTACATGAGCTTTCCTACTTAGGATTATATTATCAACACACCTCATCATGTTAATGTCTGTGATCTCTAACACATTAACTTTATTTTTTAATCAGGTAATGTAAGAGTTGGCCATTGAGCCATGCCTATTCTGATACATGTCAAATCTATGCATCCAACCTAGAACTAATTGGTTATAAGTGAAGGGTTCCAATATCTATATTAAGTGCACTGACCTACACGAACTTCTTGATGTGAAACTATTGTCACGATCCGTCTCAACAAATGTCAGAGTGCGTTTCGGGCGGGTCGTGATGCCACAGACATGGACGAAAAAAAATCATGTTGCTAAGGCGGAAACAAATAATACTGAAAATAGTTTTAAAATAGTTAATTTGGAGGAAAACAATTTGATTTATATGCGGAAGCTGTAGAACATGATAGTGGAAAATTTAAATGCATATGTATTTTGTAAAATTCATGTTTTTCAGGAAACTGCTACAGATTTCATGCAATTATGATTCAAAAGAGGATGAACATGCAAATGATGCTAAGTTCTAGTACATATAATATTTATCCTAGCAGTTGCCCATAATTTACTGATCATATTTATTATATAAAAGAAATGTCTGACAGTAAAAGAAATGAAATATAAACATAGAACCTGACACGACGAGAATATCAATCTCTGAAAATAGAAGCTTGAAGCAAAACGGGCTCAGGAATCTGGCGGCGCAACACGAACGCTAAGACAAAAGCCTCAGAACATTGTAATAATCAGATAAGTAAAGTAAAGTACAGAACAATAGAAACAAAATATACAAGTAGCGGTTTTCATGAAGCGATGCTACCAAAACAGACAAGTAAATGAGTCAACAAAAATAACTAGAATTAAGAGACTACTCCGGAGAATAATATATATTTGATCATACAATATCATAAGCGGTAATCAATGAAGAGTGTAGGTGTTTTCTTGTGGGTGCGCATGATTCACACTCAGTTCAAAGACAAGTCTTATCAGAAAAACTTCTTACTTGTCGTGGCTGTTGCCTTGTCACGACCCAGACCCGACTCAAGGGGGCTTATTGTGTCCCAACTGGCATCGTGAAGGCTGCAACCCAAGTGAACCCAACACATTTCAATGTTTGCTTATGATATTATGAGTTACACGATTCATACTTTAGAGATTTTAGTAGAAACGAATTCACTTAAAAGTGAAAGATCAGATGAAGAACAAACTTTACTCAAGACTTACAACCAGACATGCATAAAGAATAAGATTCGATGACATAAGAAAATTAGATAGTGGACTTTATGTTTTTCGGGTTCAAGCATTTGAGTGGTACAATTACAATACATTTTTTTTCTGGACATCAAATATTCATTTAGATTGACTCATTCCAAGACACGATTATCTCCCAAGTAAACATACGTTTGATCTGAACATTTAATATAAAATAACAAATCATCAATTTGATTGCTAACCAGAAATCGTTACATTTATTATCGTGACACTTGTCGCTCATGCCCAATAATCTACTATTTTTCGAATTACATATCAGATGAGAAGATTAATCATCTAAGTGACTTCCAAATAAGGTCATTCATGATCACAACACAAGTCATTGCAAACATTTTAAGTATATTATAACCTCAAACTATTAACTTGTCATATAGGCGTTCAAGTTAAAAATTCATTTGACAGATCAAAATATTCAGAAGTGAAGTCAACTAATCAAAAGAACAGATGCATAAAATTAAACTCAATGATTGCAAGAGGAAGAGATCTCTACTTGCCCGAAATGAGGCTGAATATGACGGAGGCGGCTGAGCGGCGCAAGTAAGATTTAGAAACCCTAACTGGACCTGTTCAGGAACAATCACAGACAATGTTTGATAATTTGACATGATGAAAAACCAAACGCTAGCACAACAATTTATTTATCGCAAGACTCAAACAAGAGAGAGGTTTAAAAATTTACCTCCCTCAACAGTGAGGGGAGAAGAGATTACCACGCGAAGATGGAGACTTGGCGGTGCTTGGGTTACGAAAACCCTAATTCGGAGAGGACTTTTCATGATTCCACCAACTGAAATGAGGAGCGGCGCCGAAAAACACGAACATATCATAGTTAAACGATTGCGTGAGTGGAAAAAAAATCATGAATCACAAATGTACGCAATTTGGGGCACAAAAATCTCAAGATTTATTTAAGAAAAATTAGAATAGCGAGGGAAAAGAGGAGATCCTTACCCAAGAAGGCAAAATCTGAGCCCAAGGAGGAGAGAAAACAAAACCCTAGACATTCCTCCCACAAATCCCGGCCAAGACGAAGGAGAAAGGGCGAAATCGAAGCCCACAGAATAGAGGAAGGTGGCTGCCGACCCATTGGAGGAGAGGAAGCACTGACCTGAAGAGGGGGAGAGGAAGGCGGATGGAGGAGACAAGGCGAGATCTGAAGTTGCCGGCCCTGAAGAAGAGGACCGTCGACCAGAGGTGAGGGAAGGGTTGCTGTCGTCGGCCTCTAGTGGAGTTGTCGACGACTTGAGACGAAGGAGGAGCATGAGGAGGCGCTGACATCGACCATGGCAGGAGGAGGAAGGTGCAGCAGGCGATCGAGAGCAGCAACCTGGAGGTGGGATGCGGCAGAATCAGGGAATCAGGGGAAGACGAGTTCGGCGTGGGAGTCGGGATCGGGAGTGACCTAGCATCAGAGGAGAAAAATGAAATCCGCATGGGGGGGGGGTCAGTTTTATAATTTTAGAGGGGGAAATTCACGGTAATTACAAATTCACCATTGGACTTCTTATTAACCTAAAAAGATTTTTTTTTTATCATTTATTTTGAGGGTTGTTACAACTATAAAAAAAGGGCAACCCGGAGCACAAAGCATCCCTGCGCAACGAGGTTCCGGGGAAGGATCTCACCACAAGTGTGAAATGTAGGCAAACGTTTCCTTGCATTTTTGATGTGAAACTATAAAAAAGGATCAACAAAATTATTTTAATTCATTTCTTACTATGATATATGGGACTTAGTTTCAGTTTCCCAGAATATTTACATTCTTATTGTAGTATTATCCTGTCATAGATTTTTGCAAGTGAAACTATTATCCTCAATGCATCCAAATTTTGTGATTGTTCTTCATACTTACCAACACACGTTACCAATGGAGAAATTGCTAAGGTTTGAGAGAGAAAAGGAGTGATATTGCTCACGAATGATAGTGCAATGGAGATGAGAGACTCAAGTAAATTGCATTAACAACAATAAACATACGCGATACAATTCGGAGTCAAGCTCTGACCTCTTAGAGGTTGGGTCCTCCATTGAACTCCTCTCTAAGTGAGAGCCCATAAGACTAAGATATAAATATGCCCAAACACTCATACCCCTCCCCCTTATATAGATGAGGGCAAAAATAATAAGAAATTATAAAACATTTCAATTAATATTATTAATTAAATCAATATTAATTAATAATATTTAATCAATATTAATTAATTAATCAATTCTAATTAATTACAAAATTATATCCTTGCACTTGAACATTCAAGATGACTTCCATATGTGGTCTCGACGGCTCCTCCGAGAGGGTCTGCTTTGGCTATTCATAACATTATTCTACCCTATAAAGTAGACCTTGTCCTCAAGGTCGAGCCTCCATGATTTCTCAAGATATATTGGCGGCAACGTATTCGATCCGACTGAGATGAAGCTAGTATTGGTGTGACAGAAGATTGGTGTTTACTGATGACTTGGGGAATAAATCCATGTTCGAGTTGAGCGGGGTGAGAGCATGGTGAAGTGAAAAAATCAAATGGGGAGACGAAGTAGTGGAAGCGAGGGTGGGTGATATTGATGCAAAAGTTGAGTGACAATATAACTGTGGAAATATTGATGGGGACAATCAGGTGGGGCTTTGGGTGGAAAGATATGTGGAATTTGGGGTGGCTGAAGTGTTATGATGTGAAGGAAAGATTGGGATCCGCTGATTTAGGAAAAAAACAAAAACTCGTGTAAGAGTAAATGTGCAAGGCAGACTTTCCTGTAGTAAGGCGTGGGGCAGTCCATGCTGCAGTTGCAACAAGGCTGTTGCATGGGGACTCGATAAAGAAGAGGGGTATCAATTCGCGACAGGAGAAGCTGTGGTTGAGGAGGTGAGTCTAGGGATGCACAACTCAATAAAAGGGAAGGGAGACACTGGGCGAGGGAGGCTCAATGCGTGGTAGCTCGGTTCGAAGGCGACGTGGGGCTCGACTCTGGTAGTGGTTTAGGATGACTTCGTGGGGAGCCGGACCAAATGCCGACTAGGAAAAAATGGATGAAAAGGGGTAACGATGGCAGAGAGGCTGGCGGAAGCCACAACCAGAGATGAGCATTGACAGTGGTTAAATTGTGGCATGGATTGAAGAGCGATGTTGTGATACGCAAAAAAAGAATCGAGAACAGGCATGGACGCGGATGGCTAAACAAGCAAAGATTGCTCGTGTTGCTTGTGGTCCATCTCACGCGTCACCTGTGGCTTCGAGACAGTGAGTTCATGTGCGACAGGGGTTGTCAAACCCTGAAAAGGTGTTGTGGTTGTGCACCGGGCCGGTCTTACTGCATTGTGTTCTTGCCGGCAATGGCGAGTAGAGGCAGCGGAGGAGTGAGAACACATTGGTTGAGGTCGCCTGAAGTTGAGATCTTCACGACTGTAGGGGTTGGGGACATGCGAGAAGGGGCCGGGTGATGGAAACAATGGCTTCAAAAATTCCTAAATCTAGTAATAAGCGTAGCCGGGCACAAATTAAATTACGAAGAGCGTACCAACACAAAGAAAAGAAAAGAAAAGAACAAACGGTGAGGGATGATTAGGGCGAGCGCATGCTACTCGAGGATGAGCCAATCTTGCTGAAATTTATCATAATAAACGCTAGTAAAGAAGATTGAGGGAAGGGAAAAGGAGAGATCTCACAGAGGGCTTTCCCGCAATAGCTTTGTCGATCCTTCACGGTCCGGTCACAGCTGGTAAGGGAGTGGTTGATGGAGGAGGCCGCGGTTGGCTGGAGGAAGGTTATTTGGTGGAGGGTAATAGCTGGATGGGTAGTTGGATGGGCGGAGGTAAGTCGTTGGGTGGAGGTAATAGCCCGATGGACTGCTGGATGGGTGGAGGTAGGTTGTTGGGTGGAGAGTAGTAGCTGGCGGGAAAGTTGGATGGATGGAGGTAATATGCGGGATGGTGGAAGGAGTCCGGGAAGTTGTTGGAGGGTTGTCGGCGTGGCTGGCGTTGGCGGGAGGCGGAGGTTCGGAGCTTGGGAAGTAGCGGGGAGGAGATCGACTGGAGTGCGGTTGTCGGACGTCGCGGAGGAGACCGGCGCGGAAGGTTGGATGAAGACGCTTGGCGGAAGAAGCTTGGCGGAAGACTCGGGACGCGATGCGGCGGAAGCTTGGCGGCGGATTTCACCGAGAGAGAATAACTCAATCTCTTGGTATTATCCAGCCTGCCTAGGGTTTCACTTAGATGGCTATATATAAGCCTCTCTCCTTCCCCTCAAATAAACAAGAAATTAATTCAGCAAGATTATTTTATGCGAAACAAATAACAATACGACCCGCCCGCACATTCCACACTAGACCGATCCACTCAGGGTCACATGAGGTGGTCAGTCTCACGCGCCGGGTCACAATACAGGAAATTTAAACATAACCGTCTATGACAGGAAATAAATAAACGACAATGCCATAAAATAACTGCGATAACATCTAAAGTAAATAAATACGAGACGGCTCTAACGTGCCGGCGACAGGATCACATCAGTTCCCCCGGGGTTGAGAGAACTCGACTCCGGCGAGACGAACTGAATGACCGCAACGGAGAGGTCTGGGCGTCGACGCTGAAGCTCTTGGGCGCTGATCCAACTGCTGTCCAAGATGTTCCTTCCCCTACAAGTAACCAAGTAGCGCTGGTAAGCTCCTGCACGAGTCTGGAACTCCCGCACGTCAAGTACCTGATCGATCTCCTCCGTGGTAGGCGTGAAGGCCGGGTAAAAACCCGCGGTCGCCCCGGGCTCCAAGGTAGGTGGTGGCACAGGCGCGGCGGGTGGGGTTCCATGGAAAAGGCACAGGTCCGCCACATTGAAAATCGGTGATGTGCCGAATTCCAAGGGTAGATCAACAAGGTAGGCATTCTCACCCAACCGCTTCCTTACCTGAAAAGGACCGAAACGACGCTGTCGGAGCTTGTGGTAAGTCCCACTGGGAAATCTTTCTCTTCTAAAGTGTACCAGCACCCAATCTCCTTCCGAAAAAGACAAATCGCGCCGATGGTTGTCGGCGCTAGCCTTGTATTCTTCGGATGTCACCTGCAGCTTATTATGAATAACATCATGCAAAGATTTTAAGTGCTCAACCCAAGTAGTAGCATCAAAAGAAGTGCCCTCGTAGGAAGGTAAAGAGTGGCGGTCAAGGTAATGGGGAATAGGAAAGCCATAAACAATCTCAAAAGGGGACTTGTTGGTGGAACGATTTACGGTGCTGTTGTATGCAAATTCGGCTTGGGCTAACGCTAAGTCCCACTGCTTGGGTTGCTCTCCGGCTAAGCATCTCAATAAATTACCCAGACTTCGATTGACCACCTCAGTCTGCCCATCAGACTGGGGGTGATACGCGCTACTAAAATTTAATTTTGTGCCCAGTTTTCGCCATAACATTTTCCAAAAATAACCCATGAATCGCGTGTCCCTATCGGAGGTGAAAGTGCGCGGTACCCCATGGAGTCGAACCACCTCTCAAAAAAAGAGATGGGCGACGTGCGCCGCATCGGAGATTTTCCTGCACGGGATAAAATGAGCCATCTTGGAGAATCTATCAACTACTACGAAGACGGAGTCACTCCCTCGCTCCGCAGTAGGGAGACCACTAACAAAATCCATGGAGACTTCATCCCATGGCCGTTCAGGAATCGATAGGGGAGTGTACAGGCCAGTGTTCTGGGACTGTCCCTTATACAACTGGCACGTATGGCAGGTGCGAAAGTGGCGGATAACATCCTGCCTCATGCGAGGCCAATAATAACGTGATGTCGCCAGATCTAGCATCTTGGCCTGTCCGACATGTCCTCCTAGTCCGGACGAATGCAACTCGGCGAGCAAGGTCTCACGTAAAGGGCCCTGGCAGATACATAGTCTGGTGCCTCTAAATAAGTACCCCTCGCACAGGCAGAAATGTCCTGTCGGGTCTGCCCCATGCGGCTGGCACTCTGCCCACACAATACTGAAATCGGGATCAGTGGCGTACAACTCCTTCTGGGAATCTAAGTCTGTCAACCGGAGGTGTAGAGATCCTAAAAGATGTGCCCGTCGACTAAGGGCATCAGCGACTCGATTGGTGACTCCTGGTTTATGTCGGATGTGAAAGGTGTACTCCTGCAGAAAGACGGCCCATTTGGCGTGACGCCGGACCTCCTTCTGGGAGTTTAGGTAACGCAACGCCTCATGATCCGTATTCAGCACGAACTCGCGCTAGATCAAGTAATGTCGCCAGTGTCGGAGAGCCTGTACGATGGCGAAAAACTCAAGATCGTAGGTTGAATATATTGTTTTTGCATCGTTCAGCTTCACTATAAAATGCTACAGGTCGGCCCTCTTGACTCAGTACGGCCCCGACACCCACATGTGAAGCGTCACAATCTACTTCGAAGATCTTGTCAAAATCGGGTAAGGCCAGAACAGGGGCACTAGACATTTTCTCCTTCAGAAGGAGGAATGCCTGCTCCGCCTCGGCCGTCCATACGAATTGCCCCTTGCGGAGGCAATCTGTGATGGGTGCGATGTGGGTGCTGAAGTTGTGTACAAAGCGACGATAAAACGAGGCGAGGCCATGAAACCCACGTGCCTCGGTGAAGTTCCTGGGGGTGGGACAGGATTCAATCGCATGGATCTTTTCCGGGTCCACCTTGATGCCCTCGGAAGAGATGATATAACCCAAAAAAGTGAGACTACTAGTGAGAAAGGTGCATTTTTTTAAATTGATGATCAAGCGGTGGTCTCTTAAGATCTGCAGGACCTGCCGAAGGTGTGTAAGGTGCAGAGCGGGGTCGAGGCTGTAGATAAGGATGTCGTCAAAGTAAACAACGCAAGTTCCCATCAGGGGTCTAAGGACTTGGGTCATCAACGTCATAAAGGTGCTCAGAGCGTTGGACAAACCAAAAGGCATGACCAACCACTCATACAGTCCCTCCCTTGTCTTGAAAGCCGTCTTCCATTCATCTCCGGGTCGGATCCGGATCTGATGGTAGCCACTCCGGAGGTCAATCTTCGAGAAAATCTTTGCCCCACTCAGCATGTCGAGCATGTCGTCTAATCGGGGAATCGGGAATCGATACTTGACTGTAATCTTGTTGATAGCGCGGCTGTCAACACACATACGCCAAGTACCGTCCTTTTTGGGAACAAGTAGTGCAGGGACGGCGCAGGGACTGAGGCTTTCCCTAACGTGTCCCCTCTGGAGAAGCTCAGATACCCGTCTCCTGAGCTCCTCGTGCTCTCTCGGGCTCATACGATAATGTGGTAGATGGGGCAGGCTAGCTCCTGGGACTAAATCGATGCAGTGCTGGATATCCCTCAGCGGTGGGAGCTGGTCAGGTAACTCATTCGGGGTGAGGTCGTCAAACTCGGTGATCAGGGGTCGAATGGCCGCAGGAATCTCGACAGAGGTAATAGGGGACTCCAGGCCGACTAATACATAAGCGACGGTCCCCTCTCGCATCTCATAACTAAACTGTCGCTCTGTCAAAAACATGCGGACGGACGGATACGCCATGGTGGTGAGCGTGGTCGTGGGGATAGGAGCTCCGGCTGGAGTAGCCACCGGGGGGGGGGGGTGATTCGCTGTGGGACAAGACCGTTCTTCTGGGGAAGAACTGTCTTGCGTCCGCGATGGTCGAAGGAATAAGAATTCTTTCGACCGTCATGGATGGTGCTTCGGTCATACTGCCACGGACGCCCCAAGAGAATGTGGCACACATCGAGGGGTGCTACATCACACCACACTGAGTCTGAATAGGACGGCCCAATGGTGAATGTCACGAAGCATCGATGTGATATGACCATCGTGGTGCCACTAGTCACCCAGGACAACTCATAAGGGCGCTCCAATTTCAGAACCTGGAGATTTAACTTTTCTACCATGCGTTGGGAGACGAAATTCTCCATGCTCCCGCTATCAATGACAATAGAACAATAATGCTCCTGGAGGCGAGCAGTGGTGCGAAAGATACTGTGCCTTACCCAAGCGTCATCGGTGGGGGCTCTCGGAGCAAGCAAGCTATGCTGCAAAACACAAATCAACTGATCTGGCTGCTCGTCCTCTACCTCACACTCTTCCCCAAGGGGGTCCTCGGTATCCCTGACCAAGTCGCTCTCCCAGATTCCATACTCGGGATCTCGTCCATCGTCAACCTCAATAACTGCGGTAAACTGGCGTCTCAGACATTCAGACGACTTATGTCCAGGCTCCATGCACTTATAGCATCGAAACACAGGCCTGGAGGTGACGGTCTCCTTCCCCTTCAAGGAAATCGAAGAGGGACCCACAGGGGCAGGAGCTGGTAGCGTGGATCTAACCGTATAAGGTAGCCCCGGGGTAGGCGACGTGCTCGTCCTAGTGGTCGAGGTCGAAGACGAGGAATAATGCGCCCTGTCCGTAGATTTCTGACCGGATGTCCTCCTCTAGAGGGCCTCCACTCGGCGTGCTCGACTAGAGATCTCCCCCAGGTCCCTGAAATCATGTAATTCTAACTGGTCCCGTATCGCGTACCGTAGCCCATTCAGATAACGGGCCACGAGCATGTGGTCTTCTTCCTTTAGATCTAAACGTGACTGGAGGACCAAGAATTCGTTGGTGTATTCATCAATGGTTTGCTTATCTTGTCGTAGGTTATGATACCTACGGTACAACGTCTGCAAAAAATCGACAGGGACGTACCTCCTTTTGAGTTGAGTTTTGAACTCAACCCAGGTGGTGATAGGTGGTTGCCCCATTGTATATCACATCCTCTCAACTTGCCCCCACCATGTGAGTGCGGGGCCCTTCAGTCTCAGGGTGGCATACTCCACCTGTTGGTGGGCCGGAATGCGTTTCCAACTGAGGAATCGCTCTAACCGTTCACACCAATCGAGGCAAATTTCCGGTTCGAGTGTGCCCTCGAAATCCCCAACATCAAGTTTGATACCGGTATCCCACCTAGGGAGATTCCTATTGTCGTGATATGCTTGTTGGGATTCCGGTGGTGGAGGTGCATGTGGTTCGATCGGCGGAGTAGGGGGTTGTGCTGGAGGACCCTCTACGTGGTGATGAGCCTCTAAGTGGTTGACTGACGTGCGCAATCCTAACATGACTTGATTTGTGTCTCTCAAGTCTCACCGATAGCGTAAGTGTCGTGACAACAACCATAAGTTCCTCCATACGCTTGCCCATATCTCCCAAAGTTCCTTCTAGGCGATCCACGCGAGACTCCATGGACAAATTTGAAAACACTAAGATTTGGAAATTTAGAAGCGCAAATCACTCGGCTATCCCACAGTAGAAGTGAGATATCCCAGCAGCCACACCAAATTGATGGAAACAATGACTTCAAAAATTCCTAAATCTAGTAATAAGCATAGCCGGGCACAAATTAAATTACGAAGAGCGTACCAACACAAAGAAAAGAAAAGAAAAGAACAAACGGTGAGGGATGATTAGGGCGAGCGCATGCTACTCGAGGATGAGCCAATCTTGCTGAAATTTATCATAATAAACGCTAGTAAAGAAGATTGAGGGAAGGGAAAAGGAGAGATCTCACCGAGGGCTTTCCCGCAATAGCTTTGTCGATCCTTCACGGTCCGGTCACAGCTGGTAAGGGAGTGGTTGATGGAGGAGGCCGCGGTTGGCTGGAGGAAGGTTATTTGGTGGAGGGTAATAGCTGGATGGGTAGTTGGATGGGCGGAGGTAAGTCGTTGGGTGGAGGTAATAGCCCGATGGACTGCTGGATGGGTGGAGGTAGGTTGTTGGGTGGAGAGTAGTAGCTGGCGGGAAAGTTGGATGGATGGAGGTAATATGCGGGATGGTGGAAGGAGTCCGGGAAGTTGTTGGAGGGTTGTCGGCGTGGCTGGCGTTGGCGGGAGGCGGAGGTTCGGAGCTTGGGAAGTAGCGGGGAGGAGATCGACTGGAGTGCGGTTGTCGGACGTCGCGGAGGAGACCGGCGCGGAAGGTTGGCTGAAGACGCTTGGCGGAAGAAGCTTGGCGGAAGACTCGGGACGCGATGTGGAGGAAGCTTGGCGGCGGATTTCACCGAGAGTGAATAACTCAATCTCTCGATATTATCCAGCCTGCCTAGGGTTTCACTTAGATGGCTATATATAAGCCTCTCTCCTTCCCCTCAAATAAACAAGAAATTAATTCAGCAAGATTATTTTATGCGAAACAAATAACAATACGACCCGCCCGCACATTCCACACCGGACCGATCCACTCAGGGTCACGTGAGGTGGTCAGTCTCACGCGCTGGGTCACAATACAGGAAATTTAAACATAACCGTCTATGACAGGAAATAAATAAACGACAATGCCATAAAATAACTGCGATAACATCTAAAGTAAATAAATACGAGACGGCTCTAACGTGCCGGCGACAGGATCACATCACCAGGGTAGTGATTGAGGAGGCAGTGGGCATCAAACCTTGCAGAGGTACTTCCACAACCATTTGAGCAAGCTCGTCGAGTCGATCGAGTTTGACCTGAAAACAGTCAAGGGTGACCTTGATTTGTTGGCAGATGAGGAAGGTGTCGATTAGAGTGGTGGTTCCTGGCTACTATGGACCTATGATGCTCGAGGACAGAAACATGATACGAGATACGATACGAAACGGATACGGGAAACATGATTTTTCAAAAAAAAGGATACGGGAAACGTTTTTAAATTTTGTTAATTATTTTAATATAAGTATTAATTATTATAAAAATAAGACAATAAACAAACTAAGTGCACATATCTTGAATTGTAACGAAAATTTTTTTGTAAGACTTCAACATAGACCATAATATGATACGTTCTAAATAACGTGTTATGCATTGATTGACCATGTTTATGGATAGTATGCAAGACAATTATAATGTGTTATGTAATGCAATTGACCTATTTAAAACTGAAATCAGACCAACACTAGATGCATTGTTTGACCATGTGGAGACATTTTGTACGAGTTTAGCATGAAAAAGTTGCATTTGATAGATTGAAATTTAGGTAACATGCCTTTATATGCCAGAATACTCATATAAGATTTTAGATCATCAAAATATAACTTAAGCCAATGCCAATAATAACAATGACACAAATATATCATGAAGTTACATTAATAGACAATTTCTATATGAATAAATCTTGGGTATCTTTCTAAAAAAAGCAAGATATTAGAAATGACAATGATCAAACTCGAAAGAAGAATAAGAGTAAGAAGAGGAAGAAGAAGAAGAGGAAGAAGAAGAAGAAGAAGAGGAGGAAGAAGAAGAGGAGAAGGATAAAAAAGAAGAGGAGGAAGAAGAAGAGGAGGAAGAGCTTACGAGCAGGATGTGATCGAGAGCAGGGAGCGGGATCTGGAGTGACAATGGAGCATCAACAAGAGAGGACGGGCGTGATGCCAGAGAATTTTGACGCAAAGACCTCTCCTCTCGACGACGGCATGATGCGGGAGAACTTCGGGCCCATGATGAATTGCGTAAGCATAAAGCTAAGCCGTGAAGTGAATAAGTAGTGGGACTTTTACCACACGGGAATCGCGTATCCCGCAAGCGGGATACCCGACTCCGAATTAAAATTGTTTTTTTAAATTTAAAAATGAGTTTCCTGGAGTTTCGGAAACGCGTTTCTGCGCGTTTTCGGGAGCTTCCCCTATCCGATACAAGTGCGAGCTGATACGTTGAGCATTTTTAAGTATCCATGTTTCGTAGCCTGGCTAGTGCGAGGGCAACAACCGTAGAGCGGTAGGTCGGGCCATTGTTACCAATTGAAACATTGCTAGGGTTTGAGAGAGGAAATGAGTGAATAACTCACGAATGACATTGCGAGGGAGATGAGAGACTCAAGCTAATTACATTAACAACAATAAACATATTGGATACTGTTAGAAAAGCCCATGTAAATGACCCAGTATTGGGCCCATGTATTTTCCTTTTTCTTCTCCTCCTATTAGTCCCACATCATTGTAGATGATTTCTTCTCTCCTTCTCTCTCCTATATATTTGTATTCTCTCCTTGTATTTTGATACACAAGTAATACATACAAGATTTGAGCTCACTTAACATGGTATCAGAGCCAACGATTCCGACCTCGCGGATTCACTTTCTCTAACCGCTCGACTTGTCTTTCTCTCCTGTCTGCTATTCCTCTGCGACCTGTTCCTCTACTCGCACCGGGTAGCGGACTATTCTACCCGCCAGTTCTCTCCGCGGCTTCTCCCTTGCTAAGCCGCTGCCTACTCTCCTCTTCCTCCCTCCCGTGGATCCACCCCTCAGCGCCTTTTACAGCCTCTCCTCTCAACCCGTGGGCCCCACTTCCCGCTGCCTACAATGTCTTCCTCTTACCGCGCGGCCTCCTCCTGCGGCTTATCTTGCCGCTCGAGTTCCTACTCGCGGTCTCCTTCCTAGCCGCTCGAGTTCTTACTCGCGGTCTCTCTTCTTGCCGCTCGAGTTCTTACTCGCGGTCTCCCTTCTTGCCGCTCGAGTTCCTACTCGCGGTCTCCTTTCTAGCCGCTCGAGTTCTTACTCGCGGTCTCTCTCTTCTTGCCGCTCGAGTTCTTACTCGCGGTCTCTTTTCTTGCCGCTCGAGTTCCTACTCGCGGTCTCTTTTCTTGCCGCTCAAGTTCCTCCTAGCGGTTTCTCTCTCTAGCCGCTCGAGTTCCTACTCGTGGTCTCTGCCTCTGCTTCCCTCTTCTGGTCGCGCAGACTCTATTTCTAACCGTTGCGACTTCTCCTTGTCTCTTTTAAGCCGTCTTCTCTTCTCGCTCTTGGTTGGCCGCTGGTGTTCTCTCAGTGACCGTGCGGGTTGTCCTTGCTCTCTCCCACACCTGGTCGCGGCCTCCTGTCGCTCTCTCCCCTGTACTTGTCGGCGTGCCTATCCGCTGCGGCCTCTTCTCTAACCGCCCGCTCTTCTATTCGCTGCGGCCTTCCCCGGCTACACGGGCTCTTCCATCGACTCTACCGGACAGGCAGCTAATCCTCCTGCTGACCGCCCGACTTCTCTTCCTGACCTTCGAGATGAGCTGCGGATCACCACTATCTCATTATCTGGGAAGAAGAACTTTGTTCCGTGGGTCCACTCGGTTCGGCGTGTTCTTCAGGCCAAGGGCCTTGTGCTTCACCTTACTAACGCAGCTCCTTCCCTTAATACAAAGGACTGGCTACGAAATGACGGCCGAGTTCAAACATGGCTCCTTAATTCGCTGGAGGGTGAGCCATACCAAATGGTCATGTACCATGAGACCGCCAAAGCTATGTGGGAGGAGCTTCACTCCTTATACTCTGGAAAGGATAGTCTTCAGCACCTCTACGACATTATTACCGACCTTCAGACTCTTGATGCTGGCGGGGCGGCTGATATGACCTCGTTTGTTGCTCGTGCCAAGACTCTGGCAGAGGCCTGGATCCAGCATCGACCTTCTACCACCGACCTTGCTGCTCAGCGCGTGCAAAAGGAGGCCGTATGCATTGCCATGATGATGACTCGTGTCCCGCCTCACCTTCAGAGCATCCGGGCTCAGGTGTTGGCCTCGGCCTCTACTACCTCCCTCTCTGATGTCTGCTCTAT
Organism: Platanthera guangdongensis; assembly: GCA_039583875.1. Classification (NCBI taxonomy): domain Eukaryota; kingdom Viridiplantae; phylum Streptophyta; class Magnoliopsida; order Asparagales; family Orchidaceae; genus Platanthera; species Platanthera guangdongensis. The sequence continues at coordinate 189,580,909 of CM077148.1, forward strand.
GCTCCTTCGAGTCTCACCACCCCTGGATTCTCCGACACCCTCCTCTCCGGCTCTCCTTCAGCAGACCCTTCCCCCCTTACTTCCTCCACCGCCTTCTGCTCGCGGTGGACGTTCCGGCTCTCGCGGAAGGGGACGTGGGGGTCGGGGCCGCCCCAAGTGTTCATATTTCGGCCGAGATGACCACACGGATGCCGTTTGCTACAAGAAACATGACTATCCTCCTCGTCCCACTGCGACTGCTGCCACTGATGGCTTCTCCTCCACTGGTACCGACCTTGACGCCGTTCGCCTCCAGCTACAGCAACTCCAGGGGCTTCTTAGCCCTCCTCCTACTTCTGTTGCCTCCATCTCTACTGCAAGTATTACTTGTCTTTCCTCCGGTCCGCGTTGGATCTTGGACTCGGGGGCTACTCATCACATCACCTCGATGCAGCCCCTCCAGTACTCGGATGTTCCTCATCCGAAATCTATCACCGTCGCTAATGGGGCGACTGTTCTGGTCTCCGGCTGCGCCGACAACTCCCTTGCCCCCTCCATCTCTCTTCGCTCGACTCTTTATGTTCCGGGCTCTCCTTTTAATTTGCTTTCTGTTGGCCGGCTCACTCATGATATAGATTGCTCTGTCACATTTACTCCCATTCTTTTTTGATACAGGATCGGCGGACGCAGACTACCATTGATAGGGGACGACTGCAGAACGGGCTCTACCTTCTTGATGCCTCTCCCCCTATTCTCTCCTCTGTCTCCGCTGTTGACTGGCATTGCCGTCTTGGGCATGCCCCTCTACCCGTTCTCCAAAAGGCGCTGCCTGATGTATCTTTTCCTGCTTTCAAATGTGATTCTTGTGTTTACGACAAACAACCGCGTACTTCTTTTCCTGCTCATTGTACTAGGAGCACTGCTCCGTTTGATTTACTGCACTCCGATGTCTGGGGTCCTTTTAAAGTTACCGGTATCTCTGGATACCGTTATTTTATAACCTTCATTGATGATTATTCTCGCATCACATGTCTTTACCTACTTCGTGATCGCTCCTAGCTCCCTCACATATTTCGCGCCTTTATACAAGAAACTCGCACGCAATTCTCCAAAACTATCAAAACCGTGCGCACCGATAACACTCGCGAATACACCAGCCATGAATTTGTCAATCTCTGCAGAATTTGGTATTATTCATCAAACCTCCTGTGCCTACATCCCCCAACAAAATGGCGTTGCCGAACGAAAGAACCGCCACCTCCTTGACGTTGGCCGCACCCTCATGCTTCACATGAATGTTCCAAAAATTTACTGGAACTTTGCGGTATCCACTGCATGTTTCCTCATCAACCACCTCCCTTCCTCGCTTCCCAACTCCGCCACTCCATTCAGCCTCCTATTCCCCCTTCCCTATCACACCAAGGGTCTTTGACTGCGTTTGCTTCGTTCACCTCCTGGGTCCCTCCTCGGATAAGTTGGATCCCCGAGCAGCTAAAACTATTTTCGTCGGCTATTCTCTCACTCAAAAGGGCTACCTGTGTTACTCTCCGGTCACCCGAAAGGTCATCGTCTCCGCCGATGTTACTTTTTTGGGAAGATCAACCTTTCTTTTCCCCACCTCATGCTCCTTCCTCCCCGACGACCTCTCCACCACTGCCTATATCCCGACCCGTCATCCCTACTACTGCGCCTGTTCCCCTACGTCCTTCTAACCCTGCTCCTGCTCCCTCCAAGCCACCAGTTATCCAAGTTTACTCGCCGCCTTCCTCCGCGTTCCGCTACCCCTCTGCAGTCAGCCTCTTCCTCGGCTACCCCGCGCCCTGCTGATCAGGTATCTCCCTCTACCGCTCATCCTCTAGCGAATTATGTCTCCCTGCATCGCCTCTCTCCCCAATTACACACATTTGTCACTTCTATTTCCTCCATTTCGGTTCCTAACACTGTGCAGGAAGCGCTACAACATCCCTCCTGGAAGGCTGCCATGGAGGAGGAAATGACTGCTCTCTGGGCCAACCAGACCTGGACTCTCGCACCACTCCCCCCGGGTCAGAAACCGGTTGGGTGTAAGTGGGTCTTCGTCGTCAAACATGCCGCTGATGGGACGGTTGACCGTCTGAAAGCTCGGCTGGTCGCCCGGGGCTTCACCCAACAACACGGGATGGACTATGAGGAAACCTTCTCTCCGGTGGCCAAATTCAACACTGTTCGGGTTCTTATCTCGGTGGCTGTCCATCGCCGGTGGCCCTTACTGCAACTGGATATTAAGAATGCCTTTTTGAATGGCGATTTGCAGGAAACTGTCTATATGCAACAACCTCCCGAGTTTGAGACCACGGGGGAGTCTCAGGTTTGTCGCCTTAATAAAGCTCTGTATGACCTCAAACAATTACCACGGGCATGGTTCGACAGGTTCAGCAAAGCTCTTCGGGAGGTTGGTTTTTCTCGAAGCACGGCGGACTTCTCGATGTTCACTCGCCACCGTACAATGGGGACGGTTCTTCTGTTAGTATATGTTGAAGACATCATAATTACGGGAGATGACTCACAGGGAATACATGAGGTCAAACGACATGTCAGTACAGTTTTTCAAACAAAGGATCTGGGACCCCTCCGGTATTTTTTGGGCCTTGAGGTTGCTAGACGACCAGATGGTCTCGTCCTTTCCCAGCGAAAGTATTGTCTCGATCTTCTTCATGATGCAAGGTACTCGGGTTGTAAGCCAATCAATACCCCAATGGATGTGAATCACAAGTTATGTGCTCAGGCTTCCGACTCAGATCTCTTACTTGAGAATCCTGAATACTATCGCCGTCTAGTTGGAAAATTGATCTACCTCACGGTAACTAGACCAGATATATCTTTCGCAGTTGGTATTGTCAGCCGATATATGCATTCCCCGCGAAAATCTCATCTTCACGCCGTTGAACGCATTCTCAGATACCTCAAAACGGCCCCTGGTCAAGGATTGGTCTACAAGACCTCATCTTCAGCTCCTACATTGATAGCTTACTCTGATGCTGATTACGCTGGTTCTCTTGATGATCGACGGTCAACTAGTGGTTTTTGCACATATTTTGGAGGACACTTGATTACATGACGGAGCAAGAAACAAGCTGTTGTGGCTCGATCATCTGCTGAGGTTGAATACCGGGCAATGACGTCTGTAGTTTCTGAACTAACATGGCTGGAGAGTTTTCTTACCGATCTGGGTATAAAACTTCCTTCCCCAGCTCTTCTCCTTTGTGATAGCCAAGCGGCGATATATATTGCTTAGAACCCGATATTCCACCAGAGAACTAAACATATTGAAGTTGATTGCCACTTCATCAGAGAAAAGGTTCAAATGAAGAAGATTGACCTGAAGCATGTTCCCAGGACAGAACAAGTTGCGGATGTACTCACTAAAGCTCTTCCCAGTACACTCTTCTATCAGTGCTTGTCCAAGCTTGGTGCATACGATTTGTACGCTCCAGCTTGCGAGGGAGTGTTAGAAAAGCCCATGTAAATGGCCAAGTATTGGACCCATGTATTTTTCTTTTTCTTCTCCTCCTATTAGTCCCACATCATTGTATAGAATTTCTTCTCTCCTTCTCTCTCCTATATATTTGTATTCTCTCCTTGTATTTTGATACACAAGTAATACATACAAGATTTGAGCTCACTCAACAGATACAATTCAGAGACAATTTCTGCCCAAGCTCTCGGAGGTTGGGTCCTCTAAGGAACTGCTCTCTCTAAGTGAGCCCAAATGACTAGTATCCAAAGATACCCAAACACTCTACCCCTTCCCCTTATATAGATGAGGGGAACACACATAATAAAAAATTACTAAATATTTTCATTTATACAATTAATTAAATCAATATTAATTAATAATATTTAATCAATATTAATTAATACTAATTAATTACAAAATTATATACTTGCATATGATCATTCAAGGAGTCTTCCATTTGCGCTCTCGGTGGCTCTTCCCAGGGGGAATGCTTGAGCGGATTCCTATTCGTAACAACCCATCAAGTAAATTTTTGAGGTTTCTCACTCACTATGATTATTTTTTGGAAAGAATTAAACAGGACAAGGTTGAACTAAATTCTCCTACTTTTTTTTTGCATCATTCAATTAGCTTATGGATCTTCACTTGAACTTCACATCCTATCATAAACTATTTTCAGTTGTCACTTTATATTGGAAGTAAAGTTATGCCTGAGCAGGAGTATTTATAGATAAATGATAAATGTGTTTTCTAGTAGCTTGTTTCCCTCTTTAAAAGTATTTATTACTTAGTTATAATATTTACCTCTCTTCCTCTCTTTCTAAAATATGTAAAGTAGTTTAAACAGCATATTTGATGACTTAGGACTAGTGCTGATTTTTGGTCCTTATCAAAACTGATATTTCTTTATATTTGATTAAATATTGTAAAATTTGGCTTCTAATTTTCTTCCTCTTTTTAATTGATCTGTTTTCAGATGCTTGCGCCTTCTATGTCATGTCCCTTGTTGACTTGATATCTATTAGCTATTCTCTATGACAATAATTACATTTTTGCGCCGATTCCTGATTTATTAGAAAAAAAATTCATTGTATGTCACTACTTTAAGGTTTAATCTTATGTATTTTACAACCTAACTTTTGCAGGTTAATAGAATTAGGGAGCTCCCTCAGAATAGTAAGATTGTGGGAACTCATACTGACAGTCCTGATGTATGGCTTTGCTGTTTCTGCTGTTTTAGATGTGTGCATTTGAGTTTCATTTTTTTAAAATGATGTATCTGGAAGCCAGGGAATTAAGGTTTCTTGGTCTTAATGCAGGTGCTCATTTGGGATGTTGAGGCTCAACCTAATCGTCATCCTGTCCTTGGTGCTGCACCATCTCGTCCAGATTTGGTCTGTCATTCTTGTTAATTCAAGTAGAGTTAACTATATGATGGCTATTTTCTTACCAATGGGAATACGTACTCATTTTGTGTACTTTAGCTTAAAAACTGTTTCAGCTTCGAAGCTATTTGCATAGAATTTGGTTTGCATTTTTATAGTTTAGTCATTTGCATACTTGCCTTTATTTGTTTTGCAGGTGCTGACAGGGCATCAAGAAAATGCAGAATTTGCTCTTTCTATGTGCCCCATGGAGCCTCTTGTGCTTTCTGGAGGTTAGAACTATCAATATCATTCTATTTGCAGAATTTGCTCTTTCTATTTGCTCTTTCTGGTGGTTGGGAACACACACACACACGAGCAACTGCTCACGGGCTTCGCTCGTGCTCGCTGACTCTTATCGGCTTCGCTCGTGCTCGCTGACTCTTAGCGGGCTTTGCCCGCATTCAAGCGGGCTGCACCTGCATTCGAGCGGCTGCGTCCGCATTCGAGTAGGCTGCGCCCTCCTATGAGCGGGCTGCGTCCGCATATGAACGGGCTGCGTCCGCATATGAACGGGCTGTACCCGCATATGAGCACTTTCTTTTATTCAAAACTTACACATATGAGTACTTAAAATGCCCGTAAAAAATATGAATCATAATTCCTTTTTTTATTTTGTAAAAAAATGTGTGTGTGTATATATATATATATATCTCTATCGTATAAAACCATAGACATATCTTGAAGCACACCAAGAAATGAACAGGAACCGTCCGATCAAGCATCTGCAAATATGGGTCGTTGGATACAAAAGAAGAGAACTGCCTATAACATTTCCACCAAAATCGACGCTGTTCACTTGAGAACAGCCCGCGCCTCTTCCCGCCGCCGCCTCCGGCGGCCTGCCCGGCTCCTACCGGCGGGTTCGCCGGAGACCGGCGAACCCGCCGGTGGGCGCCGGGCAGGCCGCCGGGTCGTAGAACTCCGTCCGTTCGACGATTTGGGTCTAACGACCGCCGGCCCGTTCGACGTTCGTCGAACGGGTCACACAGGCATGCCCGTTCGACGAACTGGATGGCACCGTCAAACGTGATGGCACCGTTTTTAATTTATTTTTTTTATTATTTGTCTTAAATAATGAATTAAATTATTAAAAAAATCTAATTTAATAAAAATTCAAATAAATTTTAATAAAAAATTCTAATAACTTTTAAAATTGTTTATATTTTTAAAAACTACTGTGGGCGACGCCCGACCCCCGGGGGCCGGGCGAAGCCCGCTTGAATACCAAGCGGGCGAAGCCCGCAGCGACGCATCGAGAACGGGCGGAGCCCGTTCGAAGATGCTAGTATGTATGTATGTATGTATATGTATATATATATATATATATATATATATATATATATATATATATATATATATATATATATATATATATATATATATATATGAGTGACAGTGCACGGGCCCTCCCGTGCCCCGCGCGACAGTACCCGGCCCGCGGTGGCGGGCTTCACCCGCCCCCCGCCCCCGGAGGGCTTCGCCCACCCCCCGCCCCCAGTGGGATTCAATTGCCATTGTTCTAATTCAAGCATGCATGGTCTCAATCCCATTCTCCGGTGGTTCGCAATGAACATTGGCTAATCCAAGGCCTCTAATTAGAGGCACCAGATGTCATTATTACCTTCAATGCATAAAAAGGAAGCAAAGAATCCAAAAACCCAACCTAAAACCAGGGGGAGAGGGTCGTTATCTTACTTGCTTTCCTCCCCGCCATTGAATCCTTGCACTAATGGACAAAAAACGATCGTGGAAGCCCTATCTATCAGTTGCTGGTGATGACTCTTTGTTTGGAGTCACGGAGCTCTAACGACAGCCACTTTTTCTTCCTCCAACTCCTCTTTCTCCTCTCCTTTTTTTCTAACCTAAGTGTGAGCGGCGAGCACGGTTTCGTGCTGGCAGAGCCCGCCAGGATGCGGGCGAATCCCACCCAAGAGCATCGAGCACCGGCGAAGCCCATGCAAAGATGCTCGTTCATATAATAGTAACAGAATTAAACTTCGAATGAGCTCAGGCACATTGATGAAATAGGTGTTTATACCCGAATAGATATTTATACTTGGATATTTATTACCAAGATATGGTGTAGAAATACAGAACGAAATAAAACAATGTTGTTATTACATAAATAGTCAATGTACATTGATTTCAATCTCCAAGAAAATCAAATCAAACAATGTTTCCCGTGAAAATTAAATGGAGAAGATAAAATGATTGATTACTGGGAATAAATGGAGAATGATTCATGAAGCCAAAACAATTGACCCTGCGACAGAGTGATGATTTGCGAGATAGATGAACTCATTAAAAAAATAGTCCTCTAATAAAACTCAAATTTTAAGTTTCTAAATTCATAAGAAATGGAGAACCCTACAACTGATTCATTAATTTGGATATCTATAGCAGCAGATTAACTCAGATAGAATCATTTGATCGAAAAATTACCTCAGGGCCACTGAAGATCGGTGTCATTCCATATATATCTAAACATGGCGTTGACCCTCAGTAGTTCTTTAGTGAAAATTTCAAGCAGTCTCTTGGGCATTTGATCAAACAGAAAGTGTGCATGTAGATGAAGAAGTTATAATACATCATTATGATGCATCCCTATTTTATATTTAAGGGTAGTTTGGTAATATCCTATATTTGTATCTCTATTTATAGTGCTTGTTATGTCTTATATGTTATGTTAACTGTATTGTGTCTTTGGTGTGTCTTAGCGGCTGCACGGGAGAGTCTTCCCTCGCCGGAAGGTCGAGCTGTTCAGGGCTGCAACCCTTAGGCGAGATCGGTGATCTTGTAACCCCTTTCATCAATATTACGATCTATTTACAGTGTTTTATCCTTGAGATTGGTTTGGATCGTATCAAAGGTATCAGAGCCATTCCTTCCTCCCGTCTGCAAGTTGTTTCCCCTCCGTTCACGTCACGTCTGCTCTTCTCTTCCCCGTCCACACACCCCTTCAACCACCGCTGCATCCCGTTCAGCCGGTCTCACCGCTCACCGACGTTCCCCACCTCTTGCACTTCGATCCCTGCCTTCGTGCCTGCCACTGGCCGCTTTCCCCATCCTCAAGCCCAACGATCACCCACGTCTTCGACGTTCTCCCGCCTTTTCCTGCAGCTCCTCTGCTCCGCTCCCCCCTTGAACCAGGCCGACCATACGCTACCTGCAGTAGGCTGTCTGTAGTCTCCATCCTCCTCGACCCACTCCCCCACGTCTTTTCTCTCTCTCTCCTTGTTCTTCTCTGCGACAGTGCGACCTGCTGTTCTCGAGCTCCCCACCCCTCTTTATTATCTTTTATTATGTTTTAATTGTCTCTTCCCTTCTCTGTGCACCCCATCCCTCTTTACTCCTATTTTAACTCTCTCTCTATTTTCTTTTTTTAGTCTTTCCATTTGTGTGCTGACACTCAGACACTCTACGGCCCATGCCTTGTCTTTTTAATTTAATCCTCTTTGTTCAATCAAATCTCACCCACTCCCAACTTTTTCTTTTCTTTTCTTTCGGCTCACTGTTTCAAATATTTTCTCACAACAACTGAGCCACAAGTCACCTTTTCTTTATTATATTTGTCATCTCTCTCCTTATTCTGAATTAATTTGTTTCCCGTTAATTAATTCTTATTCCACTCTTCAACCTGATGGATGCTATGGACGAAAGGTGGGCACGAATATTCTCCATGCTCACCAAAATTAATGCTCAGGTAGCGCGCAATGGCGCCTTGATCGAGGCTCTTGAAGCTAAGCCTCCGCTACACTCCGCCGACGATTCCTCCCACTCTTCGGGAACACATCCTCCAACTGCGGGTGGCTTCCCCAATATTCCGCCACTGCATCCACAACCCGCTGCAACTCCGCCGATTTCACTGCTGCCGTGGCCCATCACCAATGCCATCCCTCCCGTCGGGGTGCCCACTCAGCAAATTTCACCACCACTGCTGCTTGTCATTACTCCGCTTGCCCCGACGCCGCTTGCTACGACCATCATGCCAACATCAGTGCCGCCGACCCAGCCCTTGCCAGCCCCTGCTCCGCCACCCTTACCGGTCACCTTGTTGCCGCTCTTGCCGGTCGTAGTTTCGCCGGCCGTGTTCTGGCCGACCACTGTGCCACGACGCCTCACTGACGCATCGCCAGACCCGTTCGTGCCGACCGTCTTAATAATGTTGCCACCTACCGCGTCGCCAATACTACCAGACCCCGTTCCTTCGGGGCATATTTTTTGGACGGTGCCGCCACTACTGCTAGCTGAAGCTCCAGCGGTCGCGACTTGTTATCGGGAGTTGTTCTGGCGCGAAGTCAAGATGCCAGACGACTCAATCTCCCACGCGATGTTCGAGCTTGAGGGCAAACTCGTTTTGGAGGAGGGAGTAATGATGCATCCATATTTTATATTTAGGGGTAGTTTGGTAATATCCTATATTTGTATCTCTATATATAGTGCTTGTTATGTCTTATATGTTATGTTGAATGTATTGTGTCTTTGGTGTGTCTTAGCGGTTGCACGAGAGAGTCTTCCCTCGCCGGAAGGTCGAGCTGTTCAGAGCTGTTGCCCTTAGGTGAGATCGGTTATCTTGTAACCCCTTTCATCAATATTACGATCTATTTACAGTGTTTTCTCTTTGAGATTGGTTTGGATCGTATCACATTATTGATGTCAAATATCAAAGTACCTAGAGGAGATTATACATGTGTAGTACCTGGCAGGGGAATGTTTATACTCTACTGATGGATTTCCTACTGCATTTGTCACAGTTGTTCTAATTGGGTCCATGAAATTGAGCAGAAGCAGAATCGCTGCTCTGCATAATAAATTAAGAAAAAACAATCAATGTAGTTGGGTGTAAGAAACCAAGTAAAACCAAAATCTCTTTGGACGTAGAGGAGGGTGGAGAATATAAAGTAAACACCCGCTATATACCCAGCGGTTTTGATTTCTCTGAAAAGGTAGAGGTAGAAATCAAGTAAAACTAAAATATCTGTTCATCGCGGTTGCTTTCTGTGGTTGCCGCTGCCTGAGAACATATAGGGTGGCACATCCATAGTGAGAGAAGTTGCGAGATTAGAGGAAGAAGTAAAAGGTAGTGGGAAGGAGGACATACTTGAGGCTATGCTTCCTGATCTGAATAAATGAAGCATGCCGAGAGAAGGGGAGGGGTAAAGATGAAGGCAGTCGAGTAGCCTTCAGCCGATGGGGTTTGCGAAGACAGTGCAGGGAGGTGGCAGTCGGGAGTGTTGCAAAGTCGATCGAGAGGAAAAGATGCTGATGCGGTCGTGTGGGAGCAGGAGTGGGCGGATGCAGTCCCACTATTTTGGGGGCAGAGGCGATATCGCGAGAAGTTTCTGCGAAAGGGGAGGAAGCGGCTATCAGGAATGAGCTGCGGAATCGGGATATGAAAACAAATTCACAATAAAGTTACGATGTGTGGTTTTTTAAATCTAACGGTGTTGAGTGTATTATTTGTCTCACTAAATTTACACAATTTTGATGTCATGATATTTTTCTTTTTAAATTAATATATGGGGTTACTGTATATACGCAAGCTGTGTATATAAGCCATATACGCGGCGATGAGGAATACAAAAAATACATCCGGTTACGTGCATTTTTAGAAAAAGTGTTCAACATGAAAGTTGTAGATCTCGTCGTGATCTACAACTTTCATGTTGAACACTTTTCCTAAAAATGCATGAAACCGGATGCATTTTCAAAAGACGCGCATGCGGTGTATATAAGTCATATACACAGTCTGCGTTTTTCCATTAAATCCTTAGTGTATATATATCCCCATATATGTAAGGCAGAAACTTATATTTTCATTGTGGTTTTTGATAGCATTGATATATCACTACTTCAACTTCTGTTGTTATTAATGATTTAAAAAGCTGATTAATCACTAAAACCGTAAGAGTGCACAGCTTTAGCAAAATCTTTATAACATTGATTGCGTTGATGCCCAATATTAAGGCCCATTAGTTCAGTCCATTCTCTTTGTTTAGTCCCACATTGTAGGATAGCTTCTCCTTCTCTCCTTCTATTCCTGTTTAAAGTGTACAATGCATGTATTCATGATATGATGAATTTGAGAAATTAATGAATCTTTTCCTTTATTTTCTCACTCCTGTGATTCTCTACACGTTATCTGAGCGAAAGATCCGCTATCACTGTTCTGCCTTCGCTCACTGCGCGGTTACCCCTCTCTAACCTTCCGTCTTTCGGGTTTTTACGACATCTATTCTCCAGACCGCAACCTTCTCTGCTGCCTCCTGTCTTCTGCCCTTTGCCACTTTCCTGTGATCCTCTCTGGTTTTTATAGCCTCTGCCTCCCTGCCCCTGCTGGGCCCCGCCTGTCCGTTTCTCGCGGTCTCCGTTTCTTAGCCACTTCTTACCACTATATAGGCCGCAACTCTCCTACTCGCCAACTCTTCAGGTTGCTGCTCTTTCTCATGCCTCAACACCTCAGCTCGCGGTTCTTCTAAGGCCGCCGCTACTCTCTCTGGCCGCAGTTTCTCCTCAGACCGTCGAAACTTGCTCTCCGACTGCCGTTACTTCTCAGGTCGCTAGGACTTCTCAGGTCGCCAGACCACAACAACTCTCAGATTGCTTGCGCCGTAGCTTGCTCTCAGGCCTTTACTGTTCCTCCTCTGGTCTCTGTTAGACTTCATACCATTGTTCATCCTCTGGCCGCTGTTCCTCTAGCCGCTGCTATTGCACCCGGGTCGCTCGTCTCCTAAGGCCGCAGTTCTCCTAGTCCGCAACTCTTGCTCTCCTGGGCTGTCGCTACTCCAATTCGCTAGAAGTTGTTCTGTTTGCCGCTGGTTCTTCTCAGGTTCTCCAAGCCGCAGATTCTTTCCCAGCCGCATGTTCTTCTTCAGGCCGCGATCGGATCTGCTGTCCGCTGCTTCTCCTAGCCGCAATTGCTCATCAGGACGCACCTTCTCCTCTCCTTGCCGCAGTTGGTGCTCTCCAGGCCGCCTCTCTGTGTGCGGTTTGCTCTCCTAGTTGTGCCTTGCGGTTTGCTGCTCTTGCCGCCTCGTGGGCTTTGTTGCATCTTTTGTTCGCCTAGTCGCGACTTTATCCTTGCCGCTACCGCTCCATAGATTCGACAGCTTCTTCCTCGCTTCCCGCCCGTACTGCTCCCCTCCCTGAAGTTCGTGATGAACTTCAGATCACTACCATCTCTTTTAGTGGACAAGCAAAACTTTGTTGAGTGGGTGCACTATGTTCGTCGCGTTCTGCAGACCAAAGGGCTTCTCCACCATCTGACAGCGGTCACTCCTACTGTGCCGACCGAAGAGTGTCTCCGCGACGACGGCCGTGTCCAATCATGGATCGTCAATTCTATGGACACTGAGCCATATCGTATGACCATGTATCATGAAACGACTAAAGCTATGCGAGCTGAACTCCACTCCCTCTATTCTGGCCAGAACAGCCTCCAACATTTGTTTGATATCATCACCAATCTTCAAACCCTTGGCCCCGACGCAATGAATGACTTAACCTCGTTTGTTGCGCGATCCAAGACTTTTGTTGAGGCATGGATACAACATCAGCCTCCTACGACGAATCTAGCTGCGCAACATACACAAAATGTGGTAGTCAGAATCAACATGATGATGGTCCGGGTTCCACCCCATCTCCACAGTGTTCGAGCTCATGTTCTCTCTTCATCCACAACTCCCTCTCTGTCGGATGTCTGCTCTATGCTTTTGAAGGTTGCTCCGTCACTTGATTTTCATGGGCATCCCTCTTCGTCTCTCCTCAAGCAGCCCTTCACCACTTCTTCTGCTCCGTCAACTCGTGGGGGTCGCACCAACAATCGGGGACATGGCCGTACTGAGAGACCCTGTCCTAAGTGTTCTCACTGTGGTTGGGATGGTCACCAGGAGGCCACCTGCTACCGCAAGCATGACCTGCCTCCATAACTCACTGCGTCTGTTGTAGTTGATCCTAACTCCTCCACCCGTGACGACATTAGTGCTTTACTCATTCAGCTCCAACATCTCAAAGAGGTGATCACTCGCTCATCTGGCTCTGTTGCGTCGATCCCTCATGAAAGTTTATCTTTTCTCTCCCACAACTCCTATTGGATTGTGAATTCGGGTGCCACACACCATATTACTTCATAGAAACCATCTCAGTACTTGCCGTCTGCATATCCCAAGTTCATCATCGTGGCCAATGGTGACACTATCCTGGTTTTCGGTGCTGCTGATTTGCCATTGACTTCAACCCTTACACTAACCTCGGTTCTGCATATTCTGAGATCGCCTTTTAACCTGCTTTCTGTTAGCCGTCTTACTTAAGACCTATATTGCAGTATAACATTCTCACCTATTTCCTTTGCGGTGCATGATCGACAGACGCAGAGTATCATTGGTAAGAGGCGGTTGTCTAATCGACTCTATCTCTTGGATGTTCCTCCCACTGCTCTCTCCTTCGTCACTTTTGTTGATTGACATCACCGTCTTGGGCATGCCCCTTTCCCGATTCTCAAGATGGCTCTTTTCGATGTCTCCCTTCAAGAGTTTACTTGTGAATCATGTATTTTTGACAAACATCACCATGTATCTTTTTTACCTAATTGTACTCGGAGTAATACTCCTTTTGCTGTAGTATATTCAGATATTTGGGGACCATATAAAATTTCTAATGTTTATGATTATCGTTATTTTGTTACCTTTATTGATGGTAACTCGCGCATGACCTGGTTATATTTACTTCTTGATCGTACTGAACTTGTCCCTACCTTTCGTGCATTTATTACTGAGACTCGTACTCAGTTCTCCACTGCTATTAAAGTTCTCTGTACCGATAATGCACGTGAATATACAAACCGTACATTCTCCAATCTGTGTACTGAGTTTGGAATCATCCATCAAAAGTCGTGCGCTTATACTCCTCAACAAAACAGTGTGGCAGAGCGGAGAAATTGTCACCTTTTCGACGTCGATCTCTCATATTTCAAATGCAGGTCCCCATCCTATACTAGAACTGCGCGGTCTCTACTGTCTGTCATCTCATAAATCGCATGCCCTCCTCCAACCTCAACTTCGGAACTCCATTTAGTCTCCTTTTTTCCTTTCAAACAACCTTTTTCCGTCTTGCCTTGTGTCTTTGGCTGTACCTGGTATGTCTATAACCTTTGTCCATCTGCGGACAAGTTTGCTCCTCGAGCTACCAAATATATGTTTGTTGGATACTCCCGCACTCATAAAGGTTTTGTGTGTTACTCTTCCATCAATCACAAAATGATGGTTTCGGCAGATGTCACCTTTTTCGAGGACCAACCATTCCACTCCTCTAATCCAGATCCTCTTATACCTCCCATCTTACCTGTACAATCCCGTATTCGCAAATAGTGGGCCCCAAACAAGGCAGACGCGTTTTTAAGCTTTTTGGAGATTTTGCACTCTTGGTGGCCAATTTTGGCTTGGCCTTGGAAATATACTAGTAGGGGGAGGAAAAATCGGCCTCCCCCAGTGGCCCTTGGTGGGGGGGGGGGTCTCGTCCCTGCCCCCCTGCCCGCGGCCTGGCGGGGCGAGACCGGCCAAGGCCGGGGGTCTCGCCCCTGCCCGCGGCTTGGTGGGGCGAGACCGGCCAAGGCCGGGGGTCTCGCCCCTGCCCGCGGCCTGGCGGGGCGAGATCGGCCAAGGCCGGGGGTCTCGCCCCTGCCTGCGGCCTGGCGGGGCGAGACCGGCCAAGGCCGGGGGTCTCGCCCCTGCCTGCGGCCTGGCGGGGCGAGACCGGCCAAGGCCGGGGGTCTCGCCCCTGCCCGCGGCCTGGCGGGGCGAGACCGGCCAAGGCCGGGGGTCTCGCCCCTGCCCGCGGCCTGGCGGGGCGAGACCGGCCAAGGCCGGGGGTCTCGCCCCTGCCCGCGGCCTGGCGGGGCGAGACCGGCCAAGGCCGGGGGTCTCGCCCCTGCCCGCGGCCTTGGCGGGGCGAGACCGGCCAAGGCCGGGGGTCTCGCCCCTGCCCGCGGCCTGGCGGGGCGAGACCGGCCAAGGCCGGGGGTCTCGCCCCTGCCCGCGGCCTGGCGGGCGAGACCGGCCTAGGCCGGGGGTCTCGCCCCTGCCCGCGGCCTGGTGGGGCGAGACCGGCCAAGGCCGGGGGTCTCGCCCCTGCCCGCGGCCTGGTGGGGCGAGACCGGCCAAGGCCGGGGGTCTCGCCCCTGCCCTCGTCGCCCCTGTGCTCGGGCCCTAGGTGGATGAGGGGCGGGGTGGTTTTTACCCCTTTACCCCCCGGTGTGGCTGTTTTCTATTGGCCCGAGGCATGTTTGACGTAGGGGTATTTCAGGCATTTTGGCCCATGGGATTTGGAAAACTATAAATAGGACCTTAGGGGTGCCTTGGAAGAAGGATCATCATCACTTCTTCATTCTCTCTTCTTCCTTCAAGGCGCCCTAGCTCAAGCATTGGCTAGGGAGGGGGAGACCTCAAAGGTCTTCCGGGTGTGAGGTGAGACCTCCGCGCTAGAGCCGAGGGTCTGTTTCTAGCTTCTTGATCTTTGGTCCGTGACGTTCCTCTGGGTGTAGTAGGTGTGAGGTCACCCCTTTCTAGGGACCCCGAATTCCACAGAGGCCAGTTTTGGCTGCAACACTTTTGGTGCGGTGAGCGTGGAGAGTGACCAGCACAGAAGATCTCGGGAGACTGTCATGACTGGAGGTCAGGGAGGTAGTGATGATCTCTGCGAGCTCCCCAGCCCAGGATCCTTTATG
Source organism: Platanthera guangdongensis (assembly GCA_039583875.1). Classification (NCBI taxonomy): domain Eukaryota; kingdom Viridiplantae; phylum Streptophyta; class Magnoliopsida; order Asparagales; family Orchidaceae; genus Platanthera; species Platanthera guangdongensis. Next base: position 189,596,531 of record CM077148.1, read on the forward strand.
GGGAGGCAAGAGTTCATGGCCTCCATCCAAGCCATCATGGAGATGCTGCGAAGCATTGCTCCTCAGGGTGGCAGCTCCACCCCAACCCCCCAGGAGCTAGCTCCCCTCCCTCACGACGAGTCAACTCCCAGGGGTCTAGGCGAGATGATCCCAGCGGGGGGAGAAGGAAGTGCACCAGGAAGAAGGCCAGGGAAGGAGAGGATGGGAGATGGGGTCGAGCGAGTCCTCACCGGTCGGGAGTTGTTCTCCAGCCCGGCGAGTGCCAACCTCCCAGGCGAGCAGGTCGTGCGAGTAGAAGTGGCGAGACCACCCCTTAGGGGGTCACCCCTAAGGAGACCACCCCTTAGGGGTTCCCGAGGGGTTCAGAGAGCCAGACATGACTTATTATACCGGAAAGGATGACCCCGTCCAACATCTGCAGTGGTTCGAGGATGCCGTCTCCATCAGGCCGATGACGGATGCTTTCAAGTGTCGCCTCTTTGCGATCACGTTGAAGGAGAAGGCAAAGGACTGGTTCCATCAACTCCCTCCGATGTCGATCTATGAGTTCGAGGACTTGAGCTGGAGCTTCCAGCTTCGCTTCTCCACCTCCAATAAGAGGAAGAGGAGTCCTGAGTCCATCTTCCTGATAAGGCAGGGGGCCGAGGAGTCGCTGGCCCGTTACGTAGACAGGTTCCGAGAGGAGATCCTGGAGGTCCAGGAGATGCCAGGGTATGCTCTCCAGATGGCCTTCACCGTTGGGCTGAAGGAGGGCTTCTTCAAGATGAGCTTGACCCGGAAGGCCTCCCTCTCCTTCGAGGAGCTGATGGAAAGGGCGGCAGAGGAGATTGTCATGGAGGCAACCAACCCGGCATTTGTCAAGAGGTTGGCAAAGTTGACGGAGGTGGAGTCAAAAGAGCAGGGTGGCTCAAGGCATCAGGAAGGAGGAAGAAGATAGGAGCAGAGAGCTCAGGAGTTCCAAGGACAGGAGGGTCCAGAACCAGGCTGGAGGCGGCAGGGAGGACCTGCCCAAGGTCCAGGAAGAGCTCTCATCCAAGGAGGGGGGAACTTCCACGGGGGCCAAGGGAGGTTCAACTTCCAGAGGCAGGCCCCTAGACAGCTCCTACCCCCACCCCAGCAGGCCTTGGTGATCGACGACAGAGGAAGAGGCATGGGTGGAGACCGCCGACCCCGCCAAAAGAGGGGAGGAAGAGTCTTGCCTTACTGTGACTTCCACCAGTTGGAGGGTCACGCCACGACTACCTGCCCCGAGTTCCTGGATGTAAGGGGGGCGAGAGGCCCTGCCCAGCCACAGCCACCAGTGCGGGCTGAAGAGGTTCTGCCCAGAGAAGGGGGGGATGATGTATGCGAGGACCGGGTCGATGTTGGACCCCGAGGCGGTATAGCAGTTATCCATGGAGGAGTGGGGATCGAGGCCACTCGGAAGGCAAGTCTCCATGTGATGTACCGACGGAGCGTCGCCTCGACGTCCCAGACCCCGCCCCAAGAGGAGAAGATCACCTTCTCAGTGAAGGACCTGCCGGATCATGAGGATCCGTTTTGTGATGCGCTGGTCATCCAGACGGCCATCGAGGGCTACACCGTCTCCCGAATCTTGGTTGACAACGGAAGCTCCGTCAACGTCGTTTTCAAGAAGGCGTTTGACGAGATGAAGGTAGAGCCAAGGAGGGTGTTGGCCTCGGACGGACCCCTGTTTGGATTTTCAGGGGAGAGGAAGGAAGTGGAAGGTGAAGTCGGACTCCAGGTGAAGTTAGGGGGGATCTCAAGAAACTGCAGGTTTGTCATTGTTGACGCTCCAAGCAGCTACAACGCCATTTTCGGAAGGCCCCTTATCAGTGCTTTCCGGTGTGTGCCTTCGTACTTCCACCAATGTCTTAAGTTCAACTCAGAGGGGACTCAGGTCAGGATCAAGGGAGACTCCAGGATGGCGAGACAGTGCTACGTCACGGCTGTCAACACCATCTCTTGGTTGGCCAAGGCAGAGGAGATGGAGAAGATCATGTAGAGCCTGAGCAGGGTGAAAGTATCCAAGGGAAAGGAATCGGATAACGACCATCAGGCCCAGACCCCCTAAAGAAGCCTCGTCTCGGCAGAGTCTTGTATCTTTTTTTTATGCTGTAATGAGTCCAGCCCACGACCAACAGAGTCGGGGGGGTCATGTAACCCGTCTTTTTTCCCCATTAGAGGATGTTGAAATTGAAAAAGCTTAGGTGACATGTCCAGCTCCCAACCCCCGGGAGGATCTCCTCACACCAGGCTCACACCAGCTGGCAGGGTCGAGAGTGCCTCGGGGGGTGGCTCTTTTCTCCTTTGCTCCGATGATGATTCCGCTGTCAGGCTCTCACTAGCTGACAGGGCTGGTCGATCTCTCGTGGAAGCCAAGTCCTTTGCTTCGATCATGATTCCGCTGTCAGACTCTCACTAGCTGACAGACCTGATTGATCTCTCGTGGAAGGCAAGTCCTTTGCTCCGATGATGATTCCGCTGTCAGGCTCTCACTAGCTGACATGACTGATTGATCTCTCGTGGAAGCCAAGTCATTTGCTCCGATGATGATTCCGCTGTCAGACTCTCACTAGCTGACAGGGCTGGTTGATCTCTCGTGGAAGCCAAGTCCTTTGATCCGATGATGATTCCGCCGTCAGGCTCTCACTAGCTGACAAGGTTGGTTGATCTCTCGTGGAAGACAAGTCCTTTGCTCCGATGATGATTTCGCTGTCAGGCTCTCACTAGCTGACAGGGCTGGTTGATCTCTCGTGGAAGACAAGTCCTTTGCTCCGATGATGATTCCGCTGTCAGGCTCTCAATAGCTGACAGGGATGGTTGATCTCTCGTGGAAGCCAAGTCCTTTTCTCTGATGATAATTCCGCTGTCAGGCTCTCACTAGCTGACAGGGCTGGTTGATCTCTCGTGGAAGCCAAGTCCTTTGCTCCGATGATGATTCCGCTGTCAGGCTCTCACTAGCTGACATGGCTGGTTGATCTCTCGTGGAAGCCAAGTTCGTTGCTCCGATGATGATTCCGCTGTCAGGCTCTCACTAGCTGACAAAGCTGGTTGATCTCTCGTGGAAGCCAAGTCCCTTGCTCCAATGATGATTCCGCTGTCAGGCTCTCACTAGCTGACATGGCTGGTTGATCTCTCGTGGAAGCCAAGTCCTTTGCTCCGATGATGATTCCGCTATCAGGCTCTCACTAGCTGACAGGGCTGGTTGATCTCTCGTGGAAGCCAAGTCCTTTACCCGAAGGAGGTCTCGCCACCCAGGCTCCCATAGCTGACATGACAGGTTGACCCCTCCGGGGGGGTGAAGTGTTTTTTTACCCGGAGGAGGTCTCACCACCCAGGCTCCTATAGCTGGCATGACAGGTTGACCCCTCCGGGGGGGGGGGGGGGTGAAGTGTTTTTTTTACCCGGAGGAGGTCTCGCCACCCAGGCTCCCATAGCTGGCATGACAGGTTGACCCCTCCGGGGGGGGGGGGGGGGGTGAAGTGTTTTTTTTTACCCGGAGGAGGTCTCGCCACCCAGGCTCCCATAACTGGCATGACAGGTTGACCCCTCCGGGGGGTGAAGTGTTTTTTACCCGGAGGAGGTCTCGCCACCCAGGATCCCATAGCTGGCATAGCAGGTTGACCCCTCCGGGGGGTGAAGTGTTTTTTACCCGGAGGAGGTCTCGCCACCCAGGCTCCCATAGCTGGCATGACAGGTTGACCCCTCCGGGGGTGAAGTGTTTTTTACCCAGAGGAGGTCTCGCCACCCAGGCTCCCATAGCCTGCATGGCAGGTTGACCCCGCAGGAAAGTTACACTCCGCGAATACGTTGGGTTGGATGTTTCTTTCCGAGCTTGTGCCAACCTCGAAAAGAGCGGAGATTGTGTAGAACCCCGTATTCGCGAAGAGTGGGCCTCAAACAGGGCATACACGTTTTTAAGCTTTTTGGAGATTTTTCACTCTTGGTGGCCAATTTTGGCTTGACCTTGGAAATATACTAGTAGGGGGAGGAAAAATCGGCCTCCCCCAGTGGCCCTTTTTTGGGGGGGGCCGGGGTCTCGTCCCTTCCCCCCCTGCCCGCGGCCTGGCGGAGCGAGACCGGCCAAGGCCGGGGGTCTCGCCCCTGCCCGCGGCTTGGTGGGGCGAGACCGGCCAAGGCCGGGGGTCTCGCCCCTGCCCGCGGCCTGGCGGGGCGAGACTGGCCAAGGCCGGTGGTCTCGCCCCTGCCCGCGGCCTCGCCCAGCCAAGGCCGGGGGTCTCGCCCCTGCCCGCGGCCTGGTGGGGCGAGACCGGCCAAGGCCGGGGGTCTCGCCCCTGCCCGCGGCCTGGAGGGGCGAGACCGACCAAGGCCGGGGTCTTGCCCCTGCCTGCGGCTTGGTGGGGCGAGACCGGCCAAGGCCGGGGGTGTCGCCCCTGCCCGCGGCCTGGCGGGGCGAGACCGGCCAAGGCCGGGGGTCTCGCCCCTGCCCGCGGCCTGGTGGGGCGAGACCGGCCAAGGCCGGGTGTCGCCCCTGCCCGCGGCTTGGTGGGGCGAGACCGGCCAAGGCCGGGGGTCTCGCCCCTGCCCGCGGCCTGGTGGGGCGAGACCGGCCAAGGCCGGGGGTCTCGCCCCTGCCCTCGTTGCCCCTGTGCTCGGCCCCTAGGGGGATGAGGGGCGGGGTGGTTTTTACCCCTTTAGCCCCCGGTGTGGCTGTTTTCTATTGGCCCGAGGCATGTTTGGCGTAGGGGTATTTCGGGCATTTTGGCACGTGGGATTTGAAAAACTATAAATAGGCCCTTAGGGGTGCCTTGGTAGGAGGATCGTCATCACTTCTTCATTCTCTCTTCTTCGTTCAAGGCGCCCTAGCTCAAGCATTGGCTAGGGAGGGGGAGACCTCAAAGGTCTTCCGGGTGTGAGGTGGGACCTCCGTGCTAGAGCCGAGGGTCTGTTTCTAGCTTCTTGATCTTTGGTCCGTGACGTTCCTCCGGGTGTAGTAGGTGTGAGGTCACCCCTTTCTAGGGACACCGAACTCCACAGAGGCCATTTTTGGCTTCAACATTACCCCATCCCACTATCCCTGTTACGTCTCGTTTTCCACCGCTTCTTCAAATTCCTCCCTCACCACCAGTGCAACCCAAACCACCACTTCGTGTGTACCCCCGCCGTCCTCCCAAATCTGATGCCCCACAACAATTGCCCTCTATCAATGATCTCGCGCGGCCAGCTTATTCGACATCCTCCTCTACGACTCATCCCTTGGCGAACTATGTATCCTTGCATCGCGTCTCCACGCCTCTTCTCAAATTGGTGCTTTCTCTATCCTCCATTTCGATACTTTACTCTTTGCAGGATGCTCTTCATCATCCGGGGTGGTGTGCTGACATGGATGAAGAAATGACTGCCTTATGGGCTAACCAGACCTGAAATCTTGTCCCATTTCTTCCCGGGTAGACTTGCGTCGATGTAAGTGGGTTTATACCATCAAACATGCTTCAGATGGGACAGTTGACCGCCTTAAAGCTCGATTGGTGGCTCGAGACTTCACTCGGCAACAAGACCTCGACTACGATGAGACTTTCTCACCAGTTGCCAAGATGAATATTGTTCGGGTCCTGATCTCCTTGGCTGTTCATCGCCAATGACCCTTACATTAGTTGGATGTCAAGAATGTTTTCCTCAATGACGACCTTCAAGAAACTGTCGACATACATCAACCTATCGGGTTTGAGAGCACGGGGGAGTCTCGTGTTTGCTACCTGAAAAAAACTATTTATGGTCCCAAACAATCTTCTCGTGCATGACTTGACAAGTTTAGCAAAATTGTCCAAGATGTTGGATTCATTCAAAGCTTAGCTGTCTTCTCTCTCTTTACTCATCATCGACCAACAGACACTGTAATTCTCTTGATTTACGTTGACAATATCCTAATCACGAGGAATGACTACACAGGAATACAGATGATTAAGTATTACTTAAACACATTATTTCAAACTAAAGACCTCGAAAATCTTCGGTACTTCCTTGAACTCGAGATAGTGAGACGACCTGATGACCTTGTCCTTTCTCAATATCCTATTCGAAATGCAAGCCTGTTGACACTCCAATGGACGTCAACCACAAGCTCTGTATTCAAGGCTCTGATTCAAATCTGCTACTTCCAAATCCTGAGTATTATCGCCACCTTGTTGGAAATCTGATTTATCTTACTGTGACAAGATCTGATATCTCCTTTGCTGTTGAAGTTGTTAGGCGATTTATGCATGTTCCACGGAACTCTCATCTTCAGGCCGTTGTGCGCATTCTCAGATACTTGAAGGCGGCGCCTGGACATGGGCTCGTATATAAACCATGTTCCTCTTCCTCCCTAGCTCTGATTGCCTACTCTTATGCCAGTTCTTTGGATGATCGACGCTCTACAATTGGTTTCTGTACTGACTTTGGAGGGCATCTTATTACCAGGCGTAGCAAAAAGCAATCGGTTGTTGTACGTTCGTCTGCTGAGGCTGAGTATCGTGCAATGACTGCTGTTGCTTTTGAACTCACCTGGCTAGAAGGTCTCCTTCGTGATTTGGGAGTTAACCTCTCCTCACCCGCAACTCTATTGTGTGACAGTCAAGCTGCTATACATATTGATAAGAACCCCATGTTCCACGAGCGTACTAAATATATTGAGGTTGATTGTCACTTCATTCAGGAGAAGGTTCAATTGAAGAAGTTGGAGTTGCACCATGTTCCTGCTACCGAGCAAGTGACTGACATTCTCACCAAGGCCCTATCATGACCGTTGTACTATCATTTTTTGACCAAGCTCGGTGTCTACGATTTGTATGCTCCGGCTTGCGGGGGAGTGTTGAAGCCCAATATTAAGGCCCATTAGTTCAGCCCATTCTCTTTGTTTAGTCCCACATTGTAGGATAACTTCTCCTTCTGCCCATCTATTCCTATTTAAAGTGTACAATTTATGTATTCATGATACAAGAATTTGAGAAATTAATAAATCTTTTCATTTATTTTCTCACTTCTGTGATTCTCAACATATTGTAAGAAATTTACTGTGCATCTGCTATTTTCTTGAAATTGTATATATTGAGTGTGCCTATTTCAATAAATTTTGAGTAATTTTATGTGCAAATCCATATTGGCTATGTGCAAAACGAAAATTTTTAGGTACATTTATCTAAAATTGTTTTGCATTTAACAAAATTGGTCTGCATTTATCTAAAATTGATTTGCACTTAACATCACTCTAAATTTTTGTGGCTATTAAAGTTTGATTCCTTTAGTATCAATATGCTTATTATTTTTGTATAGGAAAGGACAAATCAGTAGTTTTATGGAGTATACAAGATCATATATCCACTCTAGGAGAGGCTTCAGCTGCTAAATCTCCGGAGGTTACTTCAGGGAGTTCAGGCGGTAAGCAGGCTGCAAAGGCCGGTAATAACAAGACATCTGACAGTCCCACAGTTGAGCCGCGGGGGGTGTACCAAGGGCATGAGGATACTGTTGAAGATGTCCAGTTCTGCCCTTCTAGGTATTCCAGCAACAACACAATGAATATGAGTATTTCATACATAATAACTATACTTTTATTCAGTGCATGGATCTCCTTTGTTTTTCAATTGCAGTTTTTACACTAGCCATTATGTTCTGTAACTATTTCATGCAATTCTTACCTTAATTTTTTTGTTATTTTTTCTCTTAGACATAAATTATGTAAAATTTATCCATGATTGTTTTTCTATTATATGATAGAGATTGTTTTCAATGTTGAAGTGCTCAGGAATTTTGTAGCGTTGGGGATGATACTTGCCTCATACTATGGGATGCTCGTGTTGGTACTAGTCCTATTGTAAAGGTAAGTTACTGCTGTTGTTTTATGTTAATTTTCATTTTTATTTTAACTTTGTTGAGGTAAAGATTATAAAATCTTGATTTTTATTATTTGATTTGATTTTTTTTCCTATGGAATCAACGTTATCTATGTGTCAGTACTTGGAATGGCAAGTTGGATAAAGTTTCGATTCTCATGCATGCTGACTTGACTGTAATCTAGTTGATGGGTCTTGTTGATGATTACCTTCTTTATTTTACTTCCACCCTCCCTCCTTAAATTGCCTTAAATTTGATCACTTTCTCATGCAATTCACCTTTTGATATGAAACAAATGAAGAGTGAGACAGTGAGGGAGAGAGTGGTTCGTTTGTTACCGAGGTCAAGTAAAGAGGGGTCAGAAGTAAGGATAAAAAATGGATCTGACCGTCCCATAAAACAATATTTAAGGCATGATATGAACACCGTCTCTTATAAACATAACTAAACTATTTCTATTATGCAACCTAATTATATGTACATTTTGTTAAGTCTAAGTTGGCTCAATTAAACTTTTAGCTAAATTGTTATTTACTAAAAAAATTCAATTTTTTTTGCAATCTCATCATTCCCTTTTCACATTTGACTTGAAAAAGTTTAATTGATAAACATAGAATCATGCGTGCTAATATATAAATTTGTAAGCAAGGAATTGGATTTTCTTAATGGGCTAAAGCCCCTTGAAGACTTTCCCAGCAGAGCCCATCATAAATTTGGGCTAGACCTACTAGATGGTGGGTTTTGGGTTCTATTAATTGAGGCTGGTTATTTTGATGTTGGTGAAGTTGTCAGTGTTATATTAATATTTAGGTCTTTAGGAGTGTTCAATTTAGTCCCACATTGTCAGTTCAAGTTTAAGAGTTCTTATATTTCCTATATATTACCCCTTTGTGGATGAATAAAATTGCGCCTTTTATTTCCTCTCTAATATTTCAACATGGTATCAGAGGAGATTTTTCTTCCTCCCTGAAATTTATCGCTCTAAAAATGTTGGAGACCAGAAATTTCTGTGGTGGCTTCCTCTCTGGTGGCTTCATCTCTCGCTCCCATATTTTCTCTCTCTCGTTGGACGATCTCAACTTGCGGCTTCAGACCGCGTCTCTTGCCGCTGTCATCTTCCTCCTTCGACAAGTGATCGAGCGACCCCTTCTTTCCATTTGTAGTTCTAGCCACCGCTTCCTTTGTCGAGTCGTTCACACACTGTTGCTGCTTTCTTCATCGATTCCGATTTTTGTCGATGATCCTTTCGACGAGTCTGGCTTCTGATCCCTTCGACGAGTCCCATTGCCGCTTCCTTCAACAAATTTGTTTGACGCTCCATCAACGGGTCCTTCTATGATCCCATTGATACGATGTATAGTCGCATCAAGGACTGTAACACGGAATTTGCATTGCATTAAACTAACATGAAGATACAATCGAGAGCCTAGCTCTCGCCAAGCATCCGAAGGCCGGGTCCTCCTTGACACTCCACTCTTCAAGAGAGCTCAAAACCTAAGACTCAAAAGATGAAAGATAAAGAGGCACTACCACTCGTATATGTAGGTTGAGTATACAAAGTACGAACATGCCCTCGGGCTACATAAAATATTAAAGATATGTGTGATGTCCTGCGTCTTATCAACACGCCCTACCCAAAAAGCGATCTTGTCCTCAAGGTTGAGGCCCATAGGGGTCGTCGAGGAGTGCCAACACATTCAAGTCCTTGAAATTAGGTCTGTCATCTTCAGAGCCAATCAACATACACATGTTTTTAGAGGCCAAACATGTGTGGGCGAGTTTGGTTTCTTGCAGCCCTTGCGACGAAGCTCTCGGTGATGTTGATGAGACATGCGCTGGGTCGGGGATGAGGTCGGGCACATGCGTAGCGATCGCGAGGAATTCGTCGATGTAGGTGGTCACAATGTTTGACTGATGGACAAAGCCAAGACGCTCAATGGCATTTCCCGCATGGCGGGTGTCCTAGTGGCAGAGGAGTTCCTCTTTTAATGTAGGCCAGACGAGGTAAGGAACCTGCTGGCGCATTCAATGCTCCCAATGGAACGCTGATATGCGAACAAACATCCATATAAGAAATGGTGAAAATCTCAGATACAATCACAGATAAATTTTGGAACAACACGAATGAATGTTTTAACATTTATAAATACATCTCACAAATATTAGAAAAAGAGAAGAGAACAAGGGGAGAAGTAAAGTCGCCAGCTTATAGCGTTGGTTGATTTCTGCGTCTGTCGGATGTCTACACTTGGCGACCAGTCAATCCAAGCTCTTGCGCCCTCCGCATCCCCTCAATTTCCCTCACCATGTATTCCTCACTTTGGAGGATGTGGTCCTCCATGCGAGTAAGGGTGCCTCCCGAATCCATTCTCACACGAATACCGCGTAGACATCTAACTCGCATATGTCAAAATTCTACGAGGAAATATACTCGCACTACATATCACACAAACAAGCATCCATATAAGAAAGGGCGAAAATCTCAGATACAATCACAGTAAATTTCGGAAATGAATGAATGTTTTAACATTTATAAATACATCTCACAAATATTAGAAAAAGAGAAGAGAACAAGGGGAGATGCAAAGTCGCCAGCTTATATCATTGGTTGATTTTTGCGTCTGTCGGATGTCTGCACATGGCGACCAGTCCATACAAACTCGCGCGATCCCGTCACATCCCCTCGGTTGACCTCTCCGTGTATTCCTCGCTTAGGAGGATGTGGTCCTCCATTCGAGTAAGGGTGCCTACCGAGCCCATGCTCGCATGAATACAACGTAGATCAGCTTGAAGCAGATCCTGCTGGTGCTCGAGGTCCTCCGCGCGCCGTTCCAGCTCATTGATGGCGTACAACTTGGTCTTCGAACCCTCCAGCTGATACTCGAACTCTTCAGCCTTGGACATTCACACCTCTAGCAAGGCAACTCTGCGATTAAGGTCGCTAGACACTATCAAATCCATCTTGTCTTCCAGCTGAGATAAGCGCAGACCAACCACATCCGGTACTCCCGTAGCGGCAGGCCGATGGTGTCTATTAAGGCGGCGTCATGAGATGTTGTGCGACATGTCTCACAAGACAATCAATAAGTTGAATCCTTGCCGTGGGGAAAAATGAAGTGCGGAAGTAAAGTACCGAGTCGCGAGGCATGGGGCCTCTGCTCAAGACGAGGCGAGTCTCCGCGACGAGGCGGAGGAGAGTGGCAAGGAGAGGGAGTTCGGCGATGCATGTCCTGATGACAGGGCGGGGTAGATCGGCGGGGGTGATGGAGTGCTGCCCAGGGGACTACACCGACCTCCCGATCATCCCCTGCGAGAAGCTTCTATTTTCAGGAGGAGAGTGCGGACGCGAGGTTCCAGGTCGCCGGGTAGGCGAGCTCGTTGGGGTGTCCGCAGGGGCCTTTCCACAGTCATTCGACCTCGGAATTCTCCGCTGGAGGAAGACGCGAACATGGTGGGTCGTCCATCCCCTCTTCAATGCAGAGGCGGCGGCGAAGGCAGATCTCGAACGTATGCAGGAGGAGGCGGAGGGCGGGAGCTGGGTTTCCTTTAATTTTAAGATGTTCGCACCAGTACGACCTTTGTCACTCCCCACGACGGTCCGAGGGAGGTGAGTATTAGTGCCGCAGGGACCGAACTAAGGCAACATTGGAGGCGCCGACACTGAAGGAACAAAATTTGTGGCTTGGTCTAGCGCAATCGGGTCGCCTCCAAAACCTGTGGCTTGCCTCCTTGAGGTTTCCCACCCTCAGAAATTCGCTCCTCCGGTTCCTCTATCAGGGTCTTCATCCTCTTGGCCTTGCGAGTTTCACCGTCGGAGCGGCGATGTGCGCAAGGCGCTTCTTCTTCATCAGACTCATTAGCAGGGTAGTCTTGGCAACGACTTTTTTAGGAGAAATTGGCATCTCGTGTAAAGCCCAGAAATGACACCCGAAGCAGACTCCCGTGTATTTATGGACGGATTGAGCCAGACCTGAATGTACCAAGTAAGGTCTATTTCTCTCCGAAAGCAGCTCGCCGAATAAGGGTTCGATGATTCTTTCTGAGCTCTCTAATAGCTCACAAAAGTGGAGATTTTGTACAACCCGTATTCGTCGAGGGTGAGCCTGTTCGAGCCAGGATTAGAGAAGTCAAAGTCAATCGACAAAACGACCAACCATAGGGCGAGTAGCCTTGTTAGTAGCTACTATGAGCTAAGCGTCCCGAGTAACTTGCCACTATAAGCGAGTAGTTTCTCAAGTTGCCTAATAGGCGAGGTAGCATCTCATGTCGCCGAGAAGGAGAGATGCCCCCACAAGTTGCACGACAGGTATTTTGTAGGAGAAGGTCATTCTCGTAACATTGACTCTCCCTCCCCCAGGATTTGTCTATAAATAAGACCCTAGGGGTACCAGAATGACACCTTAAAAACCTTAACCCCCTCTTTAAGTCTACTACTCACTAAGTGGTGTCTTCCTCGTACCTTGCTCAACCTACTTTTGGTGGTGGAGAGGAAGTTTTTCTCAACTTCCGGATACGTGGTGGGATCTTCTTGTTGTTGCACCTGGGGTGTGTTTGCAGATAGTTCTTCCTTTCTCCAGAGCTCTTACCATTCTTTCCCGTGGAGTCTAATTGCCAGACCGGTAACCTCAGGCTACCCATTGGTTCGAACATTTGGAGTCGATTTTTCCGATTCCATCAATTTTATTATAAAAAGAGAGTATGCGGGTTGCTATAGGGTATTGCAGATTTTGAAGATCATTTTCGGAATCCAGCGATCCCCTTACGACGACGACAGCGTAAGGACCTAGGAGGCGACTCCTCGGTGTGTTCTTGCATTATTTTAACTCCCCCCATCCTTAGCCACCCTTTTCTCCTCTCCAAAGTCACAATCGCAGCCCCGCCGATCCTCCAAAAGCCCGACGCTTTTCTGGTTTCCTACAAACGTCACCCTCATCCCCCTGTTTCCAGCAAGCTGCCGCCCACTCCTCCCGTATCTCCTGCAAACCTCCTCCCCTTGTTTTTCTACACCGCTGCCCACATATCCCTTCACCCTTGCCTGGTTCCTTTCCCTTGCAGCTTAGTTCCACCGTCTAGAGCCTCCCCCCTTTCAGATTCCATCACCTCCCTGTTTCCAACAACCTAACCCCCAACCTCCTATTTTAGCCCCCGAGATCCCCTCGGGACAGCTGTTATCGTGTCGTACATCGTCGGCTCTTCTCCTCCGGCAACCCCCATACTTTGTGAGTTGTTATTTGTTGTTGTATGATTCTTGTTTTTCTAAATTTAAATATGGTGTTGTGAACTCTCATTTGCTTGGATATTTAATAGTGTGTTTTTTTGTTCGAGACGTGCTTGTGATTTGCAGGAAGAAATCATTCGCCGCGCGCTTAGCTTTGGCTCTCCACGTAGAGGAAAATCATTGCTTGTTAGCCCAAGGCAAATTACTTTCCGCCTATATATTTATAATTGTGTGGGTTAATGTTTATTGCCAGTTTTTGATTATTTTCGTCATCCCTTGCATAGTCACATCACATTTAGGCTCTGTTTGACTCCGTGATTTGAGAGTGGCGGACAACTGTTTTTTGTGCAGCCCAGTCAAACAGTAAAAAGAGGAAGGCAGTGGCTATATGGTGGGAATATATATTTGGCAAATACAGCTGTGCACTGCCATTTTTCCACCGTGCAAGGAGGACCACGATCTCATTAGAGATTTTTGAATAGTAGCGGTTACTTTTATTAATATATTAAATTATTAATAATAATATTTAATTAACACATTATTTAAATGTTTAGCTTATATGATAATTTTTTAATTTAATTAACGCATTATCAAAAAAGTAAATTGAAACAAATTAATGACGATGTAAATATTATTAATAACTAAAATGTTACTAAGAATTAAAATATATTAATAATTTCTTGATAATTAGTGAGTAATAAAATATTTAGCTTACAGAATGATATTAAATATAATAATAAAATATTTTTATTAAATTTATTATTAATAACATTTATCAATAAATTTTAATTACTGTAATCAATACTCAATATCATTTAAATAATTAATAATCATTACTACTAATAATAATTAATTAAATTAAAATTTTATGTTCAAAGATTATTCCACCACTGTTTTTCTAAACAGTTGAAACAGTTTTCTATTTCTAAACAACACTAAGAAATCTGCTCTTCCAAATAATTTAGTGATTGTCCCACCATTCTGCAGAAAAGCAAATTTCTCGCCATTGCTTCCCACCATTGCTTCTCTCATCGCTGCAGTCGAGCCAAACAGAGCCTTAGTGTTAAGGCCTTTAAGTTCAGCATTCCACCACCTACTAAGATTGCATTATAGTTCGCACCGCACACCCAGGGTTGGTCTTTCGTATTCCACATGAGATTGTACATACAAAAAACAAGGGAGGTCTGCAAGTGATGAGAAACAAACATTGTTTTACTTGGCGGGTGACACGTTCATGATTTTCAATGCATCGGAGCTGACCATATTAACCTGGTCCCTGTAGTTGCCAATGACTACCCTCGGTTCTTTTATCAAACAATCATGTGTATGTGAATATCATTGTTTACAATGAAAACTAAGGAATTAAGTGGGGGAGGAAATATGGAAGGATCGTGAGGTGGGGGTAGTGGTTTGGTGAGGTGGGGGTAGTATAGTGGTTGATTTACCTGACAGAGAATTAGGCCTCGACTGAGCGGGCTGTCACCATGGCACACATGTAAATTTGTAATATATATATATTTTAAAATTCACTGCTCCAAACTATGGATATTCGACATTACAATCTAGTATATGGAACTTTGGATACTGTATTCTAAACCTAGTAACATAGCAAATTTTGTGAGTGCAAGACCTACTATTACAAGTTTACTGAATTGTGCGGCAGGCTTTCGTTTTTAGCTCCCTTTGTCACTTTCTCTTGTAGAAGATATCGGTGGCAAAGTCGTCCACTAAATTTCTTAAGAATTATGTCACTGTTTGTGAACAACTGCTCAGATTTGGGTGCTTAAAGAAATAAAGGAATGATGCTGTATATTTGACCACGTTTCTTGTTAGTAATATGTATTTGTGTAGGACAAGGCTATAGAGACCGACAATGACTTGACAATATGTGAAAATACTGGGAAACAATAAACAAAGTCAAAAATAACAACCAACCTAGTACTCATTCAATGCATATGAATTAACATGCAAATCTATAACTCAATTAATTAAATAATAAAAAACCAGAACAAGCACAATTATCCATGTTATTACAAAAAATCACCAAGAATGACAAGTCAATACTCGAAAGTGCTCAAAAATAAATACACAACAAAAAATTTTGCATGCTTAATGACAACATGATGCAAGCACACATACTTAATTTCACTAGGAAAGAATGATACATCTATTCAATACAAAAAAAATGTAACTAGATGTAAAGAATCGTCGAGTAGTGGAAGACCTTGTTGGTGCTAATAAGGGATGAGGAAGGTGGAGAGGGCAGGGTGAAGCTAGAAAAATCAAGCATGGTCATAGTGGGAGGCAACATGGGCTGTATGTGATTGTAGGGTGACCGTTTGGATACATTGGGATTGCTGGTTTTGTAATTGAAAATATATGCAGCGGTTGGCAAGAGTGGTGGCGGTTGGACAGCGCAATGGTGGGTTCTGATGGACTGATTGTAACCCATGCGTTGGCTATAATGAGGGTTTTCGACTTCGACACCGAGAAGAATATCGAGCAACTTCCTTGTAGAGGCTGCCAAAATATTTGATCCATCTAAATAACCTAATACATGGTAAAAGTGGAACTAAATTAAGTCACACAGAGGACCCATATGACATGATCATAATCTGAATCTACATCCCAAAACACAACTAAGAAAAAAAATGAAAATACTTTAAAAAATGATTTTTTAGCACCGATCACATCCATGGGCTCCCATCGACCAAAGGGTGATCATGTAATTGTTGATATCGAGGTGTATGTACTCTGAGTTATGCGGCTAATCCCCAACATGACGGCTCTTATATAAGTTTTTAGCTATTCATGGTATCCATGGTTTTGTAGTTTTTAGTACTCCTTATGGTTCAACAGTTATTCCATTTTACATTGTTACCAGGTTGAGAAAGCTCATAAATCTGATCTTCATTGTGTCGATTGGAACCCTCATGATGTCAATCTTATTCTGACTGGGTATGCATTTTTACCAAAGGTTCATTGAGATTAATAACTTATTTGGTCATATTTCTATTCAATTCAGATAAGATTATGATAATGGCTTTCCGGAAGGTCTCTTTCTCAGATTTATAGTATGTTATGCTGCATTTGCCCGCCAGGTCTGCTGATAATTCTGTTCGGATGTTTGATCGCCGAAAACTTTCTTCTGGAGGCATTGGGTCTCCGGTTCATAAATTTGAAGGTCACTCAGCTGCTGTTCTTTGTGTGCAGGCATGTATTTTTTCCTTGACACCAATTTTATATTGTATCGAGAAACTATTTTTATTTTTGACATCGTTGCTTGTTCTTGTGCTATACAAATTATTACTTTTTCAGTGGTCTCCAGACAAGGCCTCAGTTTTTGGGAGTTCTGCAGAGGATGGATTGTTAAATGTTTGGGATCATGAAAAGGTACAAGAGATTTTGGCTCTATTTGTTTGGGCGTTTCGGAGCTCCGTTTTGGGCAAACGCCACCGGAAGGCGGGAAAACAAATGAACCTCCGGCGGCGTTTGCTCCGTTTCCACCCGCCCGCCTTGAGAAACGCCCCAAAAAGCTCCGTTTGGAGCAGCCACCTCCCCCCTCCGTTTCGAACACTCCGTTTCCACCCGCCGGACTGATCCGCCACCGCCGAAACAAATGAAGCCTTTGTAACCTAAATCATTTGAATTTCTTAGATCTTGTTACTGTGTTTCAGATCATTGAAGTTGATAGAAAATTCTTTGGGTCGTCTGTGAGCATGATGTCAAAAATTACTCTGACAACTTGTTATCTTTTTGAATGTTGCAATGATGCCCATGAGCTCCCCAAAAGTTTCATACAGATGTATGGATGTCATGTAGCATCTAATGCTGTATGCCATCTATCCGGCGGTCCTTGAGTTTATTCTTTGGGCTGTGAGTTGGGCAGCATATTATTTCCCGTCTTTAACCTTCTTGCACCCAACGGTTCATATGTGCTTATGGGCCCATTTTATGCAAAATATAAAGGGATAAACCTCTTGGAGAAATACAATTCATTACTTCACAGCATGCCTTGGACCAAAACCAATCCAAAGTTTAAATACAACGTCTTGATCAAACTTAAACAAACCACCCAACATTGATTCATCTCAACTTGAATTTAATTTAACATAGAAATAAAACATCAATTATTTTATTAAAATTGCATATAAATAAAATAAAAGATGGTTACAGTCTTGGTCCGCATGGTGCAATTCTTTCTCAAGAATTTATGACTAGTGAAAAATTCCGTGAAATTACTCTTTTTGTATGCTCCTGTGAAGTCATCGAGGGGGTATGCTAGGTTCTTCATTATTTGTATTATTCCATTGAATAAGCACTTCACAAACTCTTCGATTAAGACGAGAATTCCATGCCTTTAATGATTTTGGCACAATTATTCCTTCCATTAATGGCAAAAAAGAGGGATTATGGCTTACAATTCTCCAACAAACTCTTTTAATAGTGATATATATATATTTATTATATATAAGACAATATACATATTTCGCTCTTACCGTAGTTTCAATCTAGACCGTACGGACGTCCAATTAATTTAGGATCAGGATTTCTCCTCTCAAAAACTCCCATAAACACCCGTTTTTGGAGTTTTTCAACCACAAGAAGTTGTCACGTCCCCCAAAAAATGCTCCATCCCTCCTCATCTCATTCTCGAAATTTAGGTCTCTCCCTCTGTTTCACTGCGGCGCCAATCTGCATCCCACGAACAGCCGATAATCGCTCGACTCACATCTTCCGCTGCTCCACGCACGCGACGCTACTCTCCGCCGAATATCGCTCGATTCCATCCCTCCTCCACAACCCCTCGTAATTTAGGTCGCTCACGCTGCTACTCGACTCCGTCTCCCTGCATCCCACGGACAACCTCTTCAATCTTCATACAACTCCACTCCATTTCCGCTGTCGTCTCTCTTGGACTTTCGAAAAAAAAACGAAACAAGTATGTCTGCCCTCGTCTACAACACATGCCCTCTTCATCTTCTTCAACCTACCCACCACGCACCATCAAATTCATCTTTCCTTCATTTTTTCTGCAGCCCCTTCCATCTGCCATGAAAAGCTTCTGCCAAACCCAACACGCCCTTACTTCCTCCGGCTCCTGGCATTTTAGGCACGCTCATCAATTTTGTAATACTCCAACGTAATCATATAAGAATTTTTGATGATCTAGAACGCAATCTGATGTGAGGAGCAAGACAAGCACGAGATCAACCTTGATCGTACAAACGAGCTAGAGAGTTGGCTCGCGCGGATTTTATTAGTTAAACGGGGGATCACTAGAGAGTTGGCCCGCACCGCCTGTAACAGAGTATATTTGATGTTTATATAGCAATCCCACCTACCAATTACAAAGCATGTGCACGCGAGCCTGCTCGTTTGCTTGCGCGAGTGCGACCCGCTTTGGGGAAGGCTGTGGTCATGGCAAATGCTCGCGCGCAAGCATGCTGTCTCGCGTGCGCGCCAGACCCTGTTTGGACCTGGGTGTGATCGGGGCTCACTGCTCCCTTTTTACTAATCAGTGTTTAATCCCAGCCATTGGATTAAATCCAACGGCTAGAAGGTGGAGCGCATATATTTATCAAAAATGCGTTGCGCGCACCTCCAACACCCTCATATATATATAAGGCTATGAATATATTCAGCAAACCGTCGGCCGCTATCGCCGACCGCTACCTCTGCGGAGGGTTTGTCACATTTAACACTCCCCTCAAACCCGACTGCACATGCCGAGTTTGAGCTTGCACTTCTTAAATGCTTCCGTCTTCAATGACTTTGTGAAAATATCGGTAATTTGATCTTCTGTTCGATAATAGATCAACTCCACAACTATGTTCTTCACCTGCTCATGAATAAAATGATACTGTCTCGATATGCTTACTGCTACCACGAAACACTAGATTTTTCGCGAGTTGAATAGCTGATATGTTATCCACAGTGATAGTAACCGGGTTTTCTTGCAGTTGATAAAGTTCACATAGAAGATTCCTCAACCAAATCGCTTGACAAGTACAAGCTGCTGCCGCAATATACTCTCTTCATAAGTGAACAATGTTATCGTCTGCTTCTTTGAACTCCATGAGAATATTGCCGAACCAATGTGGAATGCATACCCAGAAGTGCTCTTCTGATCATTCACATCACCTTCAAAGTCGCTATCTGAATATCCGACTAATTTCATCTCTTCTTCAAAAGTAACATAACACAACCCGTGATCACTCGTACCTTTCACATACCTCAAAATGTGCTTTGCAACAATAAAATGATCTTTTCTTGGTACTTCCATGTACCTGCTGACTGCACCAACAACATACATAATATCCGGCCTTGTGAAGGTCAGATAATGCAGACTTCCTACCAAGCTTTTGAAAAGAGTAGGATCAACAGCTTCCAAGCCTGATTCCTTCATTAACTTGACTCCTGGATCTGCTGGAGTAGAGATCGACTTGCAATCTTGCATTCTATACTTGCTCAGTATTTCCTCTGCGTACTTCTTTTGTGAGATGAAAATTCCTTCATCACTCTGTTGTACTTCTACGCCAAGAAAGTACGACATCTCACCAATATCTGTCATCTCAAACTCCTTTATCATTGTCTTCTTGAACTTATCAAACATCTGCGTATTGGTACCTGTAAAGATCATGCCATCAACTTATAGACAAATAATCATGAGATCTCCATTTGACTCTTTCTTTGTATACTGAGCATGTTCATATGAGCTCTTCAAATACCAATTCTTCTGGAAATACTGATCTATCCTTGTATTCCACGCTCTCATTGTTTGCTGCAAATCATATAACACTTTCTTTAGACGATAAACTTTTATCCTCGCGATCTTTCTGCACATAGACAGATGGTTGTTGAATGTACACTTCTTCTAGGTATCCATTCATGAATGCCGACTTGACATCCATTTGATAAATCTTCCACAGATGTTGTGCTGCGAGTTCCAATATAAGCCCGATAGTATCAGTCCGTGCCACAGGTGCAAACACTTCATCATAGTCCAATCCTTGAACCTACTTGTATCCTTTCGCAACATGTCTCGCTTTATGCTTTTCAACTGCACCTTCTTTATTTGTCTTCACTTTATAAACCCACTTTACTCCTTTGGGTTTATGTCCTTTAGGGAGTGTCACCAACTCCCAAGTATCATTCTTCTTGATTGATGCAATTTTCTCATCCATCGCTTTTCTCCACTTATCTTCTTCAGCCTCTTCTTCGTAGGAATAAGGCTCGCACTCTGCTAAGAGACAATATAAGGAGTAATTGTCTTGCACAGGCTCCGTCGATTCGTAAATATCTTCCAACCGCCTCATCTTAGGTTGAGGACTTTCTTAACTGCTCCTGCTGTTGCTAACTCCACTAGAGTAGGGGGTAGAAGCTTCCCCTGAATCTCTACTTGGTGGTGATGGTGGTTGATCAGGGCCATGATCAACAACTACCTCATTCCCATCTTCTTCTTCTTCTTCAAAGAACATTCGTTCAACTTTTTTTCTCTTCCTCATTCCACTTCCACTTCCAGTAGCTGCCTTCATCAAACTCAACATCACGAGAGATAAGTGTTTTCTTTGTCATTGGATCATATAACTTGTATGCTTTGCTCTGCGGGGCATACCCGATAAAGATACACTTTAACCCTTTATCATCAAGCTTCCTCCTTGTCTGATCAGGAACATCGACATATGCAACACACCCAAAGATCCTTAGGTGCTCAACACTAGGCTTTAAGCCGCTCCAAGCTTCATACGGTTTCTTGAACTGCACACTCTTCGTCGGACATCATTCAAGACATAGAATGCACACTGCACTGCTTCTGCCTAATATGATCTAGGTAATCACTTACCTTTGATCATGCTTCTTGCTATACTGAGAATCGTGCGATTCTGCCTCTCCGCAACACCATTTTGTTGTGGTGAATATGCTGCTGTTAGCTGATGAATAATCCCATGAGCTTTGCAGAACTCGTTGAACATTTTTGATGTATACTCTCCTCCATGGCCAGTTCTCAACACCTTCAAGTACTGACCACTCTGCTTCTCTATCATTACCTTGAACTCCTTAAACTTCTCCAACGCTTCTGACTTTTCCTTCAGGAAGTACACCCAACTCTTCCTACTAAAGTCATCAATAAAAGTGATATAATATTTATTTCCACCAATTGAAGCCATGTCAAACAGAACAACAATGTCCGAATGAACAAGCTCTAATGGTTTTCTTGCTCTCCGTGATCTACCAACTTCAAATCTCTGCCGATGTTGTTTTCCCTTAACACATGCTTCACACAGCTTCTTTGGTTGAGATATGTTCGGAAGGCCTTGCATCATCTTTGCTTGAGAGAGCAACTTCAGACCACTGAAACCTAGGTGACCTAACCTCAAGTGCCACAATCAAGCTTCATCTTTTTCAGTCGTTGCCAAATATGTCATCTCTTCTACACCCATCTTCAATGTGAATAGATGATTCTTTGTCATACCAACATTCATTATCTCCTTTCCACTCTGGTTCCGAATCACAAGTGCTCCATTCTTTAAATAAATATCGAATCTTTTCTCCACCAGTTGTCCCAGACTCAAGATATTGCTCTTCAACGTAGGCACACAAAAAAGTCATGGATATGGATGCTCTCTCCATTCACCTTGCCGTGAATTACTTCTCTTCCTTTTACCGCGATCTTTGATGAATCACCAAAGCTGACATCACCATGACTGGTTTTCAGTTGTGTGAACAACTCCTTTTGACCACACATGTGGTTGCTAGCTCCAGTATCAAGGTACTAAATATCTTGCTTCCCTTCTTCTTCACCTTTGTAATTAAAGATCACATGATCACCTTCAACATTGCTAGCTTCAGCCAAGTGAATAGTCTCCTCCGTATTCTTGGGTAGTCGGCACTCAAAATTCATGTGCCCATATCGATTATAGTTGTAACACTGAATTTGAGATTTATCTCTTTGAAATCTTCCTCGACCTCTACCTCTTGCTCCTCTACCACGACCACGTCCAAATAATTCTTCACCTT
Organism: Platanthera guangdongensis; assembly: GCA_039583875.1. Lineage (NCBI taxonomy): Eukaryota > Viridiplantae > Streptophyta > Magnoliopsida > Asparagales > Orchidaceae > Platanthera > Platanthera guangdongensis. The sequence goes on from CM077148.1 coordinate 189,618,606, forward strand.
CATGATAAGTATGATCTTGATCAAACGTCATCCTTCCTCTACCTCGACTACCTGTACCACCTCGGAAGTTTCCTCGACCTCCTCGACCTCTCATATTTCCACTTTTCCTTGACTATTTCCAAGAGATAGTCGACTTTGCAATGCTTGCTCCAAGTTACTTTCTCCTTCATCTTTATTTAGGCGGTACTCATGAGCTTGTAATGAGCCTACAAGCTCGTCCAACATGAGCTGAGACAGATATTTAGACTCTTCAATGACAACCACAATGTCTAAACCTCCTCACCAAAGAGCGAAGAAGTTTCTCCATAACTTGGACATAGCTAAGTTGTTCTTCACCATTTCTCTTCATCTCGTTTACCAACGTCTTCAAACGAGTCACATATCCAGTGATCGTCTCGAAACTTTGCATTGTCAAGGACATGCATTTCTTCAAGCATAGCCGACTTCCACCTGTCGTCAGAAAGTGCATCCTGCCATGATGTTGGGATAGAAGTAGAAGAAAAAGAAGAGACAAAGACTCTATGGGAAGCCGTTAGAGACGAGTAAGAGACGAACTGAGATAAGAGATGTTGAGAAGAGGTACCTTCCCTTGGAGTACTGGACCTGACGAAGGGTCAGATGGTTGCTATGGAATCCTGATAGGGGGTCGTGTGTTTGTTCCCTTGGGGCGACAGGAGTAAACCTGCAGGAGTTTAACAATAGGGGCCACAAAGGGCATTATGAGGCGAAGGGGAGTGATATAATGGAGGGATGGGTAACAAAGTGGTAGACAGAGAGTCGATGTGAGGTAGGAAGCTCACTTCCGATATAGAAGAATTCCCCCCCTGAACTGAGGACCCATAATAACTCTCAGATTCCCGGAAGGTGACGTTTATGGTTACAAAGACTATTATGCTAATTGGGTTGAAACATTTATAACCTTTATGGGTAGGAGAATAACCAATGAACACACACTTGTTCGCACAAGCTTTAAAATTTGTCTTTTGATGAATATAGACGAAACAGACAGCCAAAAACACGAGGTTGCAGATTTGTAGGCGACACCTGAAGAGTGTGTAGGGGAATGTTAAACCTGAGGACACGAGAGGGCATCCAGTTGATAAGGTAGGCGGCTGTGAGAACAACATCCCCCCAATAGTATTTAGGAAGGTGCATTTGGAGAAGAAGACACCAAACAACTTTCAAGAGGTGACGGTTCTTACGTCCGGCCACCCCATTTTGAGAAGGGGAGTAAACATACGAGGTTTGATGTATAATCCCATGATTAGCTAGGTAGTGTTCGAATTGAGAATCGATGAACTCACGACCATTATCAGTGCGCAGAACCTTAATAAGGGTGTCAAACTGCTTAGAGACCATGTTGTGAAAGCACTGAAACAAGGTAAAAACTTCATTTTTTTGCTTTCATGAGGTAAACCCAAGTCGTGCGGGAGAAACAGTCAATGAAAGTTACAAATCAAAAATAACCAGAAATAGAGGCGACGAGGCAAGACCCCCTAACATCACCTATTATGATACAAAATGATGCCGAACTGGGCAATGAAATATGATTAAAAGCAGTACAATGATGTTTACGAGTTTATAAACATCACAAAAAAACTATCAAGTAATACAATTGATAAAGTAGGAAACAAACGTTTCATAGATAAGATAGAAGGATGTCCCAGCCGACAATGCCAGGATTCCAAAGTAGTCGCCTGATCCGCATGAAGAGCCCGAGGAGAAGAGATAAGAGTCGAAGAATCAAACACGTATAGACCATCCACCAGACGACCAAAGCCAATCACCGTTCCCGTCTTCATGCCCTGAAAAACACTAGATAAAAGGAAGAAAGTTACATAACGGTTTATGGAGTTGGTCAAATGACTAATAAAAAGAAGATTGTGAGTTAACTTGGGTACTTGAAGTACAATGGAAAGAGTAAGAGAAGAGCAGAGGATGTAGTCCTTCTCAACAATCGAAGAGAGGGAACCATCCACAATTCTCACCTTGTCCCGATCAGACAAAGGAAGGTAAGACACAAAACCTGTAGCAGAGCCGGTCATATGATTCATTGCTCCAGAGTCAATAATCCAGTGAGTAGAAGGGTGAGAGGACGCAACATGAGCACCTAAAGGTCCCTGATGAGCATACAAAGACGAGGATGCAGAAGGCGCGGGAGACTATCCCTGCATCAGCCGACGAAAAACAAGGATCTCATCAGCAGACAGAGCCAATGAGGGAGCAGACTGAACATGTAGAAGTTGCATCTCTTCAGTGGCATCAGACAAATGGGCAAAGCGAGGCTAAGTACAACGACCCTTTGAGCGACTGACACCATCACCTCCACGCAATGAAGAACCACAACAGGGTGTGGGAAATCCATGAAGCCGAAAACAAGTTTCTTGGGTATGACGGACTTTCCTGCAATAGTCACAGAGTAAATGATCCTTGTCAGTGGACTTTGGCCTGGAATCACGAGAAGTCCGACTACTAAACTGAACAACAAGGGCAGAACTGTCCGACAGAGGATCAGGTGTCCACGTCTGCTGCCGATCGAATTCTTGCAGAACAAGACTGAAAATCTCTAGAAGGGAGGGAAAATGAGAGCGCCCAAGAATTTGCACACTGATTTGATCTAAGTCTCGACGCAAACTATGTAGGAACTCAAAGACTTTGTTCACGTCTTCCCGAGCGTAAACAAGGATCTCATCCTCAGGGGACACAAGCGTGAGGGAGTCAAAATGATCATACTCCTGATGAAGTTGAGTGAACTCGAGGTAGTAGGCAGACAGATGGAGATCACCCTAACAAAGGAGAAATATCTTCCGTTGCAACTGGAAAATCTGGGCCGCATTGCCCCGACAGAAGTAAGTGGTCTCGACCCTCCGCCAAATATCACAGCAGCGGAGGGAACTCTAGTAACAGAAGTCACGGTAGGAGATTCAGCAGTCCCCGACATAGTGATCCAAGAATACAGATCAAGGAGCCACGAAGAGACAATAGAAACACCTAGAGAGAAACTAGGTCTGTCTCATAGAAAGAGGGATGATCCCATGGGTATGTAGGCGTCTCGAAGAAAGATGGACATCAGAAATGCCATTAATCTAGCACCATATTTTCGGTGTAAAAAAACGGCAAAAACTTGCGTCTAGCTGGAGAAGCCCGCAGAGAAGACTGAAGAACGGAACCCGAAGACCGCTGAAAGCCTGGAGGAATCACAGGAAAAAACTGGATTGCGACTGGGAATGCCTTCGGGTGAACCCGCGACTGGATTAGAATAACCAGAGGGGACGTCGCGGCTGGGACGACGGAGGGGAGCGTGACTGGAGACGACACCGGGAGAAGGGCACAATTGCTACTGGAGTCCGCAACTGACGACGATGCCAAGAGAAGGGCGTGTCTGCGGAGCGGAGGGGAGGAAGGCTTGGCGATGAACCCTGGGCCGCGGCTTGCGGATGCGGAGTGGTGTGGAATAGCGAAGGCTTGGCGCCGAACGAAGGCGAGGAAACCCTAGGCTTGACGGCGAATGATTGGCGGATGTGGGAGAAAACGGGATCGGCAAGCCTAAGGCTCTGATACCATGTTGGAGGAGAAAAATTACTTGATTGTTATTCTTCCGTACGGAGTCATATAAAGGATTACAACATGACAAATATTGACGGGTAGATGATGTGGGACTAAAACACAAAAGAATACACCAGAAACTCGACATAACTCAACATGAAGTTATGTTTTGCCGTTGGTAGAGTCACCTCACCTCTCATGGGCCGGTTAACTCGTCGCTTAGGTATGCCATTCCGAGGGAAAGGTGGGATGTGCCAATTGTCACTTACCCGACCCAATTGAACGTGGCAATCATAAATCCTTGTCACTGTTAGAACTGACGGTCTGGCAGTTTGGCAGACTAGTGGTTTGACCCGGCGGACTCGTGTTGGCAGACTACAGTAACGTTCTGGTCCTAACAGTCTAGTTCTGAAGGTTTGACAGACTACATTGGCGGTCCGCTTCTGGTGTTATTGTATGACGGTCTAGTTCTTGCGGATTGGCTGTATCCTCTGGCGGTCTGTCTTGGTGAACTGGCTCTGGCAGTCTGGGTTCAATAGTCAAGCTATCTTGAAGAGAACCAGTGAGATCACGTCTCTGATGGAGCAAGTGTGTGCCTGGTGGAGGTTTAACCGCTCTTGCGGTCTAGCGGTTAGAGTAGCTCATGTTGCTCCTGACGACTTACTGCGGTCTGTGGATGAGTGACCACCGGGAACATTGCTCTGTTACTATGCGATTAACTAGTCTAACCGCACAGCTCGCCGCGGTCTGTAAATAGTTGTTTGTCGAGTTTGCCTGTTGTAATTTAGTCTCATATCGTCTGTTGTATGCTCTCTCTATCTTCTCTCCCCTATAAATAGGGGGTCATACCCACGTAATTTTAAGTTTTTGTAAATGAAAAAGCTTGTTTTTTTTAGATTTTTTTCGCATGGTATTAGAGTACAACCCGATCCTTGCAGACTCCGGTTTTCTAACCGCCCGATGAGCTCTTCTGCGGTCTCTGCGGACTCCGGTTTTTTTCTAACCGTCCACTGAGCCCTTTGAGTCCTTTCTATCCGCATTCCTTTATTCGCTCTGCCGCTTAGTCCCCCCTCTTTGCTTCCTGCGGTTTCCGCGGACCCTGTTGCGCGACCTCTCTTCTAACCGTGCAGATTCTTGTTTTGTCCGCCTTTTCTATGGATACTCCAGAACTCTCTTATTCTACTTTGTCCGCGCCCTCTCCTCAGACCGCACATGTTATTCCCCTTCCGACAATCTTGGAACTGCTTCCAAGCTGACTGGCCCAAACTATCCAGACTGGAGTGTTTAATTTGTGTTTTTGCTGCGGTCTGAACGCAAATGTCATCATCTCACTGATGACCCTCCTGCTCGAGGGTCTGGCGCCTTTGATGACTGGGATGCCAATGATGCTTTGGTCAGAACATTACTTGCTAATAGTTTGTCTGATGAGTGCCTTCCTATTATTCGTCATGATGAGATGGTTAAAGCCGCTTGTACTCATCTTATTGCTCTGTACTCCAAGGACGCTCAGACTTCGCACATATACACTTTATATGCTGATCTTTTTGCTCGCCCCACTTTAACTCTCGCGGCTGCTTACCAGGAGGTGCAAGCTCTTGGGGATGAAATTGTTCAACATCGTCCTTTCTCTGCTGATCTTGCTAAACAAAACAAATGCTTATAGGAGCTTCTGGTTGTGTGTTATCTTCTCTGACTTCCAGAGTCTTATGATATGATTTGACAACAAATTCTAGAAGAGACTAAATCTCCCACCCTTGATGCTACTGCTGCTCGCATCGCTGTTGTTACTACCCTGCTTCAACGTCCTCTGCTTGCCTCCCCACCCTATCCGGATGTCATTGCTCATCTGACATGTTCTGGTAGTTCTAGTGATCGCGGAGGTCACTCTGGTGGGCGTGGTCTGTCTCGCCATCTCTGTTCTCATTGTGGCAAGACAAGACATCTTGTGGATCGTTGTTGGGTCAAGTATCCCCATCTTTGTCCTTCAGCGGGTGACACTACAAGGAAATCCGCATCCCTTGTCCCCTCTTCAGAAACTTCTAATATGGTCACTCAGGATAAGTGAGTTATACACTCGGGGGTATTGATCACATGATCATCGATCCTCGTTTGTTCTCTCGTTTGGACAAACATAATCGGTCACCTCCGATTTTTGTTGCGGATGGTACTCCGTCTCCTATGTGCGGGACTGGTACAGTTCACGTCACTCCATCTCTACGGCTTGAGGGCACGCTCTTTGTCCTAACTTTTCCATGCAATTTACTATCTATTACTGCTCTCTGTAAAAAACTAAACTGCATGGTTACCTTTACATCCGATACTTATTTTTTTCAGGATCCTCACTCCAAGGAGAATATTGCTACTGAGACTGAAAACAACAGTCTCTTTTTCCTAGACAATATTACTGCTTTCTTCGCTTCTCTTCTGCAATGATATCTTCGTTTTGGTCATCCTCCTCCTCGTCTTATTTACCAACTCCTGCCAAATTTACCTCAGGAGGGCTCCTCTCTGAACTGTGAAGCCTGCCAACTTGGCAAACACCTTTGCTCCTTCCATCCAGCAAGACAAGGACAGTTCTTCTCGTCCTTTTGTTATTGTGTACTTAGATGTTTGAGGTCCTTCTCCTATTAGGTCTGTTGGTAGGAAAAGTTTATATTTTGTTACTTCTATTGATGATTTCTCACGATGCACTTGGTTGTATTTGTTAAAAGAACGTTCTGAACATTTTTCTGTGTTCACTGCGTTTTATAATGAGATACATACACAGTTTGGTGTTTCCATCAAAGTTTTTTGAACTGATAATACTAGAGAGTATCTTAGTTTATCAATTTTCGGATTTTTGCATGTATCGTGACATAATTCTTCAAACCAGTTGTCCATACACTTCTCAACCAAACAGTGTTACTGAACGCAAAAATCGCTATCTCCTGGATGTTGCTCGCACCCTTCTCATACAAACAAATGTTCTCTGATCATATTGGGGTCATGTCGCGTTTCTCTCTTGTTATCTCATTAATCACATTCACTTATCGGTTCTTCAGGGCAAAACCTCGTTCTCCATCCTGTATTCAGGAGCCATACCATTTCCTTTACCTTTATGTGTATTTGGCTGTAGGCTGTATGACGTTTGTCCACTCTCATTCTCCTGGTCGTGAGAAACTTTCTTCTCGTTCTGTTAAGTGCATCTTTCTTGGCTACTGTCCAAATAAAAAGGGGTATCGGTGCTTTGATCCCTTTCTCCCAAAACATTGTGTTTCTGCTGATGTCATATTCTTTGAATATACACCTTACTTTTCTCGAGCCTCTACTCTCTCACCACCTGATGATTTACCTTCTATACCTATTATTTCTGTACCTCTACCTGAACCTACTCTTTCTCCTATGCCTCCTCTTCCTATGACACTTTCTATTTCTCCGGCTCTATCTCTTGATACTTCTCTACCTTGGAGCCGTTCCTGATAGTTTCCGGACCAGTAGTCTCTCAGACAGGTGGATTTGGTACAGACGATAAGTCAGATTTTTATATTCCTATTGCTCTACTGAAGGGGGTTAAAACGTGCACTAAACATTCCATTCATGATGTTATCTCCTATGTTCGTCTTTCCCCACCTGGAAGGAGTTCTGCCCTCGCTCTCGGCTACTGTCACCCAGGCTACCTATCATGAAGCTCTTGATATTCCTTATTGGAAAACTGCCATGGATGAAGAAATTAAGACCTTGACCGAAATGGGTACCTGGACTCTTGTCCCTACCCCTCTAGGGGCGAATGTGGTTTGTTGTCTGTGGGTGTTTGTCATCAAGTTTCATCCTGATGGAACTATTGATCGTTATAAGGGTAGGTTGGTTGCCAAAAGATTTATTCAGACATATGGTGCGAACTTCTTTGATACCTTCTCCTCGGTTGCTCGCATTAGCACAATCTGTGTTCTTTTCTCTGTGGCTGTTAACATGAATTGAGAGATGTCTCAGTTATATGCAAAAAATGCCTTTTCTTTATGGTGCTCTGCAAGAAGTGGTATACATGGAGCAATCTCCTGAGTTGTCTCAGTTATATGTAAAGAATGCCTTCCTTTATGATGATCTGCAGGAAGTGGTATACATGGAGCAACCTCCTGGGTATGTTGCTCAGAGGGAGTCTCATGTGTGCAAGTTGCGGAAGGAAATATATGACCTAAAGCAAAGTCCACGGATCTGGTTCGACAAGTTCAACAAAGTTATCTCAGTTGTTGGTATTGCTCAAAATTTTGCAGATTATTCTCTTTTCATATGTAAGACTTTTAAAGAGCTGGTTTTTCTTGCTGTCTATATTTATGCCATCCTCCTTAACGATGATGATAAAGAGGGAATTGATCTAACAAAGAAATATCTTATGCAATATTGTTACAAAAGATATGAGATCTCTTAAGTAATTTCTGGGAATAGAAATCTCACGAAAACACAACTCTATAGTGGTCTCACAACAGAAATATGCGTTGAACCTTTTGAAAGAGACTGGTCTTCTTGTGGCAAAACCTGCTCGGTGTCTGATGGCCGTTGGTGATGACAAGTGTTGGACTTAGGATTCACATATTCTTCCAGATAGTACTCTAAGTGCAGACGATTGGTGAGAAAACTCATCTATCTGACTGTCACTAAACAAGATATTCACTATGCAGTAGACAAAGTTAGTCAGTTTATGCAAGCCCCCAGGGAGTGTCATCTTCGTTCAGCCTTGAAAATCCTGGAATATGTGAAAGAGTCTCCAGAAAATGAGTTACTATTTCAGAAGCATAACTATCTGAAGATTGAAGGTTACTCTAATGCCACCTATACTGACAATAAAGAAGATATAAAGTCTACGTCTGGTTTTGCACATTTGTGGGAGGAAATCTGGTTAGCTGGAAAAGAAAAAAATAATATGTTGTGTCTCGTTCAAGTGCCGAAGTTGTGTACAGAAGCATGACCTCGACACCTATTCTTCCAGATAGTACTCTAAGTACAAACGATTGGTGAGAAAACTCATATATCTGACTGTCACTAGACCAGATATTCTCTATGCAGTAAGCAAGGTCAGTCAGTTTATGCAAGCCCCCAGGGAGTGCCATCTTCGTTCAGCCTTGAAAATCCTGGAATATGTGAAAGAGTCTCAAGGAAATGAGTTACTATTTCAGAAGCATAACTGATGCAGTGGAAGGACAGACACGGGGTGAACTTACTAAATGCAGTCCTAAATGGGATGCAAGTGCACAAGTGGTCCACTAGAAATTGCAAACAAGTAATTAATTATTATAATAAAACAAGAGAGACACGTGTGTAACAAATAATTAATTAAGGTGATCTAGGGATTAATTTCACAAGCAATAGAGGCGTAAGTATTAAGCGTTCACAGAATTTGTCTCGCAAGTTGTAACAACGATCGAACTAATAGCACAGTAAGAGTGAACATCCAACACACTTTGGGTAGCCAAAGTAAGCAACAACAAAGGAAATGACTTCGTACCTCGATTCACATATGCAGGCGATGTTGATGGCGGTTGTAGGCGGGCAACGTGGTCGTAGAGAGCAGGGGAGGGGGCTGATTTGATGGTGGTTCCACGATAGAAGGGGTTAAGGGATATTGGACTTGGGGAAGAGGCTCACAGGACTAAGGAGGGTGGCTTAGAGAGGAAGGGATCTGGCGGTGTGGGTCCACGGGAATAAGCTACAACATGGATGGAGGGAGCAAGGAAGGTGGAAGGCTTATGGAAGATGGAGGTGGCTGCTAGGAGGGGCGGCAGGTTCTGGATTTGTGCAGGGTGCAGCAAGGAGGGGGCAGGGTAGGGCGGAGAAGTCGGCAGAGGGCTTACAGGACTGCGACGGGAAGGGGGACTACAGGAGCAAGAGGCGGCGGCTTGGACACTGATGGACGGAGGAGGAGGTGGTGGCTTCCTGCGGCGGGCTGGAGATGGGCAGAAGAGGGGCTGAGGAGGGTCCCGACGTCGCACCGGAAGTGAAGGTGGAAGAGGCGTCACACCCCTTCGAAGACCGGCGACTTGGAGAGAAAATCCCAAATCCACGATAGCCCACACAATAACCGCCGCCGGGTTTTATAATCAGTGAACCGCTGCATATGAACCGGTAGGCAACCCTACCCAAAAGAAACAAATAAAACTACCCCGATCGGACAGCTCACAATGTCTGGGCCGATCGGGGATTAAATACACGTCAAAATTAAAAACGCAAAACATGAAAGTGGCTGGAATCGAGCATCCGGGCGCAGCCATGGACTCCGATCGCCCGTCTGGGCAGTGGATCACCGCCTCCTGCGGGTGTACACGCAGGTGGGTCGAGTCGCGTCGTCAATAACCATCTGAAGATTGAAGGTTACTCTGATGCCACCTATGCTGACAATAAAGAAGATATAAAGTCTACGCCTGGTTTTGCACATTTGTGGGAGGAAATCTGGTTAGCTGGAAAAACAAAAAACAATATATTGTGTCTCGTTCAAGTGCTGAAGCTGTGTACAGAAGCATGACCTCGACAAATTGCGAGTTGAAATGGTTGTTGCTTGACTTAGTGGAGGTCTATGATCATCCCTTGTCAATATTTTATGACAACAAAGCTGCTATATAAATATAAAAAAATCCAGTTTTTCATGAAAGGGCAAAATACATTGAAGTTTACTGCCACTTCATCAAAGAAGAAATATTGGAAAAACAAATCTGCACTCCGTTTGTCACTTCCGACAAAGAACTTGCAGATATTTCTACCAAACCAGTTCCGCTTTTATTTTAGATGTCCGTGACAAGCTGGACATGATTGACATATATTCTCCAGCTTGCGCGAGAGTGTTAGAATTGGCGGTCTGGCAGTTTGGCGCACTGGCGGTCTGACCTGACGGCTGGTGTTGGTGATCTGGTGGTCTGGCAGTTTGGCGGACTTGCGGTTTGCAGTAACGGTCTGGTTTTGAAGGTTTGGCAGACTATATTGGCGGTCTGCTTCCGGTGTTCTGTTCTGGCGGTCTAGCTCTTGCAGACTGCCTGTCTCCGCTGGCGGTCTGCCTTGGTGAACTGGCTCTGGCGGTCTGGTTTCAGCAGTCAAGCTATCTTGAAGAGGACCAGTGAGATCGCGTTTCTGATGGAGCAAGGGCTTGCCTACTGGAGGTTTAACCGCTGATGCGGTTTAACAGTTAGAGTTGGCTAGCCACTCCTATTGCTCCTGACGGCTTACTGCGGTCTGTGGATGAGTGACCACCGGGAACATTGCTCTGTTACTGCCTTACTGGGCGGTTAGCTAGTCTAACCGCACAACTCGCCGCGGTCTGTAAATAGTAGTTTGCCGAGTTCGCTTGTTGTAATTTAGTCTCACATCGTCTGTTGTATTCTCTCTCTATCTCCTCTCCCCTATAAATAGGGGGTCATACCCATGTAATTTTAAGTTTTGCGAAATGAAAAATATGTTATTTAGATTTTTTCAGTCACAATCACTGTCTAAATGAGATCCGTTGGATCCTCAAACTCCCATGCCTATTCGAGGATGCTCTCACAATCCCATGGTAAAAATGGTTGTTTTTTTGGACAAAATGTTAGTCTCTCGAAAGCTAATTCTGGAATTTTTTCAAGTAATCATCAATTGACCCTATTTGTTTCAAGGAGGTCAACTCTTCCAAATAGTTGCTCACTTGCTCGTCATGGGTTTTCTCAAAACGATATTGCGAAATTAAGTAAAGTCCTCCAACAACATATGAGGCTTCTCCATTTTCAAGCGCACTAACCACAAGAGGGCCACCACAACATGATGGTATGCGGTTCAACCAATCCACTCCACCATTGGTTTCTTTGGTCGGTGAAAAATTGTTCATGCTGCACCAACAAACCAAAAAGGTCATCTTTTCTATCATATGTGGGAAAAATACAATTTGACACTGCAACCACACATTGTGATCACAGTGTCTGCCTGAGCTACTTCCATGTGAGCATGGAATGGAGACCTACCGTGTTGATTGTTATTGTTTCCATCCGACGACAATTGCCATTTTCACGTGGAGAGGGGATGATGCCATCAATTTTAGTGGGAGGTCGACAATGAACTCCTGCTGTCGTGCCTCAGTCACCATCAATTAACCCATCATCATCTTTTGCATCCATTCAAAAATCAACTTCATTGGGTGCATAGATCCCGTCATGGTAGATGATTTTATTACCAAGTTGTCAGGGGCCCTTGCCTAGAATCTAGTTATGGATGGAAGTAGAAGGGACTAGGACGTGGGATGCCTTGGATTGGTTGCTTCTGTTTGATCCCCACACTGACCTTCGACTAATGGGCGGTGGGGCTTTTCCGTAACTTCCTAGCTTCCTAGCTGGAGGGAGTCGGTGGGGCAAGATGGCGTTGTGCGCTTCTCTTATAGCCAGCGGCTTTCATGAGGAGGGAATGAAAAGTCCAAAAACCTTTTTGGGGAAATTAAGCTTCAATTTTCATTGCATGCCTTGGACCAAAACTAGTCCAAGGTTTAAATACAGTTTCTTAGACCAAACTTATGCAAACAAACCAACATCAGTTCAGTCCAACCTCAACCCCAAATCAATAGAAATAAAAAGCATTTATTTAATTAAAATAAGACAAAAATAAATAATAAATGGTTGGGGGCTAATCCCGCACTGTGCAATTCTTTCTTGAGAAGTTTTGATAAACGAACGTGTTCGTGACAAGTATCTATGAATATGCCTCTCCTTGTGTTTGTTTGTTTTTTAAATTTATTTTTAGCATATTACAATGAACAAAGATATAGCTTAAGAAATTGCAATCTGCAATCTGGATGAAAAATAATTCTTTTTAGCCAAAGGTTTGGTCACCGGTGGTGCGCCACGACCGACACACGTGTATTCCCGCAGGAGGCTGTGATTCGCTGCCCAGATGAGCGATCAGAGTCCGTGGTTGCGTCCGGATGGTCGATCCAAGTCGAGTTCATATATGATTTTTTATATTTTGAGTTGTATTTGCCCCCGATCGGTCTGAACAGTTTGAGTCGTCCGATTCATGAGATTTTATTTGATTTTTCAGTTTTATGTGCGGTTATTATTTAGGTCTTATTTATAGTGGCAACGGTTCATGGTGAGGGGGCATCGAAGGTTTGCAAAAATTGTGCAACTGCCGGTCCTCTGTTCTTCTGGTGTGACGCCTGAAGGTAACCCGTCCCAGGTGCGACTCCAGGGAGCGCATCCTCCGCTTCCGCTTCCCTTCCCTCCCCGTCCAACCCGCTAAACCCTAAGCCGCGACTTCTCCTTCCCTTGCCACGCTCTCGACCAACATCTTCACTAGTCAAGCCCGACACTGCTAGCCAACCCTCCGCCTGTTGCTAACAATCGCGTACAGCCCGCCGACTTCCACCCAGGACTGATATTCCCCACTCCCGTCAACATCCACCACGACCACCTTTCCCTTTCACCTCCGACCAACCAGCCCGCTTCCTAATTTCTACATTACACCAGCCCTAAATTTCCTATTCGTAACCCCTACAGCCATCCTCTAGCCCATCCTAACCACCATCAGTCCCGATCCATACCTGCTACGACCTTGGATTCCTGCCCCCGACCGTCTTTGCCATCGCTTGCACGTGTAAGTTGTAGTTTGTAATCTTATTTTCTTCCGTTGTTTATTTTGACACTCAACTGTGATGGATCTCTATTTCATTTGCTGCTAGTTCATTTGTTGTGCAATTTGCGGGATTTATTCTGTGCACGCTTAATAGTAATTGCGCCTTCGATTTAAAGTTGATATTTGTTTTCCCTCAATTATATGAAACTGCACGTGCCTCTGTTGTCTTTCTTTATAAAATTAATTACTGCTGTAAAATTTTGAGCGGATCGCTCTTTGCACTAGCATTACGCTTCATCACATTTATGGTTGCATTTAGAGCGTCCTCCCCGAGTCGTCCTGCCACTGCATTGGTCACATAAAAGCAATTTTTATTCTGTTAATCTATGAACTATAATGTAGCAAGTTTTTAGAAGAGTTGAAGTTTTTCATCAACATGAATTTATCATGATGTGGTTTTCTTTTAACTGCTCAATCATGAAAATTTAGGTTGGAAAAAAGAAAGAGAAAAGTGGTACAAGGACGTCAAATTCCCCCCCTGGTTTGTTCTTTCAACATGCAGGACATAGGTAAGTGGCATCTACCATGTTATTATTGAGTTTGTTTCTTTAGCTTGGAAGTTTGTGTATCATAAATTTGCTTTGGTTGAAGTTGAGCAAAATTTGAATACCAGCTATGAGTTTTTGCTAAGCTAACTAAGTATGCTATTGTTGTTCAGCTATCATGGCATACAAAATCATAGACATTTGAACCTGAACTTGATTTTCAATGCTTTTATTGGGGCTTTTTTAGAAGAATTTTGTGATTGAAAAGATAGACACTTTGATGGGTATCCGGTGGATGAGGGAGGTGGGCGGCGATATTGAGTCCGGAAGAGGGAGAGAGAGAGAGGGAAATAGGGAGGGAGAGAGAGAGGAGTTAGGGTTGAAGATTTAGAAGAGGAAAGAAAATGTTCGCGTTCCCTCTTATTGAGAGGAGGAGCGAATTCAAAAGGAAAGCAATACACAAGGAAAACGGGAAATACTAAAATTACGACATTCAAATATAGAATAGAATAAATGTTAAATATAGAATATAATAAACGTTAAATATTCTCCGTGATCTCGGCGGGACCATGTGATATTCTCGCCCGACGCGTGCAGACTTGCCATTTGGGCTCGGTCCTCATGCAGATCCGTAGCAATGTCGTTATCTGGAAAATGTGTCTTGTCCTCAATGTAGTAATCGGCGAACTGGCGGCGAAAGTCATCCCGGGGAAGCCACGTCGTGTCTGAGTCGGGGCGACCGGTCCAAGCCACAAGAACCTCCTCTGATGTGTGGTCCAAGCCACAAGAACCTCCTCTGATGTGTGGTCCTCCGGAAGGCCGTCTTGGCGACGTCGGCTGGCCGAACATGAATCCGGTGATAGCACGCACGGAGGTCCAACTTGGTGCGCCGTGGAGCTCGTCCAAAAGCTCCTGGATCACTGGGATCAGGTACTTGTCTGGGACTGTGGCCTTGTTGAGCTCCCGATAGTCCACACAGAAGTGCCAACTGCCGTCCTTCCCGACCAAGAGGATTTAGCTGGAGAAATGGCTTGCACTGGGGAGAATGAGGCCCCCCATCAACATGTTGTGTACGAGACTCTCGATCGCATCCTTTTGCACGTGCCCGTAGCGGTACCGGCGGACAGAAACTGCCGCCACGTCGGGCTGAAGAGGATCGTGTGGTCGAGCCAGCGGTAAGCCGGACGGTGCCGCGAAGAGGTCCGCAAACTCGGACAGGGGGTCTTACATAGCCGGTGGTGGTGACGGGGCCGGTGGCGCCGCGTCTGAGATTAATATTGACGTGTTATCTCAACTGTTATTTTATTTCAAGTTTATGTGTGTGAGTGATTTTCCCCTTGTATCTCCTATATATATACCTATTCCCCCTAAGTAGATGAATAACATAATCATTTTACTCTCACATTTAATTTGGTATCAGAGCAGAAGCCGAACCCCGACGCCGATCCTGCATCGTGCGACTTCGCCGATCCCGCCGCTTCGCCGTCTTCGTCGATCGGTGCACAGTTTTCACGGGATGTGAGGACATCGCCGATCCTGATGCTGCCGCTGATCCCGCCCCTTCGCCGACCCCGCATCGCCGATCCTGCTGCTCCGCACTCGTCGATCCCGCATTCGCCGATCCTGCTGTTGCCGATTTCTCTTTTTTTTTTCTTCTTCCCTTCGATTGTTTCTTTCGCTGCCAATTTGGTTGGTGTTTACCGCCCCTTCACTCACTACTTTTCTTCTCATGACCTAGATTTGTGATCTACGGTCTTCCTTCCTTTTTTGGGATGGGTTTTTCCTCTTCTATTTAAGGGTTTCCCTGC
The DNA here is from genome assembly GCA_039583875.1 of Platanthera guangdongensis. Taxonomy (NCBI): domain Eukaryota; kingdom Viridiplantae; phylum Streptophyta; class Magnoliopsida; order Asparagales; family Orchidaceae; genus Platanthera; species Platanthera guangdongensis. The sequence continues at coordinate 189,634,057 of CM077148.1, forward strand.
TATCCTCTTTTTTTAGGGTTATTTTTGTTCCCATCCCATGGATTCCTCCCTCTTCGGTTCGAATGATGGATTTGCTCGGTGCATTACTACCGCCCTTCTCAATGAAAAAACTTTATCGCTTGGTCCAACTCCGTGCGAGTCCATCTTGCCGGGCATGACAAGCTTGATTGGCTTGAACCTAATGGTGTTCCCAAGCCTTCCGACGAAATGACTATCCGTCAATGACGCACAAAATTTCAAGATTCTCGGGTGGCTTCAGTGCTCCATGGAGCCCCGTATTTACGAGCAGTTCATGCGATTCGATTCGGTGCCGTCTCTTTGGGCTGCTTTGACGCGTACCTACGGTCACACACACGTTGATACATGGATTTATTCTGTCTTCCGGGAGATTTCTACTGCTCGTCAGGAGGACCGTTCTGTGCACGAGTACTTTACCTTTCTCTCAGGGAGATTCCAGGAGCTTTCGGACCGTGAGCCGCTCAGTGCTTTTCCACATCTAGAGGATCTACTTGTTGCCAAGCGGCGACAGGAGAGACGGGAGACCTATCAGTTCCTGATGGGCTTGAGGCCCGAGTTTGAGCAGATTCGTGTTCAGATTGTCAGCATGAACCCTCTTCCTGATATCTTGGATGCTTATTCAATGGTGGAAGAGCATGAGCGTCGTGCCCGCCTGACTGCTGGTTCGCTCGTTCCAGCTTCTGTTCCTATTCCAGACCAAATGGCCCTGGCTTCAGGTCATCCTTCTATTGTGTGCGGGGGGGGGGGGGGGGGGGGGGGGTACTTCTACCTATAAAGGTCGTGGGGGTGGCCGCGGCAGCCCATTTGCCTCTGTTCAGTGTCAGCACTGCTTCCAGATTGGTCATGAGAAGGCCCGATGCTGGCTGCTCTTTCCTCACCTACGCCAGCAGTCCCCCGTCACGCGTGCTGCTGCCGCCGCTTCTTCCGACTTTGGGGGCCACCTGATTCCAGTGCCTCTTTCGGTGCTCCTTCCGCTAATTGGAGTCAGCTTATGGCTCAAGTGCAGCAGCTCCAGTCTCAGCTTAAGATGCACTCTCCGTTTCAGACTCCGCACCAGCCTTTTCCTGCTCAGTCGTTACCTGCCTTCTCGTCGTTCTCATCAGCGTCTGCGTCAGGTACCCCGATGGCCTTTCATGTCACTCAAGAGGGGTCTTCTTCTCCCTGGGTGATTGACTCTGGGGCCACTGATCACATGACTGGTGAGACGCGCTTGTACTCTTCTCTTGAGTCTTCGAGCGTCCATCGACAGGTTCATCTTGTCGATGTCTCTGTGACCCCCATCCTTCACCGGGGCACAATTCCTCTGACTCCCTCCTCCTTGGGTTCAGTTTTTCATGTTCCCAAACTTGCTTTAAATCTTCTTTCTGTTAGTCAATTGACTCGTTCGTTACACTGCTCAGTGACATTTTTTTTCTTCTGGCTGTGTTTTTCAAGACCTGACCACGAGGACTTTTGGCTATGGCCGTGAGCGCGACAGGCTATACCAGCTGGATCTTCCCCCTTTTTCGCCCTGTCTCTCACCCCCATCCATCGCTGCTGCTAACTACTTCACCTGCTCTTTGACATGCTAGACTGGGGCATGCGAGTCCTCAGATCGTGTCGTCTCTTTTTCAGAGTATCTCATTTGACAACTCTTTTCAGTGTGATGTGTGTTAGCTTAGCAAACATACACGCACTACCTATCCTATTTCTGTTTCTCGTAGTTCTGCACAGTTTGATATTATTCATTCAGATGTTGGGGGCTTGCACCGATTGTTTCTTATGATGATTTTTGGTATTTTGTTACTTTTATAGATGATTTTACTCGTTGTTGGGTCTATCTTATGCGTGCCAAATCTGATATCTTTGTTTTATATACCCAGTTTACTAATATGGTTAATACTCAGTTTTCCTCTCGTATTCGGGTCCTTCGCTCCGATAACGGGGGGGGGGGGGGGGGAGTATACCTCTTCCTCTTTCACAGCTTTCCGTGCTACCCAAGGAACCCTTCATCAATTCTCCTCTCCCTATACACCATAACAGAATGACGTGGCGGAACGCAAGAATCATCATCTCTTGAATGTGACCCTGTCCCTTCTTGGTGGGTCTCACATCCCCAAGTCGTTTTGGAGTGCCGCCCTTCTTACGGGGACCTTCTTGGTCAATCGTCTGCCTTGTCAGCCTTTAGCTGGTCGGGTACCCCTTGGTCTTCTATCTCCCCGCCGCCCTCTATTTCCCGTCCCTCTCCAAGTGTTTGGGTGTGTGTGTTTTGTCCAGGACCGTCATCCGAGTCGGACAAAGCTTGATGAGAAAGCTATCCGGTACTTATTTTTGGGATATCCCTCTTCCAAGGGCTATCAGTGTTTTGACCCCTCTTCTCGCAGGACTTTTCACTTCCTTGATGTTACGTTCTTTGAGGATGTCCCCTTCTATGGTACCTCCCCTGTCCCTGTTGCTCATTGTGCTCTGCCACAGCCGGCTCCGGTTGCCCTTGCTCTGTTGCACGATTCTCTTCCATTGCAGACATACACTCGTGGCCCATCCGGGCCATCCCATGTCCACCCCATTCTTTGGGATCCACCGGTTACGCCCAGCTCACAGGACCTTGTGCCACATCCTCTGGCAGACGATGTTTTTCCCTCCTCTGACTTACCCATTGCACTTCACAAGGGTAAGCATTCTTGTGTTACTGACCATCATGTGGCAAGTTATGTGTCCTACCAGCGTCTTTTTCAGGGTTACTGGGATTTCCTGACTGATACCGACCAGATCAGAGCTCTAAGTTCGATGACTGAGGCGTTCCAGCACCCTGAGTGGGTGGCGACCATGGAAGATGAGATGTCAACACTACAGAAGGCGGGCACTTGGCGTTTGGTCGCTCTTCCTGCTGGTCGAAAAACTGTTGGTTGTCGTTGAGTTTACACTGTCAAGTATAATGCTGATGGTTCTCTTGACCGCTATAAGGCCCGTCTTGTCGCGAAGGGCTTCACTCAGACTCCTGGGGATTACGGCTTGACCTTTGCCCAGATGGCCAAGCAATCTACTGTCCGTCTGCTTGTCTTTATCGCTGCCTGCCATGGGTGGCCTCTTCATCAGATGGACATGAAGAATGCCTTCCTCAATGACGATCTTGCTGAGGAAGCTTATATGGATCCGCTCCCCGGTTACAAGCTTCAGGGGGAGTATTTGGCCGTGTTTGCCTTTTGCAGAAGTCATTGTATGGGCTGAAGCAGTCTCCTCATGCGTGGTTTGAGCGGTTTGGTACTGTTGTGCTTCAGAGTGGGTTCACCAGATGTCATGCCTACCACACGTGCTTTGTTTGGACTGCTGCGGATGGCCGTAGGATCATTATTCTTGTCTATGTGGATGATATCATTCTTACCGGTGACGATTAGCTCGGGGATACTTCAGATCAAGGGGGTTCTTCAGAAGGCATTTGAAGTGAAAGATTTGGGGTATCTGAAGTACTTTCTCGGGATTGAGGTTGCCATATCTCAGCAGGGGATCTCTTTGTCTCAGCGCAAGTATACACTCGACCTCTTAAGTGATACTGGCCTTCTTGGGTGCTCTCCTGTGTCTACACCCATGGATCCGAACCACCGCCTTCACGCCGAGTCTGGCGATCCTCTCCCTGAACCGGGCAGATATTAGAGTCTTGTTGGCAGACTTATCTACTTGACCAACACTCGCCCTGACATTAGTTTTGCTGTGAGTGTGGTCAGTCAGTTCATGCATGCTCCCCGGACTTCGCACCTAGATGCAGCATTTCGAATCCTCCACTACTTGAAGGGTTCTCCTGGCCCAGGGCTCTTCTACCGTTCATCTCCGGCCCTTGATCTCACTTGTTGCACGGATTCTGATTATGCTGGTTCCCTTACTGATCGACGTTCTACTTCAGGGATGTGCATTTTCTATGGTGGCAATCTCATTTCCTTGAAGAGCAAGAAGCAGAGTGTTGTCTCCCGCTCGTTTGCTGAGGCTGAGTACCGGGCTATGGCCCATGGCGCTACTGAGCTCCTTTGGCTGCGTACTCTCTTGACCGAGCTTGGCTCTCCTCCCTCTGGTTCTTCAACTCTTATGTGCTACAACCAGTCCGCTCTCATGCTTGCTTCCGACTCAGTTCTGCACGAGCGGACTAAGCATATTGAGGTTGATATTCACTTTCTCAGGGAGCACATTCGTTCAGGGACTGAAGCGTCATATGTTCCCTCCGCAGAGTAGATTGCCGATGCCTTCACCAAGGCGGTTGGACCTTCCAGACTTCTCTCTACATGTGGCAAGATGGGCTTGCTTGACCTTTTCGCGCCAGCTTGAAGGGGAGTATTGACGTGTTATCCCAGCTTGTATCTCCTATATATATTTATATTCCCCTAAATGGATGAATAACGTAATCATTTTACTCTCACATTTAATTATTAATGTCGTAAAGTTACCAAGTGCACTTCTACATCATATTTTTTGAGGGCAACTGAAGTCGTTTTAACATTGAACTGACGGAAGACTGACTAACAGAAAAGGAGTAACTACTATTTCATCAGACCATCTCACCATCATGGGGTCATATAGGTCAGGAGAGAAAACAATGATAATTACCAGCATTCACTATTGGTACTTTTGTAGGTTAATTACTCCGCTTTGGTGCTGTATTCAGTATTTTTTACTTCTTATGTTTTATTTCATGTATTATTGGAATTAATCACTTGATTTGCTATATCTATATTGGAATTTGTTGGTCTTTTTTATTTATTACGCACGGATCTGTTAAGTTTGAAGGAATTCAATGAGAGAAAGCAAAAATGGAAATAGATAAACTCCTAAGAAAACTGAATTGAGATATGTTTCTCCTTATTTGTTTCATAGAGAAAGTGTTGTAGGTGAAAAATGTTTTATTTCTAATTTGGTTTATAAAATCTTGAAGATTTTTTTTGTAACGAAAATGGAACACAGCAAAGTAAATCAATTTTCAAATTTTTATTAGAATTGGATGGGAAATTGTCTTTAAAGAACTGCAGTTGTTCCCACTTCTCAGATAAATCCAATTGGCTGTTGACCGCATAAAAAATTGCATCAGTACTTCATCCATAAGATACCCCCTATTTCTGTAGGCTCGGTACTATCTGCTTCGTTTTCATCTTGGCTCAACATTTGATTTAGGAATCTGGAAGTCTAGAATTGAACAAGAATATGATGATGTTCAATTCTACATACCTGAATATATACTATGATTCTGGATTCCTTGAAGTAGATAGGTTTGTTGGCATGACCCCCATGTTAGCTTTTCCTGAATAATTTTATAGACACCTAACCCTCCTGTCAACATTCTAGAAAAGGAAACCATAACACATGCCGGCATTAAAGAGCCCATGTGGAATACCTTATGTCATCCTATAATTGCTTTCTACATTGCAAGCCAAGGCAGAGTAGTTAACTCAAGTTTTTGATTGGCGATTGATTTTTTTTTTATGATATACAAATTCTAGCATTAATTTGGAGTTCTAATTCATCCTTTACTGTACAGAGATAAAGTTGTTGATTTTCATTGGAATGCATATGATCCGTGGACCATTGTTAGCGTATCGGATGACTGTCAGAGCACGGGCGGCGGCGGCACGCTGCAGGTAACTGGTGGCTGACTGATTGATGAAATCCATTCAATAATTTGGTTGGGTAGATTTTCAATCCAAAGGCCTAAGTTGATCACAGCCCCAAAACTTGACCCAATGTCTAGAATCAACATAAATGTTAAGAGTAAAACACAACTAGTAAGAACAAATTCACATACAAGCACACAAGAGTTACATAAGTCAGTCATGAACAAGCTACATCCATGGGAGGGGGAGTGAGTTTGCTTCTACTCAACGGAGTGGAAAAATGTCGCCGTAATAAAAGAATAGTGATAAGCAAATATGAGAAAATTTCTGTTATACATCTAGAGTTTGTACAGGAACCAAATTCACTATGATACCGTAAATCTTAAAATCTGAAGGGGAGCCTTGCGCACATGTTTAGGTGTTGCCGTGTGACCATGATGTCACGGGTTTGAGTTCTGGAAGCAGCCTCTTGCAAAAATTCATGGTATGGTTTGCCTACATTTCACCCTTGTGGTGGGACTCTTCTCTGGACCCTCGCTGCGCGAGAATGCCTTTCTGCACTGCGCTGCCCTTTTTACCGTAAATCTTAAAATCTAGGTAACACTGGCTCATCAATGTCATCATACTTTGTTGAGTTTGTTTGAAATTGAGAATTCTATCTAGCTAGAGACCCCATCATAGGTTGCCATGAATTTTATTTTTTAATCAAGGTAATTTCAGAGTTTATTTTAAAAATTAATAAACTAATTTTTAGTTTAGCATCAACTAGACCAGGGGGGTCAGCTCTAAGTATTGATTAGATTGGATAGAAGTATTAAAGAGTTTGATGGAATTCCATTATGATGATATTTGTCTTGTATACCTGTATACCCAACCCAATGATTTTCAATTCTGCGTTATTGCAGTCGTAGTTTTTCCATTTCATATTCGAAAAAACAGCAGTTTGACGTACATATACCCTAATTTTCTCAACCCTTAGATCGCCAGTTGATTATCATAGATCTGCACGCTTTTATCGTATTCCTGTTTTTTACAAAAAAAAGTCAAATTTAAGTTATCATTTACACAGATTTGGCGCATCAACGACTTGATTTACCGTCCGGAAGAAGAGGTATTGGAGGAATTGGAGAAATTCAAATCCCATATTGTAACCTGCGCCTCCAAAACACCCTAATTTTTCTGTTCTGTTAAGTTGCGGGTGTTCAAACCCTAAAAACCTGTTGTCATTTGTTCTTTAAATCAGGACTCTGAGGATACTAATCTTTTTTTTAACACTTGAGAGGACTGATGCTGGTACATTTAAAACTTAAATTTTCTGGATTTTCTAGGTTAAAATTTCCAGCGCAATTTACTTTTAATGAGAACTGGAGAAAGTTGTTCTGATTTTAAAATTGTTTGTTTGGTTAAGCTTATATTTGTTGCTGGATTTCTGCAATGCCATAACAATTTTTTGATGATCAGTCAAGTATTGTCCATCTTTGTGTATTTTATATTAATACATGATAAAGTATACTTACCACTCCTGAAAATTATATATTTACCACAATTGTAAGCTGACAATTATAATTGTGGAATAGGCTTCTGTATGCTGACCTGAATTGATTGTGAGTTCATTATGGACTAGGCATTGAGCATGTAGTATGTATGGTCTAGCTATGCTCATGCAAGTCAATTCAAAAGGTATTTTGAGCACTTTCCAAGTAGGAATCTGAATCAGCTTTGATTTGGGAACTTGCTCAGTTTAATACCCACAATTTTAATGTGCACTCAACCTTCTAATTATGCCTCAGAATTTGTAAGGGTCCATTCATTCATTTGGACGGAATTGGGCGAATGGAATTGGTACAATTCTGCCGTTCGGTTGTAAAAAAAACTGAGAAATTGGTTTTAAATCCAATTCCACGGTTATTTATGCCATCTCTCCTGCATGCCAAGTTAGACCTCCCGACATAAGAATTCCGAAATCTGCTCCCGTTCCCTTCCACCGTTGTTCATGTGTCTCATCTTTTTTGGTGATACACCTCCAGATTACCCCCTCCGGCGACGGCAGTGGCTATCATCCCCTTCGACAATTGTATACTGATGGTTTTGGATTTTTTTCCCGTTTGACAGCCGTAATTTTGGTTCTTTTTTGGTGGTTTGATTTTGTGTTTTAGTAGCTGATTGGCTTGCAATGTGTAATTTATTTTGCTATTAGGTGGTTTTTTCTAGTTATTATGTTTAAATGTGTAGTTGTATGTGTGGGCAAAATTTGTGTGTGGATTGTATTGTCTTGTATGTGTGGGCATAATTTGTTTAAAATTGTGATTTAGGCTTCATTTGTGGTGACTTATTTTCACCGATCAAATGGTTACGACTGCATCAATCGGATCTTGTGAAAATAAGTCCTTCAAAACAGAGCCTTAATGAGTATAATGCACCATTTGCACCCAAAAAAATTCCCCCTTAAAGCTCCATTGGTGGGGGTATTTTTGCTGCTCCAGTAAATTTGAACAAAAACAAAAACATCATAATTATATAATTATAGAATGTATGAATGTATGTTTGACAAACAAACCTAGCTTTGAACAAAAAAAAATGAAGCGACATTTCATGATGGCCCCCACCTCTCCAAACAAACCCTAATTCAACCCTTTCCGTTTTCGACCGATGTTGACGCGCTATACAGCTCGATACGCGTAAAATATTTATGCGCGCGCATAACGGTAATTAACATTTTCATTAAATATTTAATGGAAGAACATAAAAAAGATAAAACAACATATTTATTAGATTATAGAATTTCTATAATCCAGCTTATCGAACAAACTGTCGACCGACACGGCACCCCATAAGAAAATTAAAGCGTCCCAAACAATTTTTTTTTTAAAAAAACTATCAAGCGAATATCTTACTTTAATTACAAAACAAACCACTCCACCCCGTCGATCTAGATCTGTGTAACTTTATTCTTTCCCCCCCCCCCCACAATTAATAAGGGAACAAATTAATTATAGATCTTCAGAGAGTCCATTTCCAGATCTTGATCCGAAGCTTCACTTTGCAGCTAGCGTCCGGCGTCGCCGGCGGCGGCGCTTTCTTTCCTTTGGGAGCAGATATCTGAATCCCGTCGCAGTTCAATTTAATCCCCAACTTCTTCGTCTTTAATTTCCCGATTTTGATCCCAGCCTTCGTCTCCAGCTCAATCTCCAAGGGAACGCTGCTCTTCTTGAAACCGGCTGCGACCGACGGATCTACAGTCTGCCCGGAGCTCGAAACCGTCGCCCTCATCACCGTCGTGTTCTTCGCGCTGTGCACTAGCGCCGGGAACGAGCCGTCGCCGAAATCAACTCCGTCGGAGGTCACGGAGATCGAGATCGGGTCGTAGATGAAGACCACCTTCCGATTGGGGTTCCGCGCGGTGACGGCGACGATGAGCTTTGATGTTACCTGATTGGATGCGGAGATGTTGAGGGTTTCGAGCTGGAGAGAGGAGACTGAGAAATTGGGGCGTTGGGGACGATAGAGGACGTAGAAGATGCCGCCGGCGATGGCCGCGAGGAGGATTAGGGCGAGGATGATGAGCACGAGCCAGCAGCAGCAGGAGCAGCAGATCCCGCGCCGACTTTTCCGGCGCTTCGCCGCCGGCTGAGGGCGGTACATCGGACGGCTGTAGAGCTGCCCTTTCGTCGCCGGGAAGGATGGCTGGTTTCCTCCTCCGGCGGCGGCGCCAGGTGGACGTGGGACGGCGCCGTTCGCGGCGGATTGCGGGGGGACAGGGTTTGGTTTCGCAGAAGGGTAAACCCTGTCCGTCATTAGTCCGGCTCGTGTGATACGTCGGCAATGATGATGTGTGGCGGGCAGGCTAGGGTTTCGGCGGGGCTTGTAGTGGAGGAGGAGGGTGGAGGATTAAAGGAGGGAAAAAGATGATTGCAACAGCTCCTCTTTCCTAGTTATATTCCTGCCGTTGAATGACTAAATTTTATAAAACGAAAAAAAGGTGGTTATTTATGTAATATCCTATAAAAGTTTGGTGCTTTGGTAAAACGATATTATTTTAATTTAATATAGTCAAAAAATCTAAATTACTTCCTAGTTTTAGATATAGTTTTTTTAAGTAATAAATTTAATAATACTTAATTAAATAAAAAACTTTTTTAAAAAATACACATAGGTCGCACATTGTGAGAATAGAACTGGTGGCCTCAGCTTATCTAATTGGGCTAAACCTTATTGACAAATTTAAGGCTATATTTGTTTGGGCGTTTCACAGCTCCGTTTTGGGCAAACGCCGCCGGAAGGAGGGTAAACAAATGAGCCTCCGGTGGCGTTTGTTCCGTTTCCATCCGCCCGCCTTGAGAAAAGCCCCAAAAAGCTCCGTTTGGAGCAGCCACCTCCCCCCTCCGGTTCGAACTCTCCGTTTCCACCCGCCGGATCGACCCGCCACCGTCGAACCAAATGGAGCCTAAATATAGTTCGAAAATGTATCGAAAGTTTTAAATATTTGAAATCTGTCTTTAAGTTTCTAAATTTTTTCAAATAGGTTTAGTTAACTTTTTCATATATATTTATTTTATAAAATTTGTCATATTGGCGTTGATAAGACACTTATGTGGCTTGGGGTGAAAATTAATTATATTAATTTATTTAGAAAATAATATAAATTTAGTTTTTACTCTGCTGCCATTTCATATCTATTTATTTAAAATTTAATTTTATAAAACGAAGGAAAAGACTAGTCATGCACAAAAAATCGGCACTAATCTATTTGGGATCGGACCGGTTTGGACCGTCTAGGGACCAGTCCCGGTGAGGATTGGTCTGGTCCCGGATCGGTCCTACGGGTCTCAAGGAGTCGCTCGTTTTGCATCAAAGTCCGATCCTGGATCATGATCAGTCTTGAACCGGGACCGGTAAAAGACCAGCATTTGATAAAAGATCGGTTTTACAACCCATATTTTAATTAAATATAGTGTAGATAAATTATTTTTAAAATAATAATAAAAAAGATCGTTCTGGGACCGGTTAGGACCGGTCCTCCTCGAGAGGAGAAAAATCAGTCCCGGACCGAGACCGGTTTGAGAGTGATCGTTTCGGGACTGATAAGCCAAAAGACCGATATTTTAAAAGACCGTTGCGGTATCTGCCCGGCAGTCCTAATATGCATGGCAAGAAAAGACTAACTATGACCTATTTGAAAAAATTTAGAAACTATGACCTAATTTCAAACATTTAATGAATTTTAGGTAACTATTCCAACCTAAACCCTAAAATATATGGACTTGTTTAAGTATTTTGCATTTAATATACAAAATAATGACTTGCTTCATTGACAACCAAAAATAACATTAAAGGCAGCACACGCTGAATTTATTGAAAACCAAAAATAAAATACATTTCATTTCAAGAAAATTGAAGTGTTGAATGAAAGAAAATTACAAAAAAATCCAAAATATTTCATAAACTTATTTTTTTATTTTTAGGAACTACTCCTATAAATTGCTCAATTTTAAAGATTTGTCAATCCGATCATCACCAATTCACCTGTCTTAACCAACCAAAGCTCTTCATATATTTTTCTCCTAAAAACTCGCAGAAAGATTTATTGCCCCAATCTTTTTCCATAATTTGAAATTTATGTTTGCATCCAATTTTTTCACAAAAAGGCTCAGTTTGAAGCCGCTTTTTTGCTCCCATAATTTTGGACAAAAGCTCCTTTGTCGTAAAATATATGTTTGGCATGATAATTGTTATGACAACCATAAAAAAGAATACTAATTTTGAACATAAAAATGAATGAAGTTCCTTAGTAGAGATCGAGCTTTCACGGATGAATGTGTTCGTGACCGCCAGCACTGTGCCAAACAGAATCAAAATTCATCAAAAAATATCACAGTTCTTAGCTATTTTCAGTCTTATAAAATTTAAGAAGCTTTTTTATCACTCATCGATAAATAAGTTAGGCTCTGTTTGGCATGGTGGTGGCCATTATGCATATGAGGTTAAATTGTCATTTATTAATGCTTGCTTAAGGCACTTCATCCACTTTTATATTTAAATAAATGATATTTTTTAGGTGAACATTAAAGAATGACGTTTTAATCCATGGGTGACAGCCACTGCCTTCACAAACGGAGACTTTAAACACAGGCAAAATAATTTCTCCAAACATCGTGAAGGACAATGAAAGACAAGTACGTTAAAATTGATTGGGTTGATAACGTAATTTTGGGATTTCTTTGGTGCCACGCGACATCATTAAGTGGAAATAATTAAGTAATTATTATATTTTATGGGGACCGAATTGTAAATTCTAATAATTATTTTTTAGCCCTGAAATAATTTGTGGGACCAAGGCCGATATTACTAATAAGGGATTGATTTATATGGCGGCGTGTGAAAAAAGTCAAATGTAATTATCGAGCTTGGCAGGAGACAGAATACGTGTTGCTGATGAACTAATTTAAATCTTGGGCTTTATATACACATGCTGATGAAATTATTTTAGGCAAAATTATCAAATTGATACCTAAATTTTGGGTCCTTTTTTCAAATCAGTTCTTAAACTTTCAAATGATTCAAATAGGTGCATAAACTATTAAAACAAGTTCAAAGTAATCTCAAATTGGTCCTTATGAGAATAGACTCCTTTACTGGTTTTAATAGTTTAGAGACCTATTTGAATTATTTGAAAGTTTAGGAACATTTGAAAAAGTTCTCAAAGTTTAGGGACTAATTTGATAATTTTGCCATTATTTTAAATAATCTTTTCATTAGGAGTATGCTGATTTTGTATTTTTTAGAAATACGTTTTGTACATATATTTTTAAGAAAAATATTCAACACGAAAGTTGTAGATCTCGACGAGATCTAAAACTTTTGTGTTGAACAGATTTCCTAAAAATACATGTACAAGACGTATTTCTAAAAAATGTAAAAAATTAGTAGAAAATATAATATGATTAGCCAAAACTAAGATGCTAAAAACAATCATCTTTTTCTTATTAATAAAATATCACAGACGATCAAAAAATAACTAAAATTTAAAAGCTTCTTCTCATGACATAATGAGTACTTTGAAATTCAATTAGAAAATAAATATCATTATTGATTGAAAATAATATAAATATTAACATTTAACAAGATAACAAATGTATATATATTAATTTTGAGATATTATAGATTTATTATTAAAAAAATAAGTATTTTATATAAAAAAATCAGGAAAACTCTCCCTTGTTTGATTTATCTTCACCAGCTAAAACCTTATTAAATTTCCAGCTGTTATTAATTCTAATAATAATAATATATCATATTGCTTGCTGCTCCAATCTCTTTCATCCTCAATATGTCTAACAAAGAATCAATTTCTTGTTTTTTTGGGGTTCAAACTTCAAAGCTTGCGATTGTTATAATCATTCGCACGTTTTTGCTTCAATTTTTCCGCAAAACATATTGTTATTTCATTTTTTGATATCCAAATTTAATATTAAAAAAAATTTTCGAACCAAATGTTATATAATTATTAGCCTTCTCTCTCCTCCCGGCGATTTTGAGTTATTATAGATTTATTGGCGAAAAGCACGGAGAATTAGAGCAGAAAAAAAAATGCGGGGGAGCGAGTGGGTATCAGAATAGTGGAGGATGAAGGATAGTTGGCGGAAATGAGAGGAGATGCTTTCTTCTTTTTATTTTCCAAATAAAATTAACCCTAATTCTCTTCTTCTTATATAAAACTCTAATTTATCATAACCAACTGTCAGACACTATTTCAAAAATCTCCTGAAACTTTTTTGCCGGAGTATGAAAAATCAGGCCTAAGCCAAGTACTCTCTCCTTGTTCAATTTCTTTCCACCTTACCGAGAAGGAGGAGGAAAAAAACCAAGATTTCTTTTACTCTGTCTAGGAGAGCTAGCCGCACCAGCAATGGGTATGGTTATCCAAAACACAACTCATCACCGCGACCGCCGCCGTTATTGTTGCCGTCATCGCCGTGGAAACCGCCGCCATCACCGTATCACCGCCATCACCGCCGCCATCGTGTCACCGTCGCCGCCATCGCCGTCATCGCCACCCCCATCGCCGTATCGTCGCCGCCATCACCGCCATCGCTGCCGCCATCGCCGTCACCGTCGCCGTCATCGCCTCATCGCCACCAGAATCGCCGCCTCGTCGCCGCTCGCCGCTCACCGCCGTCACATCTCTGCCGCCATTCGCGGCAACCGCCACCATCCGTTCATCCGCTTTTTTTTTCATCAAAATTTGCAAATCTCTATCCACCTTGTTTTTGTCTTAGAGAGGTTTTGAAAAGACGGATTTCGGAGATGACCTGCGTTATGCCGGGAGGGGGACTTAGGGGCGGCGGAGGCCCGGCGGCGTTGGGAAGGGGCGGATCGCAACCTAGAGTTTTCGCCGATCAAGAACGAATAAAGGTAAGCGGTCTGTTCGGATTAGAAAGTGCGGTTTCAACAAAGAAAAAAACACTCAAAATAAGGAATAACCAAAACTGAGTGCGGATAACAATCGTCTTTAATTATTTCTTTATAATATTAAAATTATTAATGTGGATGGGCGTTTACATGATTACATCATTAATTATTATTATATATGCTATTTGCAGATCAATATATAGAAAAATTGTACACAAGTATATAATTGTGCATCTTATTATCATCTTTTGTTAGGAACATATATTTGAAAATAAACACTTGAAACAACACTAACAACATAAAAAATTTGACATCCACTTAGAATTCATTTTCAAAATAACATTTAGTAACGGTAAGAAAAGAACACCATTCATTTCCTTCCCCCCGAAAATATATATTTCTCCCTTAAAAATAAACTCTTTATCCACAAGTTTATATATCTTTTTATCTCGAAATAGGTGTGCAATTGTTGGAGAGGGGAGAAATTGGTAGAGGGGGCCGATGAAGCGATGCGGCCGGCCGGCCGAGAAGGCTTTGAAATCCATAGAAATGGGCTGTCGGAGCTTCAAGCAAGACGGGCAGTGGCGGTGGTATGCATGGGCAAGGTCGATAAAGGAGTTTTCGCGTAAACGGGTTCATGAGCTTTGATGGGGTTCCCCCAGAAATTCTGGAGTCAAACCGGGAATATCTCAGCCAAGGGCATGAAGGTAATTAAGCCGACCCGACCAAGCGAGCCGCGCACTGCAAGTTGCGCTCACCACAAAGGCCAGAAAGTATCCCTAAAGGGGAACGAAGCACGAGCACCAAGCAAGCACGCGCGAAGGAAGGACCACCCTGAAGGGGCGTAACCAGGCGCAGACGCACGAGCACCGCGGTCCCTGCGCAGGCGCACTTCATGCGCGCAAGCATGCGTAGCACGCGGGCGCCTGCGCCCCGCACTCCCCGCGTGCACGCGCAGTGCGCCGACGGCCACTACCGCCACCAACGGCTCCTGCCGCTGCCGGCGGCTGCCACTGTCAGGCACCCCGACCGGGCCACCAAACCGCTCCGGGGCACTTTCGTCATTTTGCTAAATTCGGTGATCAAGGTGACCGAAACAGAATGACGTCATTCGGCTAGCACAAATCATGCCCCAACACAATTACTGACGTGACCCTCCAGAAAACTATGAAAAGGCCCTCAAGCATTCATTTGAGTACAAAGCACCTCCTTAGGCCTGAAAAAGTTCTGAGGTTTTCCAACGAGATCGTAGACTTATCTGATCCTCCGCTTAGGAAGTTGCTCCGCTCCTCTTCTAGCGCAAAGGCTGCAACATGCTTCAAGGTTCTGCAGACTTGGAGATTTCGTCATGCCGGAATGTTTTCATCAAAGTTCTGTGGACTTCCCCAATTTTTCAAGTCAGAGCGCTTTCATTGAGATGGTCTGTCACCTTTATAACTTGCATTTATAACGGAGAGCTGGTCTGTCACCTTCTGAGAGATCATTTCATATACTTGTAAACTCCAAAGAAATAGTGGATTTAGGCTCGTCACAAATCCAACTATATGGTTTTTCACCCTTTTCGAATTTTCCACGTCAAAATTTTTTTGTTTCATTTGCTGCTGTTTTTGCTTGACTGTTTCGCGTCTGATCCGACTCCGAGCTAAGTTGGTCCGATTATTCGGACCGGAAAAAACAGACGACCCGCAACAAGCTTAAAAAAAGGCAATTGTTAACCGCAACCCGTAATTGGCTAGTCGCACTCCAAAATCTTCCAATTTTTCACGCCTTTTCGAAATACGCCTTGTACATGCAATTTCAGAAAAGTGTTCAGCACGAAAGTTGTAGATATCGACGAGATCTACAACTTTCGTGTTGAACACTTTTCTTGAAATTGCATGTACAAGGCGTATTTCGAAAAGGCGCAAAAACTGCGCATATTTCCGAAATACGCCTTGTACATGCATTTTTAAGAAAAATGATCAACACGAAAGTTATAGATCTCGTCGATATGTACAATTTTCGTGTTGAACAATTTTCCTGATATTGCATGTACAAGGCGTATTTTGAAAAGACACAAAAAATTGGGAGATTTTGAGGTCGACTAGCCAATAACGGGTTGCAGTTAACAATCACCTAAAAAAATCATCAGACATTCTTTCCAAGCCTCTGGGAAAAATCCTTCACAGGTTTAATTGATGGAGAACAGGCTGCAGCTGTTAATGATATATATCTATAGTATATATATCTCTCTCTATATATACATATATATTAAGTTCGGTTTGGCATGACGGTAGCGGTCGTGAATGCTGTGATTATGAATCATTGTTCGTAAACGTCTAACCTCACCTGATGAACTTAATTCATTAATTTAATCATTTTTATTTTCAAAACTAGCTTTTCCTTCTTAGGGGGGAGGTCGCACCGTCACAACCGTCTTAATGCCAAACATGAATTCTATGATAAAAGCATTTTTATTCAAATTCATCCTAGCAAATACTCCGCGCCAAATAAATCCTATATAGTAAAATAGTTTCCTATATAAATAATATGAGAAACAGTGCAAGAGTCCTCCGGTACTGCCACGATAGTCCCCCGGCCACGACAGTGCCGAGTCACATTACGTACTTCAGCTGCGCTTCATAAAAATGCTAGTGGCAAGAACAGCGTCGCGCGAGACAATGCGGCGTAGTCGTGGCCGGAGCTAGGGAGCATAGCTGGACGTGAAGCCACCCAAGCCTCGCTCCATTTGGCACGATGGTGGCGGTCGTAAACATATGGGTTAAACAGTCATTCGTTAATTAAGGTCCGGTTCATGCGGTCGTAACCGCTTGACCGCTGAAAATAAGTCCCCCCAAACGCAGCCTTCATCTAATCTGTATTTATCTTATATTTAGACTGCCCTAAGAATTAGGCTTCCGCGACCCTAAATTCTAAAATCCTGCTCTCCTCGGCAACCGTGGGTTCTCTCCAATTGCCTATCTCCATTGTTCGGCTGTTTGCTGCAAAAAACTTTGATTAACTTCTTTAATCGTACACCCAATATTATTAAGCATGGAGGCCTTTTAATATATATATGTAGACCCCTGTGATTTTTGCTACTAGGGGCCCAATTAATCTCTCTCTCTCTCCCCTAGTCGGCCCAAGCCTTATGAGTTCACGATATTCTTGTGATTATTAAAAGGCATTATAAGAACATCTAATTCTAGTATGGTAATACAATATTGCTCAAACATATGCCCAATAGAGCTAGAAAATGTATGCCTCATTTGGTTTGGCCGTGGCTGGCGGAGCCAGCGGGTGGAGACGGGGCTTTCGAACCGGAGGGACGAGATGACTGTTCGAGCGGAAGCTTTTTGCTCCGTTGTTCACTGCGCGGCGGGAGGAAACCAGGCAGATGTCACCGCCGACCATTTGTTTACCCGCCGTACGGTGGCGTTTACTGCAAACACTGGGCGAAATCGCGGAACCAAATGAGACCTAGGTTGATCCGTTGATATGATTTCCACACAACACAGAGATGGACAAGTAAATTTAATCTAATTGCACATAATTATGCCATCATATTATGTAACGACTCAAACTCAAAACTATAGTGATCAAGGCCACGTTTTGCGCGGCTGATTCACGCACAACAGCATAGCATGTATTCATAACCCGTGCAAACATCGCAGACATTCATAGCCGCGTAAACATCACAGGCATTCGCAGCCGCGTACACATCGCAAACATTCACAGCCGCGCATAGCACATCGCAGACATTCACAGCCGCAC
Source organism: Platanthera guangdongensis (assembly GCA_039583875.1). NCBI lineage: Eukaryota > Viridiplantae > Streptophyta > Magnoliopsida > Asparagales > Orchidaceae > Platanthera > Platanthera guangdongensis. The sequence continues at coordinate 189,651,807 of CM077148.1, forward strand.
ATAACAATTCGCAGGCATTCATAGCCGCACATAACAATTCGCAGTCATTCACAGCCGCGCATAACAATTCGCAGTCATTCACAGCCGAACATAACACCCTATGTCGACATAGTATGAACCGCTTCTTTTCAAACAGGGTAGCGAGCCTTGCGTGCCTCACCGATGTGGCCGTCAGCGACAGTGACCAGCCCTGCCACTTCTGGGGGTGGTTGTACCGCACAGCCCAGGCCCTAACGTACAACACTGTGTACTCTTGAATGTGAGCGACATCCGTCCGATTCAACATTTTGGCCGACCAGCGGAGGGACGGGGAAAACATAACGGCCGGTCACACGTGGTGCTCATCTCCCTGTCGCCGGTCGTCGACTTTCCGCAAACACGGTCTGCGAAAACTGACCTGGCCGCAAACAATTTACAAACAATCAAACAGTCAATTTTACTCACCGGGTCGTGGCGGCCTGCTCTATGATTCTCTTCCAGTGCTCGCCTTCGACAAGGAGCATCTTTATTTGGGGCTAAATCGAACTGACTTCCGCACCTGCACAAAAGAGTCCACCAAGACGTACGAACGGTCAGCTGCTAACCCAATTATAACGTCCCACCCCTTAATCGGGGTGTCTTTTCTCCATCCCTACAACAAGGACTATATATATATATATGAGTCGCAGGCACGGGCCTCCGGCCCGATGACTACGCGTCACAGTATGGCCGGCGACGGAGGGCTTCGCCCGCCCCACCACCCCCGGCGGGCTCCGCACCCAACTTTTTTATAGTAATAATTTTATATAAATATATACAGTAATAATTATTATATATATATTTTATATATTAATAATTTTTTAATAATATATTTTAATTTTATATTTTATATATTTTAATTTTTATTAAAAAAAATCGCCGGCACCCCCCGGCGAACACGGCGTCCCCCACCGCCGGCGGCGGAGCCGCCGGCGGCCTGACCGGCGGCCCCCAGCAGGTTCGCCGGCAGCAGGCACCTGCCGGCGGTGATCCGGTGGCGCTCCGGCGGGGCCACCGCCGGCGGTGGCCCTGACCGTGAGGCCAGATTTGGGCCACACGGTCAGGGCCACCGCCGGCGGTGGCCCCGCCGGAGCGCCACCGGATCACCGCCGGCAGGTTCGCCTGCTCCCGGCGAACCTGCTGGGGGCCGCCGGTCAGGCCACCGGCGGCTCCGCCGCCGGCGGTGGGGGGCCCGTGAAAAGGGGGGGGGGGGGGCGATTTGGCTGATCGGGGCTGAGGAGAGAGGAAAAAACAGATTTTTTGGGTTTTTGTTTAATTGCAGACCTATGCACTATGTGCAGCCCAGGATCCATGGCTTAGAAATAAGTTAGACAAATCAGTTCATATAATTAGCATTTTGAACTATGTTTATTGGCGACCACATACTTGTTTTTAAAATAGTAATATATATATATAATATATATATATATATATATATATATATATATATATATATATATATACTAGCATCTTCGAACGGGCTCCGCCCGTTCTCGATGCGTCGCTGCGGGCTTCGCCCGCAATCAAGCGGGCTTCGCCCGCTTGACCCCTCGGCGGGCTTCGCCCGCCCCCGGAGGGCCTCGCCCGCCCCCCTGCATCTTCGAACGGGCTCCGCCCGTTCTCGATGCGTCGCTGCGGGCTTCGCCCGCAATCAAGCTGTCTTCGCCCGCTTGACCCCTCGGCGGGCTTCGCCCGCCCCCCAAGGGCCTCGCCCGCCCCCCTGCATCTTCGAACGGGCTCCGCCCGTTCTCGATGCGTCGCTGCGGGCTTCGCCCGCAACCATGCGGGCTTCGCCCGCTTGGCTGATTCCGGCGGGCTTCGCCCGCCCGGCTCTGCCCGCAACCATGCGGGCTTCGCCCGTTTGGCATTCCGGCGGGCTTCGCTCGTACGACATACAATTTTAAAATTTTAAAATATTTATTAATTTAAAATATTAATTTTCAGATTTTTTTTTATAATATTTAATAATTATTTAATGATTTATTAATAATATAAATTATTTAAATATATAAAAAATAAAAAACGGGAAAAAAAAATAAACGCCGCGCAGGGGCAGCGCCTCTTTCGCCCGCCGCAGCCGGCGGGCTTCGCCCGCAACCATGCGGGCTTCGCCCGCTTGGCATTCCGGAGAGGCCCTCGCCCGCCCCCCTGCATCTTCAACGGGCTCCGCCCGTTCTCGATGCGTCACTGCGGGCTTCGCCCGCAACCATGCGGGCTTCGCCCGCTTGACATTCCGGCGGGCTTCGCCCGCCCGGCTTTGCCTGCAACGGTCATGCGGGCTTCGCCCGCTTGGCATTCCGGCGGGCTTCGCCCGCCCCCTGGCGGGCTTCGCTCGTACGACATACAATTTTAAAATTTTAAAATATTTATTAATTTAAAATATTAATTTTCAGATTTTTTTATAATATTAATAATTTTTTAATGATTTATTAAATTAAAATTTTAATTTTCAGATTTTTTTAAAAATATTTAATAATTATTTAATTATTTATTAATAATATAAATTATTTAAATATATAAAAAATAAAAAACCGGAAAAAAGAAATTAACGCCGCGCAGGGGCATTTTGCTACCCGCCGGCGGTTGTCCGGCGGCGACCCAAGCTCCAAAACTTATAACTGTCCCACCAGGCCGCCGGCGGCTCTGCCGGCGGCGGCGGGGGTGAGCGGGTGAGGGGGCGGGAGGTAGAAATGAGTATCGGGATTTTTTCCACTGTGCAGTGTTTTGGAAATTGAATTGGTTATTTTCTTTGAATCCAACAGCCCGTATTTGATGAAATTTGATCGGACGGTGCAGATGCATTTTATGGTGTGATCCAAATATGACTATTATATTATATAATAAAGATATATATATATATATATATATCTTATTATATAAAACTGGAAGCACAACATAGATCAAATAAGAGCCATTGGATCATGAGAGAGACATGAGATGAGGGGAGAAAGTTGGGAAAGAGAGAGAAGGGAGAGAGAGAGAAAGAGAGAGAGAGAGGGGAGGAGAGAGAGGGAGAGAGAAAGGGAGAAAAGGCAAAATGTAAAATTTTTTATAAAATAAAAAAAATGTAATATTGATTTAACACATATGTATATATTGCGGGCACACTTTGATGCGGGTACAGCTTGTAACGACGGATCGAGCACGGTAGGAGCCCGTTCGGAGGCGGCAAAGCCCGCCTGGATGCGGCCGAAGGCCGCCCGAGAGCATCGAGCACGGGCGTAGCCCGTGCGAAGATGCTCGTGTGTGTGTGTGTATATATATATATATATATATATATATATATATATATATATATATATATATATATATATATATATATATATATATTGGCAACATCAAGGATGTACTTAGGCACCATTCACCACAGACGTTGGACCCAATGACCACACGCCCTCGTGCACTTAGGACACATTTTCGGTGTACCGGAATTCCCCGTGTAACACCATCGTTCAGAGGTTCATGACTTAACAGTAATTTTGTCGTTCAGAGGTACTTAACTTGACGACTACATCGTTCAGAGGTACTTAACTTGACGACCAACTGCCCATTTAGAGTTACTTAACTTGACGACCAAGTCGTTCAGAGGTACTTAACTTGATGACACAGTAGTTGGCCATCACGACTCAAATCATCACAAGCCACACAGCTTTGTCCATTTCGGGCTGGCACCCACCACAAGCAAGGCAACTTAAGCACACAGCCGCGCATAAACCGGCTCCCAGGTCTCGTCGAGACATGCCACACAAAATTTCAGCTCACTGGGAGCTATCGCTTGGCGACACTCACTATTGCCCGGCGACACCAAAAGTTCTCCAAACTGCAATCTTTCCCGGGTATTTTCCTGGAAATGTTTCCAGTATTTGATGCAGCATCTTGCACATCCATAGACTCCGGATTTCACACGTACATCACACGCATATCCACGAAGTGTTCTCCGACACACAAACACAAAACCATCACCAATCCAGACCAATCTGTTCAAATGGGTTTCACACAACATGCCTATTCTGCACTCTACATTTCCGGATCTAGATGCAGGATTATATAGGGATCAAACTGATCTACCCATTGGAATCCACCATTTTTCACCTTTTGGTGAGGTGATTCATGCAAGTATGCATATTGAGGACTTCACTTGTCTGGGAGAAACTCGTTACCCTTGTAGTTCTCTTCCTAGCCATGGCGAAGTTTTTTGACGCGGATGGAAGTGATCGCCTCACTTTCCCCTTCACGATTCTAGCTTCAGTTCTTGATTCCAGCTGCAAGATCTTCTCCAGCAACTTCAAGTTCCACCCAAGCCCTAACACCAGCCGAGAGTTCTCTACTCCAGAACTCGAAAATTAAAGAAGAGAGAGTGCGAAGAGGAAAGAATGATATTCTCAGTCCCAGCCCTCTGCATATGTGACATCGAGTTTTACCCCAGCTATTCGATCTCTTCTCATCAAAATAAAGCAACGACTCGGGTTTGAGCTGACAAAGTCAACCATCGCTCAGTGGCCGCACACCAGCCACCTGACACGAGTCGCCACTTCAGCGACATCTTATTTCGACAATTCGTCGAACGGAGTCAAGTTCGTCGAACACAAATCGTCGAACGAGAGTGAGTTCGTCGAACGGGCCATAACACATAACATAGCTTATTTCGTCGAGCTCTGCTCGACGCTTTCATTGAGCTCTGCTCGACGCTTTCGTCGAGCTCAGTTCGACTTTTAGCTTGTTACTTCCACTCCTTTTTGGGGTGTTACATCGCGATGGGTGCAGGCCCGGGCGATGCCGGCGTAGAAAGACATGGTCGGTGAAGAAATGTCTCATTTAAACCACATGCGCAATCTTACCTAGTTGAGTTTTGATTAATCGCAAGGGGGGCAGGCCCGGACGATGTCGATGTAGAATAAAGGGGTCGATGAAGAGCTGTCTCATTCAAACTGCAGCGCAGTCTTACCAAATTGAGTTTTGATTAATCGCGAGGGGGGCAGACCCGGGCAATGTTGGCATAGAAAGGCAAGGTCGGTGAAGTGCTGTCTCATTCAAACCGCATGCACAATTTTACCAAATTGATATCTTTGGACAATATTGAAAGTAAACATAATGAAATGCTCATTAAAAGATAGTTTGCGCGAGTCATAGCTCGCAGCTTTTACAATATCAAAAACATGAAATAAAAACAGGAAAACAAGAAAACAAAATATAATAAAACGAGAATACAAGAAATCAAGGATAAAGTGACATAAACCCGATGAGCTTCACGTGTGAGGAAGGGTCTTCCCTTCTTAAAAGCATCCTTGCCGTATATTTGCTTGGCCGCGCGGGTTTATGTCGTTAGTGTTGAAGGCGGTCACAACTGCCAGCAGAGCTTGTCTTGAGTAGCAAGCTCAGGCTTTCTCTTGGTTTTCCCGAACGACCACTATTCCATCGGGGGTGGGAAACTTCATTGGTAGGTGATGAATTGATGAGATCGCTTCAAAGATAGACTGAACCGGTCTTCCAAAAAAGACATTATATGCTGAGCTTGAATTTATGATGACGAACTGAATGTTGTGCGTAACCTGCCTTGGGAACTCTCCCGTTGTGACGGGTAAGGTAATTGTCCCCTGAACTGGGACCGGGTTGTTATCGAAACCGTAAACTGGTCCTGCCGCGGGACTGAGATGCTGTTTGGTAAGCTTCAAGTTCTCAAGGGTAGATAAAAACAATACGCTGATGGAGCTCCTGCTATCCACTAGGATTTTCTTGGCGTTGTCGCAGGGGTCTCCGATTCTCGCACTAATAACGAGCGGGTCCTGGCGAGCCTACCATAACCCCTCGAGATCTTTGTCAGCGAATATGAGGGTGGTGTCTTGTCTATGTCACTTATCTTCATAACTCTTCTCTAGAATGCTAACGAAGAATATATGGGAGGAGAGGAGCGGGGGGCTGACGATGGTCTCGATGTTGCCCACCATCTGTCTTCCGCTCGAGTACCCCTGCGACGTGTTTTGTTGCTCTCTTACTTGTCTTGGCGGCGCCTGCTGTTCTTGTACACAGGCTTGCAAAAAACTTCTAAGGAGTCCTAGCCAGACAAGACGCTTAATTTTGTCCCTGAGCCTGGTATATTCTTTTGTGGTGTGCCTGGTTCTGCGATGGAACTTACAGTATCTTGATTGGTCATTCCTCAGATTTGGCGGCGACACTTTCGGATGACGCAACGCTGGATTGTCCTGAATTGCGTAAGTACATTAGTCCATGTAGTGTTCAATGGAGTATATACCTGATGCTGTCGTTACCCTCTGTCACTTTGGGAGTCGCGACAACGCTCGGTATTATGATGTCCTTCATTGCGTCACTCTTCTTGATTTATGGGGGTCTGTTCCTTCCCCCTCTTCCTTTTCTCTCCTCCTTCAAACTATTGTCGATGCTCTTCGATAGCTTCATTAGCAGCTATTTGGGTCTTGACTAGATGTACAATGTATGGTAACTTGACACGGTTTCTCTCTTCAGGGTTGAATAAAAAGCACTTGGACGGAGGCCTCCAAGAAATACATCCCTCAAAAGTTTGGGGTCCACTCCCGGAATTTGTCGTGTTTCGGTAGTGAGCCGACGGAAAAATTCCTTCAGGGTCTCCCCCTCGTTCTGGCAAATCCATGATAGATGTGAGGGATCTCTAACTATTATATAATTGGCGATGAGCTGCTCAACGAATTGACACGCAAACTCTACAAAGTTGCCAATGCCCCCCAACTTGCAAGAAATGGACCAAGTCCGGGCTTGGCCTTTCAGTGTTGCTGGAAACACCTAGCAGAGCAACTGATTTGCATCATTGTAAATTCACATGATGATAGTGAAGTGGTTGATATGTTCGAGCAGATCTTTCGTTCCGTTGAATGTCTCAGTATTTGGGAGATCGAATCCATGTGGGATCGGATGAACTAGAACTTGGGGTGCGAGTGGGGAGCCTTGTTGTAGAGGATGACGGGCGTAAGCTTCCAGACGCCTAACATGTCTGTATTCTTGAGCAGTCACCTCACATATCTCTTCACGGGTGAGTCTTTCTCCTAGCGGTACACGTGCTTCTTTTGCGAGACGACGACAACCCCAACGCCTCGATAAGCAGGGCGCGTGGAGCTGCTGGCATCAGAGAACTCTTCAGACAAATCGTTTTCATGGGGAGTTTGTTGTGATGGGGCGTGATTTGGAGCCGGAGGCGGGGGATTGACTGGCGTGGGAGGTTAAATGGGAGCTGGAGGAGCTCCTTGATTCTTGATTTGAGCAAGCATCTCACCCTACTACTCTTCCATTTGTTGTATGCGCCCTTCCAAGGCATCTATAGGTGAGGGCACGACCATTGTATTGAGAGTTGCGTTGGCGAGCGAGGAGTTAGATCAATGTGTCCTTTGGGAATTGATCCTTCGGTGGTTCAGGAGCTTCTTCTCGCCATTGAAGTTAGTCACGAGTACGATTGTGATGAGGGTACAATCTTCCGAGGATGCTGAAAATTGGCTTCCCACAGACGACACCAAACTATTGCGGTCTAACTCGACGCTCCTAAACCGGTGTAAATGTGGTCGTCTTAGCCCAGGAGCGGTCGAGCACGCAATCAGTCATAAAGTAAGAAAATAAATGCACAAGACGATTTTTACGTGGAAAAACCCGTCAACCGGGTAAAATACCATGTGATCGGATCTGTGCCGGTCAAACTCCACTATCTGCTTCAGGTTACAAGTTGTTTATAGAATTGAGGGCGACAGAAAACTCCTCGTTACACTTTCGAGATGAGAGAAAATCTTTGGCGCTCGGCGAACAATATGCTGCTTCACACGAGGTTTAACTTTCACGATCTTAGTGCGAGGATGGGCGCGGAACGCACAGAGTTAGGTTAGAGGGGGCTTCCTGGAGGTTGAGCACAAGCGAGGCTTTCTTCCAACAACGGGCAGAACGTCTTCTTCGTGATGATGTTGCAGATTTAACCGAGTTTTTGGTGGAGTGACGGTGACACGCATGAGAATTCTGTTGGAGGAACAGTGACTTGTTAGAGAATTTTGGTGGAAGAATGATGGCTTGTTGGAGAACTTTGGTGGAGGAACAATGTCTCATTGGAGAATTCTGGTGGAAGAATGGTGGCTCGTCGGAGAATGTCGCCAGAGCTCTGGCCTAAGGAAGAAGAAAACACGAGAAGAAAAGTGAGAAATGAGGAGGCATAAATGCTTTTTTATAGCCTCTAGGAGTGATTATGGTGGTTATGCGGCTATCCGCACACCGTAATCATCGATATTATTATTTTTGATATAGTTTTGAGTGTATATTTTGCTCATTATATTCGTTGTTTGCATGCCAAGTATTTAATTAATGTTGCTTCCCCTACTAACCATGATGGTTAGTGGGTGATTACTTAAGAAATGGACGGCTATGATTGTTACAGAGTGATCAAACGAGGAAGGTCCTCCATGGATAGACGGCTGGCCCAGTGGTGAACGCTCGTCAACGGAGGAAAAGGAGGAGCCGCGATCGGTGGAGCGGCCAGTCGTGGCGGGAAAGAGCGTGGCAGCGAGAGGCGGTCACGGGGAAGGGGCGGCAGGGCGCGTCCTCCCCTTGAGGGCAGAGCCCGCGACCGCGGGAAAGGGGCGGCCGGGTGTCACTGCCCCATGCAGGTGGAGCTAGCGGCCGGGGGAGGCGGCCGCGGGGAAGGGCGGTCGAGTGTCGCCGCCTCTTGCGGGTAGAGCCCACCACCGCGGGGAAGGGTGGCCAAGTGACGCCGCCCCTTGCAAGGGGAGCCTGGGTGCAGCCGCCCCTTGCGGGCGAATCCGCCCACGATCGTGACAGGAGGCCATGGGGAGGAGGCGCCGTGCATGACTCTGGTGAGGTCGGTCAGGCCCGAACCGCCCGTCGCCGGCGGCTACTTGATAGGGGGGGCGAAGTGGGATCGGTTCGCTGCGGTCAAGCCCATGATCCAACTAAGTTAGTGGTGATCCGGGGGGGCGTGGGCTATTCGCATCCCAATTTCGTATAAATGGAGTCTCATTCCTATAAATTATTATTATAATGACTTCGAATTTATTTGTTTGGATGAATTTTTTAGGCGTGTGAATTCATACTTGCAGCGTATTCCTGCTTCTTTGCATTATTATGCATCGGCGGAGAAGGGATCTAAAAACACAAGAAATTTTTGAAGTTTCAGTTTTAGGTTGCGGTTAAACATAAAATAAGAAGTTTTTTTTTAATTTATTGAGTGCAAATAGCCAGATATGAATTACGGTTAACATTAGCCTAAATTTTTTGTCATAGATTTCCTCACTTCATACTCGCATGAATCCTGCGGTATTGCTGTCATGCTCACAATCTCACATACACACAGTATATTGGTTGAGCACAAAACAAACAAATATTCTGGTTATAAATAAAGCACAAAAAAGTAAAGAAATAAAAAGTGAGTTGACACGGAGGTGACGGTCACATACGACTGAAAACCTAAAAGAAATAGTATCAACTTCAGTAATTTTTATGTCAGGACATCTGATCATGAGCAAAGTTCTGCATCAATGAGGAGTCTGTAAAGGAGGTGGGGCTCACGCAATTGTGGCTTGTGTCATACACTTTTGGGCGGGGCCCTTATTATTTCAAGCCCCTCATTGGTTGTCCTGACCATGCTTATGATCAAAAGTCCTGACCTAAAAATTTTCCCATCCATCCACGCTAAAGTGTTAGTAATAATTACTTATTCAGATTCGAACGTGGAGATTTCTCTTGACTGCTTTTTTAGTCGTGAAAATCGTGACCGACGGCAGGCCGTATAGTAGTTAGCTTTACAACTGTGCTCAGTGTTTCTATCGCTTTTTTAACATCAATGTCAAACAGTGTGGGCAGCCCGCAGCCACGTGAAAAACATACTGTCCAGTGTCCATGTTACCGAATTACTCGAGGAGCCACCATGGAAGGTGTACACGCGAAGAGCTCGGGAGCGCAATGCTGGAGACGCGGTCGAGACCGGAGAACCGGCCGGGACGGGGTCGGGCGGAGGCACGGATGACGGCACCAACCCAACCGGAAATTAGGTCAAGCCCGGTTGGGCCGGTTGGGGCTGATTTCAGCTTTTGGGTTTATTTTGGTTTGTTTTGGTTTATTGTAATTTGAAACCCTATATATGGGGGTTTGGACTCTTGTTTGGTTTTTTATCTTGGATGATCAATGAATTGAGGGCTGCCCCCTTTTCTCCTCTCTCAACCCTAACTCTCTCTTCTTCCCCTCTTCCGGCCGCCCTTCCCCTTGCCGGCATTCCCTCTCCACTCTCCTAGAAGGTATTATTTGGTCCGACCTGCCGGTCCGCCTGCACGTGTTGCCGCCGGACTTCATGGCCCCGACCACCCGCGCGCACACCGAGCCCGACGCCGACGCCCACGACGCCCTCGCCGCCCGCGTCGCCGAGCACGATTCCCGTTTCTCCTCCTTGCAAGCCTCCATCGAAGCCCTCGCCGTGGGCCAAACGGCCATCCTCCGCCGTCTCGACGCGTTCGCCACCCCCTCCAACCCCGGCTCGGCCTCCTCCGCGGACACGGCGTCCGTGCTGGGCGCCCCGCCCCTCCACACGGCTGTGCACGCCCCTCCGCCTACGGCCGGCGCGCTACCCCGCCATTTGCAACACCTTGATGTCCCCTCCTTCTCCGGTGTGGATCCCTTGGGTTGGATCGCACGGGCCGAACAACTCTTTGACCTTCAGCTCACACCCCCCGCAGACCGGGTTAGCACTGCCATGGTCGGCTTGGAAGGTTCCGCCCTTCATTGGGCACGTTGGCTCCGGCAAAGCCAGCCGACGATTTCTTGGGCGGACTTCAAGCAGGAAATGATCACGCGTTATGATCCCCGCTACACCGGCTCCGCGATTGAACGCCTCTGCAGCGCCCGCCAAACGGCCGATCTCGACGGGTATATTGACGAGTTCGTCGCCCTCGTCACCCAAGTCCCGGGTCTCCCACCCGACCACTACTTGGGCTTCTTCCTCCAAGGCCTCCGCCCGGCGATTCGCTCGCGCATTCGGACTCACAACCCGCGTACGGTCTCCGAAGCCTTGGACCTCGCGCGCGCGGTGGAAGCCGATCTCGGCCATCGCCCGGTCCCGAATTTCCCGGCTTCATCTGCTCGACCGGCCACCTCGCGTGATGGGCCCCCCCGACCCGTGGCGGGAGGGGGAGGGCCTCGCCCAGGCCGGCCCGATCCCCCCCATCGCATCTCCAATCACGATTATAATGAGCTTCGCCGTAAGGGCTTGTGCTTCCGTTGCCGGCAACCTTATTCGCCCCAACATGTTTGCGCCGTCAAGGAGTTTCACGCCCTTTTCGGCGATTTCGACGCCGACGTGACCGCGGCCGACTTTGATGCGCTCGTCGAACCCGACGAGGCTCCTCCTCCCCCGGATGACACCGCCACCTTGAATATCTTGGACCTCCCTCTCTTTTCGGTGGGCGGTATAACCGGACCCCGCACCATGAAGTTGAAGGGCTCCATTCACGGCCGAGCCGTGATCGTGATGATCGACAGTGGCGTGAGCCACAATTTCATCTCGGCTTCCTTGGCTCAGGAGCTAGCCTTGCCGAGCCTCCCGTCCCCCGGATTTTCGGTGGCATTGGGGGACGGTCGACGCCGACCGACCTTGGGACGTTGCGCGGGAGTGATCCTCTCGGTGGGCTCCTACCTTTTCACCGCCGATTTTCATGTTTTCGAATTGGGGGGCCTCGACGCCATTCTCGGCGTGGCGTGGCTCCAGACTTTGGGCGACGTTCATGTGAATTGGGCTACCATGACCATGCGTTTCCAACATCAGAACCAACCATGTCGTTTAATGGGCGACGCGGCGCTCCTACGCTCTCCGCTATCGGCCCGTGGTATTCACCGCGTCGCGGACGCTCTCTTCTCGGCTTATCTCCTACCTCTCCAACCGGCGGATCCACAAACTCCGTCATTCCACATGGATTTCCGCCCCCTCCTCGACGACTTTCCGGACTTGTTCTCTACAGCCCCGGGTCTTCCCCCGGTTCGGCCCACGGATCACCCAATTGTTCTCCATCCAACCTCGGCGGCGGTGTCCGTCCGGCCTTACCGCTACGGGCACGCCCAAACGGACGAGATCGAACGCCTCGTGCGGGAGATGTTGATCGGCGGGCTCATTCGCCCCAGTTCCAGTCCCTTCTCCAGTCCGGTCTTGTTGGTGCGCAAGAAGGATGGAAGTTGGCGCTTCTGCGTGGATTACCGCGAGTTGAACAAAGCGACGGTACCGGACAAGTACCCCATCCCCGTAATCCAGGAGCTTCTGGATGAGTTACACGGGGCGGCCTACTTCACTAAGCTGGATCTCCGCGCCGGCTACCATCAAATCCGGGTGCGCGCCGAGGACGTCCACAAAACGGCTTTTCGGACTCACGACGGCCACTTTGAGTTTTTGGTGATGCCTTTTGGCCTCACCAATGCGCCGGCCACCTTCCAGGCGACCATGAATGATCTCTTCCGGCCGGTACTTCGAAAACATGTTCTCGTTTTTTTCGATGACATTTTGGTTTTTAGTCCAACTTGGCAGGAACACCTCGTCCACGTGCGCCGCACCTTCACCACCTTGCAGAGCCACCGCATGGTGCTTAATCACAAAAAATGCTCATTCGGTATGACGAGCGTCAGTTACTTGGGCCATACCATCTCTTCCAACGGCGTCGCCATGGATATCGACAAGGTTCAGGCGGTGCTCCATTGGCCGCCGCCGACTTCCCTCCGCGAAGTCCGTGGATTTCTGGGACTCACCGGCTACTATCGCCGGTTCATCAAGGATTACGGCGCCATCGCCCGCCCCCTTACTCAACTCCTTAAAGGGGCCGAGGATGCCCATTTCGATTGGCCGGCCGCGGCCATGTCTGCCTTCTCCACCCTTCAATTGGCGCTCGTGCAAGCCTCGGTCTTGGCAATGCCCGATTTCAAGCAACCCTTCGTCGTGGAATGTGACGCCTCCGGCACCGGAGTGGGGGCCGTTCTTATGCAAGCCGGCCGCCCGATCGCGTACTTTAGCCGAGCTTTTTCCTCCACAGTCCGCAGTCGTTCGGCCTACGAGAACGAGTTGATGGCCCTCGTGCTCGCCGTACAACATTGGCGGCCCTATCTTCTTGGCCGCGCTTTTGTGGTTCGGACGGACCACCACAGTCTCCGGTATCTTCTCCAACAAAAAATCGCGACGCCTGCACAACAAGTATGGGTCGCCAAGCTCTTGGGATACGACTTTACGATCGAGTTCCGCTCCGGTAAATCAAACAAGGCGGCCGACGCGCTCTCCCGCGTACCGCCCTCATCCGAGCTCACCGCCATCTCTCGCCCCATTTGGGACGACGCCGCCACAATTCAACTGGAAGTGGATCGGGACCCGCGCCTCTCCGCAATCCGGCAGACTCTTCTCACGAACCCGGCGGCTCATCCGCCGTATACTCTTATCGGAGGCCGACTGTTTCATCGAGGCCGTCTTGTGCTATCCACGGCCGCCGCCAGTATCCCGCGCCTTCTCGCCGAGTTCCACTCCACACCGTCCGGCGGACATGCTGGAGCGTTCCGGACATATCGACGTTTGGCGGCCTCTCTCTATTGGCCGAACATGCTCCGCCAAGTGAAGGCCTACGTAGCGGCTTGCCTACCGTGTCAGAAGGCCAAGTATGAGGCCATGTTTCCGGGCGGGCTCCTTCAACCATTACCCATTCCGGAGCGGATTTGGGAGGATATTGCCATGGATTTCATCACGCGCCTCCCACGCTCGAATGGATTCGACTGCATCTTGGTGGTCGTGGATCGCCTCACAAAGTATGGACATTTCATTCCGCTCCGGCATCCCTATACGGCGGCCACGGTGGCCGACTGTTTCATCGCGGAGATAGTACGACTCCACGGGTTTCCACGCTCTATCGTCAGCGACCGCGACCCGCTCTTCCTCAGTGGATTTTGGACGTCACTTTTTCGGCTCCAGGGCACTCGACTTCGCATGAGCACAGCCTACCATCCGCAAACCGACGGCCAGTCGGAGGTCCTTAACCGCTGCTTGGAGACATACCTCCGCTGCTTTATCGGGGAGCGCCCGAACACATGGGCCAAATGGTTATGTTGGGCCGAGTATTCTTACAATACGGCTTACCACCATGCCGCGGCTACCACTCCCTTTGAAACCGTCTACGGACGGCCTCCTCCGTCCATCATTCGCCACCTTCCAGGGGAGTGCCCGGTAGCCACCTTAGCCGATCACCTTCATGATCGGGATGTCATTTTGGATAGCCTTAAACATCACCTCCAACGAGCCCAAGAGAAGATGCGATCCTTTGCGAATCGGAAGCGCCGCGACCTCTCCTTCCAAGCGGGCGACAAGGTCTTCATCAAACTCCACCCCTACCGCCAACTTTCGGTAGCTCGCCGTTCCTCTCCGAAGCTTGCACCTCGGTTCTTCGGGCCATACGAAGTACTCAGCCGTATTGGCGCGGTGGCCTACCGGCTCCGCCTACCGCCACATAGCCGCATTCATCCGGTTTTCCACGTATCCCAACTCCGCCGGGTCATTGGCGACCACCCGGCTGTGGAACCTCTACCCACCGAGGAGGAGGAATCGGGCATGGCGCCCCTCTACCCAGCCGGCATCATTGGCCACCGTCACCACTTACCCGGGGATGCGGCCCCCGAAGAGATCCGTGTGGCTTGGCAACATCGGCCGGAGAGCGACGCCACTTGGCTCATTCGCGACGACTTTCGCCGACAATTTCCTGACTACTGCCTTGAGGACAAGGCCAATTTTCCAGATGGCGGTATTGTTACCGAATTACTCGAGGAGCCACCATGGAAGGTGTACACGCGAAGAGCTCGGGAGCGCAATGCTGGAGACGCGGTCGAGACCGGAGAACCGGCCGGGACGGGGTCGGGCGGAGGCACGGATGACGGCACCAACCCAACCGGAAATTAGGCCAAGCCCGGTTGGGCCGGTTGGGGCTGATTTCAGCTTTTGGGTTTATTTTGGTTTATTGTAATTTGAAACCCTATATATGGGTTTGGACTCTTGTTTGGTTTTTTATCTTGGATGATCAATGAATTGAGGGCTGCCCCCTTTTCTCCTCTCTCAACCCTAACTCTCTCTTCTTCCCCTCTTCCGGCCGCCCTTCCCCTTGCCGGCATTCCCTCTCCACTCTCCTAGAAGGTATTAGTCCACCATCCACTTATTGTTTTAAGGGAATTTGATTTGTTTTGTCTACCCGCTTCTTCCAATTACAATATCTTTGTACTGTACACCATCTACCGCTTTTGTGGTGGCTATGAACTGTCATTCCTGAAAGCCTCATCTTATCTAAGAAATTTCATTCACTTTTATGCTCAAAATAAGTTTTTTTTTCATGGTCGTAACAGTTGTCATGCCAAAGATATATTATATGACAATGAAGTTTTTGTCCAAACTCACCGGAGCAAAAACACTGTGCCAAACGGAGCCTTAGTTACTCAAAAGTCATGATGTAAATGATGATCGATTATGGTTTAATATCAATTCCAAAGTTGACCACCAATATTGATTCTTGGTGATTTGAATCAAGGCGATAGCCTTATGTAGATCTCCACTTCTAAATCACCATGAAGAAAACCATTATTCAAGTTGTATATTGTGCATGCACATGTAGTTTTAAAGCACTACAACGACTCATCGGAATCGTCTCATTCCAAGTCTTAGTTCAAATCCTGTGTATATGTAATTGTAGTTGGATCACTCGGCCAATAAGGCCACCCTGAAACCGACTAATCTATCAAACCGGTCAACATGATCAACTAGGTCTCTTAGGTGGTTCAATTGGTCAACATGAGTTCCAAAATAGGCGACGACAATTTTTACATATCATTTTTAGAAATGGTCTAGAGGGGCGTGGGATAAGTCTAGTAAAGAGATGTAAGATGACGACCCTTTATGATAATGGGTGGTCTCAATCATCAATTGTAAAAGATGCTAGAATTTCTTTAAGTTACTCTTAGCTTAGGGTTAGGTATTTAATAAGCCATTAATAATTGAACGCTCTTCTACTCTTAGGGTATGTTCTGGACAGTGATAAAAAAGTCTTATGGGAAACAAGTGATGAGATTGGAGCTAGAAGGAATCTGTTAATTATGTCTCAAATTCTAATTCAAAGAAGTGTGATTGCCCGGGTGTTACATAAAATCATTGTCATTCTAAAATTTGAATCATTATGAAATCAAAAATCGACCAATGTTATGTTACCGTCTCTGTTAATTTTTGATTTGGTGAAAAACAGTCTGCTGCTGTCTGTGGGTGTAGCCAGTCTTGGGATAATCCACTTAAATTTGTCTTCTGTGTTGTGCTTTTTTGTTTGTTTTATCTTTTTTTTTTCTCTCGTTTTTGAAACGGAATCATTGACCATACTATGAACTACTTTATTCGAACTTTATAAATGTTGCAAGATTCGAATGTTACATGCATTATTACTATATATATCATGATCATATGCTCCTACAAAATTATTAGTAAGAAAAGAATAATATTATTCAGGGTGCACAGTCAAAGCATGTATTCTCTTGAGGATTGAAATTTCATCCAAGAACTAGTTTCGCTCAGAACTCGCTTAAGTTCTGAGTTACTACGATAACTCTCAATCACTTGCTCTAAAAATATGCTTATGAGTTATGATACTATGCGAACTAAATTATAATATAATGTTTTATCCCATTCTAATAAGAGATTAAGACTCCGTTTGGCGGGGACTTATTTTCACCGGTCCAGCGGATTGCGACCGCATGAATCGGATCTTAATTAAGGTCTGATTCATGCGGTCGCGATCCGCTTGACCGGTGAAAATAAGTCCCCGCCAAACGGAGCCTAAGGCTGTGTTTGGCGTGGTGGCGGCGGTCATGAACGCATGCGTTAAACCGTCATTGTTAACAACCACCTAAATAACTTCATTTGTTTGAACAAAAAAGTGGATGAAATTCCTAAGGTGGG
This sequence comes from Platanthera guangdongensis, assembly GCA_039583875.1. Lineage (NCBI taxonomy): Eukaryota > Viridiplantae > Streptophyta > Magnoliopsida > Asparagales > Orchidaceae > Platanthera > Platanthera guangdongensis. The sequence goes on from CM077148.1 coordinate 189,668,794, forward strand.
GGTTAGCAAATGACAGTTTAACCCTCATGTTCATCACCGCTGCAACCATGTCAAACGGAGCCTAAATCATACTTGTACCTCCTTTAACTTAGATGTCTGCCTTCTTAAAAATTTGTCGAGGATTGCTCTTTATCTGAACTTCACTTCGACATAGAGTAGTCCAGTTCTTGCCGACGGCCTTGTTCTCTGTCCGCGCGGTCTATTTCCAGAAACCGTTGGTGTTGTTGACTTGGACAATTTGTCCAAGTGTCCAATCAGGATTGGTTGCCTAGCTTGCGGTCTGTTGTTGCTAGTCGCAGTTCGTCGGGAGTCATTTTATCACTCCCCTGGTCGCCTATAAATAGGTGTCCCCGATCTGTCATTCTTAACAGGAACAATGAGAGCTTAGCTTGCTTCTTGAACTTGCGGTTAGACTTTGTTAACCGCGAAACTAAGTGAAGTTGACTCGTGTTGTGCAGGTTGTGCGACTAGCACCGAGCGAATAAACAACTAGTACTGGCGGTTTGTCAGTGGAAGCTCGGTGTGATTCAGTTCGTGGATATCAGTTTGTGGTTTATCAGCAGGTCGTAGTTTGTGGTTTCTCGGAGTTTGCTTATAGTTCAATAAGTCAGTTCGTCCGGTCTCAGCGAGTTGACTATTTCCCAGTTCAGTTTAGTTCAACAGTTTTTCTTCGCCCAGTTTTTGCGGATAGCTGATCCATGCGGTAAGACGGGCAGAGTTGCGGACAGGTTGATCTCCAGCAGTTGCTCAATAAAGCTGTTCGTCAGTTTCTGTTCGGGCGAATAGGCGGTCCGGCGGATAGGCGGCTTCAGCACGCGGTTTGCGGCTAGGCGGTCTCGGAGTTTTGTTCGGCCGGCTTGTTCTTGTCTTGTAATCTGTAATGTTGTTTCCCTCGAGTGCATTGCGCAATCACGTCTCGCAATGTATACCTCATTTTTTTTTAAAAAATAGTAGTTATTGCTATTTCAGCTCTTGCTCTTCTTCTGCTTCTGATTTAATTGACTTAATTGATTGAGTGTTTCTGCGACCTTTTTCACTTCTCAAAATTTTACAATTTATTCATGATAATTGAAATAAAGGCAATGTGATGATAATTCAATAAAAACGCAGAATGGTGGTTAATATTTAATGCTTAATGGCCCGGCATCCACTGGCATGCGCTCAATTTGTATATAAAGGCAACCTATTTGCTACTTGAGACTTCTTTCCAGTTTTGATGATGAGAGTGAAAAACAGAACTTATGACTCTAGTTGGCACTATGTTATCGGTTTGCCGTGTTTAGGTTGAAACACGTTTGGGTGTGCCCCTCATCTATTAGCGTGTAATGATCCTGCCACGAGCATTCTCCATTCCAGCCGGGGATGGAGGAGCCCTGCTCCGCATTCTTCAATTGGTCACAAGATTTTCGTTCTCGGACGGGGGAGACAATGGGCTATCCTATCAGAACTGCACCCAGGCCGCGCCCCCACTAGGCCGCGCGGCCCCTCTTTGCCCGCGACCGGTCTCTTGGCCACGCCCGCAGGCGCCCAGTCGTCTCCCACCATGCGGACACCGCTGCACGGTCTGTTGAAATTGTTGAACTGTGAAGTTGGGGAAGTCGGGCGGAGTGTTTGCTCAGTTCGCACAAACCGCGGACCGCGCGGACTAGGCGGATAGCTTTGGCGGTCTGGACCAGCAAGCTCTATGGTGGTAACCGGGCGGATAGGTTGTTTATCCGCGGTTTACTAGCGGACTTCGTTGGAGGTTGTCATGGTTGGCAGGTTCTCTGATTCACTAAGGGGCAGCCGGTTTAGCGAACTGGGTCGGTTTGCCCTCAGGTCGTTGGTGCCTTCTCGGGGCGGGATGGGTCAGAGTTCGTTGGTTGTTGTGCGGACTCTATGGAGCTCGCAGGTGTTCGACATGGATCAAAGCGTGTGATCTGGATGTTAGATCGTGGAGCAAGCTTTGTTGCGCGGACAGTGTGCCTGGAGGTCGCGCAGACTGATGGAGCAGTTCGCATGAGTGTTTGCGGACTGGGGTTGTTCAGTAAAGCGCGATCTTGGTCAGGTGGCGCGGTCTGGGTTGGTGACCGCGAGTTTCGTGGACTTGGTCTTGGGGAGACAAGTCCAGCTTGTTGCCTAGCTCGTCGAGCTCGCTTTGTGCGGACTGCTTGGTTACTCGCCTTGGTGATTCACTGAGTTCGGCACGGTTGGCGGACTGGTTGTCAATCCGGCGGTCTGACGCGACCTGGCGAGCAGAGTTTGTATCCGCACTGTGCGGATATGGGTGTTAGTCGGCAGGGTTTGATGGACGGTTATCCTATCGGTGTAGGTGGTGACGACACTCCTCCCCTCGTCTATAAATAGGACCCTCGGGCTCATCATATGTACCAGTGAACAGTAAGAACGAGCTCACGCTTAAACTTGCGGTTAAGGTTTTCTAACCGCTGCGACTAAGGAAGTTGTTCTGTGCAGTCTGTGCGGATAACACTAGGCGGCGAGGCGACTAGCGGGAACATTGGTGTGGAACAGTTCGCGGATACAGTCAGCGGTTTAGCAGCAGGTCGCAGTCCTAGCGGCTTGATTTCTTCCTCGGAGTTGCGGATAAGTGGAGCAGTTCACTCAGCCTATCAGCGAGTTCTGTTCGGTCTCTCAGCATTTGCAATAACAACAGTCCACGCGGTTAGCTGCGAGTAGGCGACTTCTGCGGTCTCGGCGGACATGGCTGGCGTGTTGGCGGCTTGTGCGGGTTCTGGAAACAGTCCGCGCGATTTCTTCTTTGCTGCATTTTTTTAGTCTGTTCATAGTTTATATTGTAATCATGTCTTGCAATGTATGCCTCAGCCTGTAATAGAAGTGGATTATGATTGGAAACTCTTGTGCTTCAATTGTTGTTGTCTTTTATTTGACTTCGGTTGTGGTTGAGTGTTCCTGCGACCTCATTAGCTCCCGCTTCAGAAATTTTTACATGATATCAGGGGGGTGTTGAAGAGTAGCAGTCCACCTTCATTGAAGCTCAAGTGATTCAGCTGATAGCAAGGAAGCCAGTTATGCAAGAGGGATTGGAATTAAGCTTTTAACGCAGACCAAGTTCAAGCGTTGAAAGTCCTGCATGGAGAGCTACCTTCTAGACGAGGATTTGTGGGAAGTTGTCGGTGGAGATAACCAACAAGAAGTGGTCACTACTGGAGGCAATGTTGAGGCAGTGAAGGCGTGAAAGCGTACAGATGCTAAGGATGCATTCGCTATAAAGTGCGCCGTTTCACCAGAGCTGTTCGATCACATTATTGATTGTCGATTGGCAGCTGAGATCTGGATGGCCTGCTCAACAAGAAGAATGTAGCTCGACTACAATTCTTGGAGAATGAGTTGGCTAAGGCCACTCAGGATGACCTGTCAGTGTCATCTTTCTTCTTGAAGATGAAGAACATCTACGCAGAGATTTCAGCACTGGACCCGGATGAGCCCATCTCAGAGGCAAAGCTGAAAAAGCACATCGTCTGTGGCTTTCAGAAGGAGTATGTGGCCTTGTTACCTCTGTTCAGGGCTGGGCTAATCAGACATCTTTGCTGGAGCTGGAGAATTTGCTGGCTTCGCAGGAGAGCCTCGCAATGCAGATTGCTGGAGTGTCAGTCTCTAAGGGAGACGACGATGTTCTCTTCTCAGGTAAGAAGAAGAGATGGGACAGGAAGAAGAAAACACATGTTGGTGATGTTCCATCTTCTTCATCACAGCAGGAGAGAAGCAAGCGTCCTAAGGCTGACGACGGGAAGAAGCGGAGCGAACCACGATGCTACAGGTGTAACTTGGCGGATAGGATGTTTATCCGCGGTTTAGTGGCGGACTTCATTGGAGGTCGCCATGGTTGGCAGGTTCTCTGATTCGCTAAGGGGTAGGAGGTTTACCGAACCGGGACGGTTTGCAATCAGGTCGCTGGTGCCTTCTCGGGGTTGGATGAGTCAGAGTTCGCTGGTTGTCGTGCAGACTCTATAGAGCTCGCAGGTGTTCTGCATGGATCAAAGCGTGCAGTCTGGATGTTAGATCGTGGAGCAAGCTTTGTTACGCGGACAGTGTGTCTGGAGGTCGCTCGGACTGATGGAGCAGTCCGCATGGGTGTTTGCGGACTGGGGTTGTTCAGTTGAGCGCCATGCACATCCACACGTCCCGCCATGCACATTCACGCGTGCAACCACCAGAGCCGCGGGTGAGTCAACATGTGCTGACTTGGCCCCGTCCCGCCATGCACATCCACGCGTGCCCTAGGCAGCATGCGGCCTTAGCCGCGTGCACCTCGACGCGTTTCCCCGGCCACGTTCCCCAGTATACAGCTTCACCGCACTTTGGCCACCCGGAAGGGGGTGGCCGCTTTCTAGCAAGAGCGGGCGGCCACATGGTCGCCCGCCCCTCTGGCCGCCTAGATCTGGGCGGCCGAGTCTTGCCTGGGGCGGACGGCCACACGACCGCCCCTCTGGCCATTTTCTGTCAGGAGGGGGTGGCCGCCAGCCCTTTTGGCAGCCCATATCTGGGTGGCCTCTTGGTCGGACGACCGTTTCCCGTCAGGAGCAGGAGACCACATGGCCGCCTGCCCCTCTGGCCGCTAAGATCTGGGCGGCCAGGCCGCTAAGATCTGGGCTCCGTCCCCTCCTAGGACGGTCTCATCATTTTCGTAAAACTGGAGATCTGCGTGCTCTGAACGGAGCGTTCTCATTCGACCATCCAACAATTATCGAGAGAATTACCGGCTTGCCCATATTGAAATATATAAATAGACCCCCTTCCTCCTTCATTTTTACTCTCTCTCGGGCCGGAAAATCCTCCTACGAATTTTTTTCTCACCTCCTCCCATGACTTTCTCTCTCCACTTCTCTCCCTACCGCTCTCCCGCATACGCTTCTTCCTTGCGCGCTCATGCGCGCGGCTCTTCCTTGTGCGCTCTCGCGCGCCGTGTACTTGCGCGCTCCAGCGCGCGCCCCGTACTTGTGCACGTCTCTTATTTGGGCGCTTTCTTGTGCGTGCCTCTTCCTTGTGTGCACCCCTTCCTTTCTCGCTCTCTTGCGCGCGCCTCTTCCTTGCGTGTGCCCCTTCTTTGCGTGCGCCTCTTCTTTGGGCGCTCTCATGCGAGCACCTCTTCCTCCAGCGAGCGTGAAGCGCTCTCTCCTCCAGCGTGCGTGAAGAGCACTCTCCGCCAGCGAGCGTGGAGCGCGCTCTCCGTCAGCAAGAACTCTGCACACTCTCTACCAGCAAGCGCTCAGCGTGCCCTCCGCACACTCTCTGCCGGCGAGAACTTCGCGCACTCTCCGCCAGCAAGCGCTCCGTGTGCTATCTGCCAGCAAGCGCTCCGCATGCTCTCCGCCAGCAAGCGCTCCGCTAGCAAGCTCTCCGCCAGCAAGCGCTTCGCGTGCTCTCCGCCAGCGAGCGCTTCACGTGCTCTCCGCCAGTGTGCGCTTCGTGCGCTCTCCGCCAGCGAGACATCTACACACTCTCTGCCAGCGAGCGCTCTGCGCGCTCTCCGCCAAGCGCTCTGCGTGCTCTCCGCCAGTGAGCTGTCCACGCGCTATCCGCCAGCGAGCGCTCCACGAGCTCGCCGCCAGCGAGCGCTCCACACGCTCTCCGCCAGCGAGCGCGGAGCGCGCTCTCCGCCAGCAAGAACACTGCGAGTTCTTCGCCAGCAAGCGCTCTTCGAGCTCTCCGCCAGCAAGCGCTCCGCGTGGTCTCCTCCATCAAGCTCTCCGTGCGCTCTCTGCCCGCAAGGGCTCCGCGTGCTCTCCTCCCGCAAGCGCTCCGCACACTCTCCGCCATCAATTGCTCAGCGCGCACTCCGCCAGCAAGCGCTCCGCGCGCTCTCCGCCAGCAAGCGCTCCGCGCGCTCTCCGCCAGCAAGCGCTCCGCGTGGTCTCCGCCAGCAATTGCTCGTCCTTCAAGACCGCTCCAAGTATACCGTTGTGTGCTCTTCCATCAAGTCCACTCCAAACGCACCTCGGTGCGCTCTGCCTTCAAGACCACTCCAAGCGCATCTCTGTGCACTCCGCCTTTAAGGCTGCACCAAGAGCGCCCCTGTGCGCTCAGCTCTTAAGACCACCATAAGAGCCCAGCACCATCAACTTAACAACAGGCTCTCCCGTCTACAACATGCCAACCGCTCCAGACTTTTTTTATACATAAACAAGAGATAAGATACAGAGGATAAATAGCACAAAACACATCGCTCAAGTTTCTAAGCACCAAATACCAAGCAGTGTGCAGAGTGCGCCGCTCCCGCTTTCAAGAATCATCAAAACACCCAAAGTACAACGAGTGCATCACTCCCCGAAACACGCGAAGAGGTACTTAGCTCCGCGAGTGATGACTTGCCACCCTCCGAGCTCTTCACTCTTCTCTCTCAACAATTGTAACGAGAGTCGACTTGTCGCTCTTGAGTTCTTCAAAAAAGTTATGTACAACAACCAACAAATAGTGAAGGTTTGGGCAGCGCAAATCCGATCACGTGATTTTTCACCCAGTTGACGGATTTCCACGTTAAAAAGAATAAATCATTTTCCAGTTTTTTACTTTATGTGACTGTTTGCGTGCTCGAAGAATAAATATAAGAACAAAAATGAAAAATGTAGGATTCTTCAAAAAATATATATAAGAACAAGAATATTAGACAAAGAATAAACATATAATATTTAAAGAATTTAAAAGCATGGAATATATTGTAAGGTAAATAAAATTATAAATTATTTCAAAATTCCGATTGTCTCTAAAACTCCATTTGGCACGATTTTTTTGATCCAGTGAATTTGAACAAAAATATCATCATCATAGAATGTATATTTGACATAGAATGTATATTTGGCATAACAACGGTTATGACCGCCATCAAAAAAGAAATTAATTTTGAACATAAAAGTGGACGAAGTTCCTTAGCCGAGGTCGGGTAGCCACGCGCAATGGTTTATAACCACCACCGCGGCCCCAAAATGTTATCTAAATAAAATACCACACTACACGTGAGAAAACCTGTTATTTACCCACCAACTGTAATCTTTATTTTGTTACCGGTTACCAAACCCCGCACTGAAGCCCAAACTATAACAATAACTCCTGTAATGAGCAAATACATATATAAATAAATGGCATGCACGTTTCTCCCAACTGGCTCCACTATGTACCACAGCCCTCATTTTCTAAAAGATTTGGACTTCCCATTTTAACCTTTATTTTTGTCCTTTGCACCCCAAAAAAAGTGGAGAGGAAAGGATAGAGAGAAAAAGCAGGAACCGCGGCTAGTAAAAAAAAAATAATAATAAAAAGAGCAGCCCCGTGCACAAAGCAAGCATACCTGCACGAGTAAAATGTTGCATATTTTACGCTGCATTTTTGCAAGAGACTGCTTCAAGGACTTGAACTCATGACCTCAACCTCGCACGACAACACCTCAATCAGTGCGCCAAGACTTCTCTTCATACTAGCAAAACAATATGGATAAATTATTATGTTTGAGTTGAGCCCTATCTTTTGCCTCCGGTCCATCAAATAATAAACAGAGGTGAAAGTAGGATCATTTTTCTCAAGAATATTTTGATACTAAATAAATGAGAGTAATTTCTGAAAATATGAGAATAATTTGAGAGAAACAATTACCCAAATTGTTGTAGTTGGCTCCTACTAGTACTGGAGATACCTGACAAGTGACCAACAACGCAGAATAGATGCATATGCCCACACAATCTGCATCACTTATTCAAAAAATAAATAATTACTCAAACATAATAAAAATACTATATATATATATATAATTACATTTATCTAAAGCAATGGTAAGAGACTTTGTTGTCATTTGTCATATATATATATATACTCAGCAAGCAATTTAAGGGTAAAATTGGGAATATCAAAACTTTTTCAGACTCTACTAAATATTGCTGTTCATATTAACATTTTTCATATAAATATTCTGTCTCTCACTTTGATCATATTTCTAATCGACTTGATTTCAGTTTAAAATAAAGTCAGAGTCAACTTTCGAGCGAGCTTAGGATCTTTTTAAACCTTATAATTTACCTGATATTACTCCCATAGTGCCTTTGGATCCACAAGTGAAAGAATGATTCCGCAAATGGAGGGCTATGATTGACTGGTATATTTCAATTCAGTCCACCTTTGCAAAACAAAAAAAACAAATATATTTGAGCGTGCAGCAAAAGATACAGGAAAAAATGAAATTAAAAATAAATAAATTTAATATTGTGAAGAAACTCGCACACCTGCTCCCTTTCAAATGCAACTCTGTACTATAAATACTGGACTCAAGTTCCATTGTTCTTCTTCGTCCAGAATCCTTCAGCTACACAAGAGAAAAGTGAGAGGATTAATATATGGAGAAGAGGATTCTCTTATACCTGCTCATATGCTGGAGCTTGGCTTCAAACCTGGAGAAATCAATGGCCGCCAAGGCAAGGCATTACAATTTTGAGGTGGGATATATTTATTGGTCGCCTGACTGCGAGGAGAGGATGATGATTGGCATCAATGGAAGGTTTCCGGGGCCCACAATCCGTGCGAAGGCTGGAGACACCATTGTCATCAAGCTCAAGAACAGCCTTCCCACCGAAGGCGTCGTCATCCATTGGCACGGGATCAAGCAGGTATATATGGGGTAACGAAATCGTGCAGAAATTAACATTCACAACCCATTACTGGTACTTCCCATAGGACAATATAAAGGATTGGGGGAAATTCTAATAGGAGAGTGTTTCTGAATTATCTTTTGTGTGAACTTTATAAGATTGGCTAGTTATAATCTGAAACTTCCTTGAAAGAGCAGCAGAGACTTAGGGTGAATCCGATGATTTGTAGAGAAAATTGTTATGGTTGTGTCTGAATCGAGTGAAAGTGAAAATGAAACTAAAATGGAGATTGTCTGACAGCGGCTCTACCTCCCCCTCTCCCTACTTTAAGGCTTCGTTTGGCGTGGTGTTGACGGTCGTGAACGTGGTCATGACCGTCGTTCGTGAACGCCCGACCTAACCTAAAAAAATTCACGCACAAAACTAGATTATTTTCTAGGTACCGGCCACAACCCATTTTGACAAAAAGACATCATATGATGATGACGTTTTTGATCAAACTCACCAGAGCAAATAAACCGGGTCAAGCGAATAACTCTGCGGACAAAAAGACATCATATGATGACGTTTTTGTCTGAATCATGTGAATAACTCTGCGGACAAAAATGCCAGGTCCAGAATAGATTTGGGCACCGTTTGGAACAACTGTGACATTCGACCAGTTTCACTGTGAAATGCTGCATGCGTTTTTCATAACCGTGTTCACAATTGACACCACTCTCACCACTCTCCCAAACAGGTCTCCAGTCTTGAGATGAGAGGGGAGAGATAAATACCAAAGAGCGAAACATGACACCAAATAGATCTCTTTGATATAAATATTAAGAATATTGAATGTTTTCTGCTCTACTTGCAATTTTTTTTTCAGCTTGGAACACCGTGGGCAGATGGAACGGCATCAATATCACAGTGTGCAATAAACCCAGATGAAACTTTTGTATACAGATTTCAAGTTGATAAGGTAAAAAATATCTAGCTAGTTAATATAAATATTTTGGTTATAAGTATACTTGTAACCGAATAGAGATGAATATATAGGCAGGAACGTACTTCTACCATGGACACTATGGCATGCAGAGGGCGGCGGGGCTCTATGGTTCCCTGATAGTTGACGCGCCTGACGGCGAGGAGCCTTTCCGCTATGATGCGGAGCACAGTCTCCTCCTCAGTGACTGGTGGCACGAGAATGTCCAAGCTCAGACGTTGGGCCTCTCCACCATACCATTTCGCTGGGTCGGAGAACCTCAGGTGAGCATTACGAGCCACTTGATACTTTTTACATCATATCTTTTCGCTATTCATTGTGGAATTGAATGCAACACTCGTTCATACCTTCACAATATCTGAGCAAAAAATATGGTATCTTACATGTCCATTCCATTCTGAAAACATGCAAAACGCAAATTAAATTCATCTCTTAAGAATTAACATCATAACTTACAATAGATGGAGCAGTTGAAACTTGAAAGGCAGCTTGAGGTGAATGTGGGTTAAGTGGCTGGGACATTTATGAATTGTTACTGTTTCGGGTCTAAAAGGACCCAAAGATGCCAGGCAATGTAATCATGAAATGGTAAAATTAATAGAAGTATGGAACCTTAGAGTGTGGACCAGAACAATTTTTAAGTAAATGGCACCTTCCTAATGCTTTCTGCTTGATTACTATATAAGAAGCTTTCTGTTTTGTATAACATTAGGGGCTTCCTATTACCTATTTTAAAAACTTCTTTACCAATTGTGCATGCCCAAGAGAGAGGAGAGAGAAGAACTACAGGAGAGGGGAAGGGAAAGAGAAGACAGAAGAGCCAGGAGAGAGCAGATCGGGACCACTGCTAGACTACTAGTTAACATAAAAGGAAAGATTGCATTTTCAAGCCACTTCTAAATATTTTGGTTGAAATCAAATGCTTGCTTTCACTTAAGTTCTTCACTGCATAGGTAGTTTCCACATGGCCTACACTAGGTTTCATGTGCACTGTCACTATGCTACCCTATGTCCACTTTCTATGGCTGCAAAAGAGATAAATAGATAGGAAGAGGAAGGGAGGGGTGAGACGTGAGAATGAAATTCACAAAAATTCTCTTCATGGTAACTGGCAAGTATTGCAGCGGGGGAAGAGGAACTCTGTGGAAATACCATGGAGTCATTCACATACTTTTGATCAACTTTTATACAAGTTAGCTTAGATCACAGCTCTCCAACTTAATCATGTGATATTAATTCTATTTGCTAATCTGATTATTGCATTTTCTACCATTCGTTGTATGATTCCAAACCTCCTAAAAAATTATTTTTGATCATCTTATCTTCACTAATATAACTCGTATTGTTCATATAATATAATCTCTCCTTAATCAATTAACTCATTCAATCTATTATTTAAGTCCATACACTGAGTCATATATCTATACTAATATATAAGCGATCATACAACGAGGGCTGTCGTTCCGTTACAGACTTACAGGTTCTTCCGATTAAAATATATATATTTTGGAGCTCTACGGTGGAGGCCACCGCCGCCGGCGGAGTTGGCGGCGACCTGACTGGACCCCGCCGACGGGGTGACCATACTCCGGCGACCCCGGCAGAGGTAGGGTGGAGGCGGTCTCGCAGGGCCACCGCCGGCGGTAGCCCTAACCGTGACCGCCTGTTTTGGAAGTCACGGTGGCCCTGTCGGACCGCCTCCGTCCTACCCCCACCACGGTCGCCCGGTGACCCCGTAGGCGGGGTGCGGTCAGGCCCCCGCTGGCTGTGGCAGCCTCCATCGTCAGGTTTCACTTATGCCTGTGCATTTTTTTTTGTTTTTTTTTGTTTTTTGGCGCTGTGGCCCTGCCGGACCGCCTCCAGCCTGTAAAAATTTTTGATAAACAGAAAATGGGATAGGTCGCAGAAACACTCAACCATAACCAAGCCAAATAGACCAGATGCAGATAGAAGAGTAAGAGAAACCTGTACTATCAAGCTTCTTTATAGCACGAGGTATACATTGCGAGACATGATTCGCCAATGCACCCGATGGGAAAAAAATATACAAGGCAAGAGTAAACCGGGCGGACTGATAACAGTAACCGCCAAAACCGCTTATCCGCAAAAAGTTGTCCGCTGAAGCCGCCAAGTCGCCAAACTGCAACTTAACTGCGCGGACACCCCGTTATTGAATGCTGAAGAAACTTGTCCGCGTCTGCAAGCCGTTTGACGGCAAGGATGACTAGCTGCCAGAACAACGAACAGAGCTGCTGCCGAACTGAATAGAGTCAAAACGCGAGAGGCGGACTGACTTATTGAACTGAGAAAACTTTGCCAAAGAGAAAACCGCCTGGCCGCAAGCCGCGTCTTGCTGCAACCCGCTGAGGCGCTGACTGTTATTCACTAAGCCGCATTGAACCCTGACTGCTGTCAGAACCAAGTCTCTGACCGTCTAGTGCTACCCGCACAATCTGCAACACAGCAAAACCGGTTACTCTCTAAGCCGCGCGGTTAAGAAAACCAGACCGCGAGTTTTAACCCAAGCTTCAAAGCTTACTTTTAATTTATAAAAGACGAGTCTGGGCCTCTATTTATAGGCAAGCGAAGAGAGTGAAGTCACTGCCCATACGATAGGGTAACTACCCATCAGCGTGTGGCTAGCCACACCAGATCGCACAAGAATGCGAACACAATGACAGATCGCACAAGATAATCTGCAAGTCATCGCTAACTCCACATCCAGTCCACGCAAAACATGCGGATTCGGTGAACTAGGTAACAACCGGACTTGACACATTACCGTGACCAAGTCCAAACCTTCAACGGTCTCTAGCTGAACCTGACGCGAACTCAACACAGGCGGACTTCGCAATCTGCAAGCACAACACTAGGTGAACTCCGCAATCTGCGATAATACAAGCAGACTCAACACAGGCGGACTCCGCAATCCGCGAGCTCAACACCAACCAGACAACCCGCCATAACAGTGGACACCGTTGTTCCCAGAACCAGAACGCGTCGGACTCGGTGAACTCCAGATGAGTCCGCAAGCACAGAATCATGCCGGACTAGGCAAACTCCAAATGAGTCCGCCACACCAGCGGTTAGACATTCTTAACCGTCCGATTACAATCCTGGGAACTTGCTGAGACAGACCGCAGAACACTAGCCGAACTGGCTAGTCCGCCAACTGCTAACCGCACGGTCTACCCAATCAGACCGTCATTTCACTTCAACAAATTCAACACTCCCTCTTGAAGTGAGAAGTGAAGACCAACCCAAGTAATCCCCATAACCGTTCAAACGGTGCCTTTGACAGTGGCTTCGTGAAGATGTTCGTGTCATTGTCCTCGCTCCGCACATATTTAAGCATCTGAGATCCTCCCAGCACCTTCCCCCGAATGAAGTGATGCTCGATCTCGGTGTGTTTGGTCCGTGCGTGATAAACTGGATTGTTAATCAGTTTGAGGGCATTCTCGTTGTCACCGTGTAGCAGAGTAGGATCTCGCACCTTCTCATGGATGTCCTCCACTATCCTCCTAAGTAAGATGGCTTCCTGAGTTGTCAAGGCTGAAGTCTTGTATTCCGCTTTCATAGTGAAAACAGACACTGAATCCTCGTTCTTGCAGCACCACGAAATACCTGCTGATCCGCAAATGAAAACATAATCAGACGTCGACTTCCGATCGTCTGAGTCTCCTCCATAATCAGCATCCGTGTAACCGCGTAGGTTGAAGTCTGTGTCTCTCCCATAAAGAAGAAAAATATCTGAGGTGAAGTTCACGTATTTCAAGATACTCTTGGCCGCCACTAGATGAGACTTCTGCGGCTCTGTCATATATTGACTTACTCGGCCCACATCATAAGCAATATCTGGTCTTGTAATCGTCAAGTATACAAGGCTTCCAACCAGAACCCGGAACACCAAGGGACCTAAAAGAACCCTTCTCTCATCACGTTGGAGCTTCAGACCGAACTCCAGTGGAATAGAGCCGCTCTTCCCCTCTCACATGCCAAATCGCTTAACAATCCGCTCCGCATAACCTTTTTGGGAAACGAGCACACCGCTCTTCTTTCTTTCCACCTCGAGTCCAAGGAAATGGTGAAGCTTACCCAGATCCTTCATCTCGAGCAGAATAGCTAGCTCAACCATGAGCCTAGCTACCTCCTCTTTTGAATTCCCTGCGACGATCATGTCGTCAACATACAACAACATCAAGACTTGAAGCTCCCCCTTCTTTACGAATAGGCTTGAGTCAGAATCATAAGCAAATTATCCACAGAACTAGAGGTATTCTACGATCTTTCCGTACCACGCCCGAGGCGTCTTCTTCAAGCCGTAAAGGGTCTTCTTGAGCTTGCAGACGTATCTTGGATGATCTTCAGAAACATAACCAGGTGGCTGCACCATGAAGATATTCTTATCAATCTCTCTGTAAAGAAAAATAATTTTCACATCGAGTTCTCAAATCCTCCACTTTTGGCAAGCCGCTAAAACAATCACCACCCGCACTAAAGTCAACTTGGCTACATGACTGAACATCTCCTCGTAGTCTTTTTTGTACTGTTGTGAGAACCCCCGAGCTACAAGGCGAGCCTTGTATCGCTTGATGCCGTCGCCAGTCTTCTTTTTCAGCTTATAAACTCACTTGCATGTCACAGGAGTAATGCATTCGACCTTGGGCACACGATACCAAGTTTCGTTCTTCCCGAGGGCAGTCATCTCCTCATCCATGACATCTTCTCACTCCTTGACCCCAGTGGCGTTCTTAAAGCATGAAGACTCTCGCTCGTCCAGGGGACCTGCGAAGAAACATGAGACGAAACTCATCATGTTCCCGTCCCTATACCGATCGGGTGGAATAATAGTCCTCTTGGACCTCCGCAGGGCTTGACCCTGATCCACTACTCCCGCTGCTTCTTTTGTACTAGCTCTGATCTCAGGCATACTTGGAGCATCACCCCCCTGCTTTTAGATCCAGAAGTCACTGCCCCAGATCTAGACAAAACTGGAGCACCTGGTGACACAGACAACTCAAGCAGAAGATCCAGAGCAGCTTCCTCTTGGACTCCGTCTGACCTGCTCTTCTGGAGCTCCACAGATAAGCTACTCTGGTACGATGTAAGTTCATCGAAGATAACGTCTCTTGAGACGACGAACTTTTTTGTTGCAGGATCCATACACTTTCAGCTCTTCTTCCTCTCATTATAGCCCACGAAGACAAGCTTCCTTGCATTCGCATCCTGCTTCGTCCTGAGAGCGTCTGGAATGTACACGTAGCAGGTAGACATGAACACCCAAAAATGTTCAAAACTGGGATTCACATTGAACATCAACTCATAAAGAGACTTTATGTTGTTCGGACTGAGAGGCATCCGATTGATGACATATGTAGAATAGGTCATTCCCTCTGCCCAGAAGGACCTAGGAATGCCTTTGGCATGAAACCAACACTTGTAAGTCTCCGTTAGATGACAAATCTTCCGCTCTGCAACTTCATTTTGTTGTGAAGTATGCGCATAAGTAAGCTCTCTCCGGATATCGTGCTTCCTGCATAAGTTGGAGAACTTATTTGAAATAAACTTTTCTCCATTGTATGTTCTCAACTTCTTAATTTGTAGGCCGTGTCGGCCCTCCATGAGCTCCTTGAACTTCACAAACATCTGGAAAGTGTCTGACTTCTCCATCGCAAAATACACCCATGTATATCTAGTGTAGTCATCAATCAAGACCAGTACGTACCTGCTACCTCCAAGACTGGTGGTGACGGTGGGTACTATCAGATCACCGATGATGCACTCCAACAGTGCTTTGCATCTGGTCTGTGACTTGGCAAATGGAAGACGATGAGCCTTACCATATTGACATCCCACACAGACATGACCGTCGTCGTTGGATGACAGACTAGGCAAACCTTTCACAAGGCCCTTCACTGACATAGCATTCAACTTGTCCATCCCAACATGTCTCAACTTCTCATGCCAGATAACAACGATGTCAATTGCCTTCATCCGATCAACATAGGAACTTGTCGATAACACGAACAAGTCCTTCACCATTCTCCCAACACGAGTGATGTCAACCTTCACCGCTGACATATTTCGGAGAAACTTCACTTCTGTAGTGTCGAACAGAACGTGATACCCAACATTCACGATGTTGGTCACCTAGAAGAGGTTATTCTTCATTCCCGACACGTGATAAACAATGTCATCAGCAGTAATGATAGCGTCATTACCTGAGTATGCATGCAAAGAATAGAACTTTGACTTGTCCCCTGTGAGGTGATGACCACACTCTGAGTTCACGATCCAGTACTCCTGATAGTTGATGGTGGACAATGCACGAATACATGTGTTCGTCATGAAAGAATTCCCCCCATCCACCTTCCTCAGCTTTGGATTCAGCTCCTTCCTTTCCTGCAGCGTGCCCTGACTGAAGATTGACTCTGCAGTCCTTGAATTGACCAGACTTGTTGCACCTGTAGAACTTTGACCCTTTCTTCTTCCCACCATTCTACTTAGGAGCATAGCTCCTCTCTTGTTAATATGAGGTTGAAGGACCATCGCTAGTAGATGGCTTCTTCTTGTCTCATCTCTTCTTCTTCCCTGAAAAGAGAACCTCGTCTTCTCCCCCTGAGATCCACACTACAGCCATCTGACTTGTCAAGCTCTCCTACAAAGCCAACAGATTTTTTAGCTCGAGCAAAGATGACCGATTGACCCAGCCATGCACAGAAGTAACAAAGGCCACATACTCCTTCCGCGGACCGTGGATGATGTGTCTCTTCAATTTTGCCTCTGAGATAGGCTCCTCCGGGTCCATCGCTGAAATCTCAACGCAAAGGTTCTTCATCTTCAAGAAAAAAAATGATATGGACTGTTCGCCCTGAGTGGCTTTCGTCAACTCATTCTCCAAAAACTGAAGCTGCACTACATTCTTCTTGTTGAACAACCCATCAAGGAAAGTCCAAATCTCAGCAACCGACCGACATCCAATGATGTGGTCAAAAAGTTTTGGTGAGATCGCCCGCTTTAGAGTGAACTCCGCCTTAGCATTTGTTCTCCTTCAAGCTCTCACTACTTCAGCATTCCCAGTGGCAGCTGTCACCTCTTGCCTATCATCTCCACCGACGACCTCCCAAAGGTCCTCACCTAGAAGATAACTCTCCATGTATGACCTTCACTTTTTAAAGTTGGTTTGAGTCAGGAGTTCAATTTCAAGAACTCTTGCATATCCACCTTCCATTGCAATAACTCTGGTTCACTTGACTTCCAGAAGAAAAACCAAGCTCTGTGTTTGATCACTGTTTAAACCTATGTCCCTCTGATACCACGTAAAAATTTCTGATAAGCGGAAAATAGGATAGATCGCGGGAACACTCAATCATAATCAAGCCAAATAGACTAGATACAGATAGAAGAGCAAGAGAAACTTGTACTACCAAACTTCTTTACAGTACGAGATATACATTATGAGACATAATTCGTCAATGCACCTGATGGAAACAAAAAACATACAAGCAAGAGTAAATCGGGCACAGTGATAACAGTAACCGCCAAAACCGCCTATCTGCAAAAGTTGTTCGCTGAAGCCGTCAAGTCGTCACACTGTAACTTAACTGTGCGGACTCCCCGTTATTGAATGCTGAAGAAACTTGTCCGCATCTGCAAGCCGCCTGACCGCAAGGTCGCTTAGTTGCCAGAACCGCGAACAGTGCTGCTCCCGAACTAAACAGGGTCAAACCGCCAGAGGCGGACTGACTTATTGAACTGGGAAAACTTTGCCAAAGAGAAAACTGTCTGGCCGCAAGTCGCGACCTGCTGCAACCCGCTGACTATTATCCGCTAAGCCGCACTGAACCCTAAATGCTGTCAGAACCAAGTCCATGGTTGCCCAGTACTAGCCGCACAATCTGCAACACAGCAAAACCGGTTACTCTCTAAGCCGTGCGGTTAAAAAAACGAGACCGTGAGTTTTAACCCAAGCTTCAAAGCTTATTGTTCATGTTATAAATGAAGAGCCTGGGGCCCCTATTTATAGACAAGCGAAGGGAGTAAAGTCACCGCCCATGCGATAGGGTAACCGCTCACCAGCGTGCGGCTAGCCGCACCAGATCGCACAAGAGTGCGAACACAATGACAGACAACACAAGACAATCTGCAAGTCATCGCTAACTCCACAATACAGTTTGCGCAAAACATGCGGTCTCGGCGAACTAAGTAACAATCAGACTTGACACATTACCGTGATCAAGTTCAAACCTTCAACGGTCTCTGGTTGAACCTGACGCGAACTCAACACAGAAGGACTCTGCAATCCGCGAGCACAACATCAAGAGGACTCCACAATCCGCGATAAAACAAGCAGACTCAACACAGGCGGACTCCGCAATCCGCGAGCTCAACACCAGCCACACAACCCGCCATAACAGCGGACACCGTGGTTCCCAGAACCAAAACGCGCTGGACTTGACGAACTCCAGATGAGTCTGCAAGCATAGAATCATGCCGGACTCGGCGAACTCCAGATGAGTCCGCCTTCCCCGCGGTTAGACATTCTTAACCGCCCGGTTACAATCCTAGGAACTTGCTGAGACAGACTGCAGAACACTAGCCGAACTGGCTAGTCCGGCAACTGCTAACCGCACGGTCTGCCCAATCAGACTGCCACTTTCATTTCAACAAATTCAACACGGTCTACCCCTGTCGGGGTCGCCAGCGTCTGGCGACCCCGTCGGCGGAGTCCGATCAGGCCCCCGCCGGCTCCGCCGACCACGGTGGCCTCCACCGACGGATTAGGAGTTGCCAAAACCAAAATCCTTTCTCCTATGCAAGGTCTCTGCGATCGGAAATGTCAGGGGAAGAAAGTACACCAATCGACAGGAAAAGCACTGACCATTATAGCCATCTCCTCTGCCAACATATCCGCTAACACGAGAAGAAACCCATGGCGGCGGCGGCGACAAAGATAAATATTTGATGTTATTGCTCTCTGGGATATCCTATTCATGACAATCCAAATAGAGCATTGATGATGATGGCCACGCCCAGCATCTGTAGATACTAAGAGTCAGTTGGTTCATGCCCGCCCTCTCCTTCCCCTTCCATGGAATCTGCCGGTTCCTACTCTCTTTGCTATTCCTCGGAGTCCACCGACATCTTCTACTCACCTATCGTTGACCTTGAGTTTCTGAGAGCAGGGGCGTGATAGCACGTCCGCATCGTCCGTCAGAGAGAATATCGCTGTAAATGCCAGCCGGACTACTGTCGTTGACATCTGCTCGTCGGCGTCGACACCATCCACGACCGGGAGCTGTTCTTCTAAAATGTGAGGTTGTATCGATCAAGTTGATACTAAAATATTTCTATCAAAAGTTTGTTTATTTAAATTTTATGTTATTATGGGACAACAATAACAGCCTGTTTGACGCGCAGGAATTGGTTTTGAAGAATTGGTTTTGACTTCAAGAAAACCAATTCTCCTGTTCGGCGCGGCACAAATAGCTGGATATTGATTTTCTGGGTCAATTCCACCGATTTTCTTATAAATCTAATATTACGATCCCCCAAAACCTATCCTCCCGCACGGTTTTTCCCCAGTTTTCCCGATATCGCCTGTTCGCTCTTCCTCCTCCGTCGCCCTTCCCGATCCCGATCGTGAAGAAGTGTCTGCCTGGTATGCTTCTGTTCCCGCCCCTCTTTCCTCTTCCTCGTCTTCCTATGCCTATTCATCATCGTTTTTTTCTGCAGGTTTGCTCCGACACCCTCCTCGGCTCGATCTTCACGGCAGGTAACGCCTTTTTCTTCTTTTTCCTCTTTTTTTTTCTGCGATTTTTTTGGTAGGTTTTAGTTTGCTTTGATCTTGGAATTCCACAGTTGTTTTCATGTTCGATTTTCTTGGTATGGCTCCGATCCTGTGATCGTTATGTTCTTCGATTTTTCACGCAGATCTACTTTTTCATGTTCGGTTTTCATGCTCCGATCCAGTCTTTTTCATGCTCAGATCCAGTGTTTTCGATTGATCTGTGTTTAGGCCTTCCTTGTGTGATGTTTTCTTGATGTTTTTCAACTACAATGAGGAACTCGCTGAAAAAACTGGCTCATTTCATTTATCTGATCCTTCCATCATAACAAACTGGCTCATTTCATTGAATCAAGTAACTAGGTGGACGAAAAATCCTTCGAACTTCCTCATTTCACCCGATAACAGAAAAAGAAGCCCATCATTTTGATTGCAAAGCATCTAACTTTAAACTCATCAGTGTACTTTTATTTATGGACAATGTGTATGAATTAGATCGTTTGCAATGTTTATGAATTTCAAATTTTATTAGAACTTTGACTTTATACTTAAATTTTATAAATAAAAATTTTACAAATTTTATATTCGAAAAGCCAATTCCATCGTGCAGTCGCACAGCTTTTATGTATGAATATCTCAATTCTGTTCACTGAATTCCATGCTGCAACCGAACAACAGAATTGTTTTCTATAAAAAATCAATTCCTGCAGATATTGGTTTTTTGCACAAAACCAATTCCAGAATGTCAATATCTGCGCGCCAAACGGACCCTAATGGATTTTACTTCTCCCCAAGAGTTGAATTTAAACTCCAAATTCTTTTTTTACAAATTATTTATATTAATTTTGTTGAAGATTATTTTATTAAAAGAAACAACAATTTTTAAATAAATCAAACCACATTTTTTGCCATATATATATACGAGCATCATTACACGGCTTCGCCTGTGCCCGATGCTGTCGGGCGGCCTTCGGCCGTATCCAGGTGGGCTTCGCCCGCTTCCGCACGTGCTTCGCCCGTGATCCATGCTTCGGGCAGTCTTTGTCCGCTTCCACGCAATCCACCAGGTCTGTGTCGCACCCGCCACTCGCGTCTCCTGGAGCACTACGGTTTGTGGTTTGATTTTGCATACGCACTCCGGGTGGCTGCGAGTGGCGGGTGCGGCGCAAAGCTGATGGATTGCGTGGAAGCGGGCAAAGCCCGCTTCTATGCGGCCGAAAGCCCCCCGAAGCATCAAGCAGGGGCAAAGCAGAGGTGGAGGCGGGCGAAGCCTACCTGGATGCGGCCGAAGGCCGCCCGAGAGCATCGAGCATGGGCGAAGCCCGTGCGAAGATGCTCGTCTATATATGGCAAAAAATATGGTTTGATTTATTAAAAATTGTTGCTTCTTTTAATAAAATACCCTTCAACAAAATTAATATAAATAATTTGTAAAAAAAAGAATTTGGAGTTTAAAATAAAATGTTGGGGATGTAAAATCCACTAAAGTTGTCCCATAATAACAAAAAAAATTTAAAAACAGATTTTTGATAGAAATATTTTAGGATCAACTCGGTCGATACAACATTACATCTTAGAAGAACAGCTCCCGACCATGGATGGTATCGACGCCGGCGAACAGATGTCAACAACAGACGACAGTAGTCCGACGGACATTTGTAGCGATATTCTCTCCGACCGGACGATGCAGATCGTGCTATCATGCCCTTGATAGGCGAGTCGAGAGATTTCTGCCAGGAGTCAGCCGTTATATATATATATATATATATATATATATATATATATATATATATATATATATATATATATAACCATCTGATAAGAATGAGATAATTGATTGGCCTATGAAATTAATTAATATAGTTAAATGATTAACTAATTTATACCATACAACATGGCTCACCTAAAAATGTTCAATTTCATGCTTGTGGTTGCAGACAATATTAATCAATGGAAGAGGCCAATACAACTGTTCTCTTGCACACTTCACGGGAGAAACTAGTTTATGCAAAATTACAAATAGTCAATGTGCTCCGGTTGTGCTTAGAGTCCTTCCTAACAAAACTTACAGACTGAGAATTGCCAGCACAACATCATTATCTTCCCTAAATCTGGCAATCGGGGTAAGCATAATCAAAAATCAAAAACCAAAATTTATTTGCTCTGCAGGAATATAATTCCTGTCAACTCCGTGCTTGTGTTTTTTTAGGTTATAGTGATCTTCACTATTTGGACACTATTTGGACACCTCTCGCACAGGTGTGGGTGTGGGTATGTGATGCAGCACGAGTAATAAAATTATGCACTATTGAAACAAGTAAAGACATTTAAAGAACAATTTATAATTTTCTAACGAGATGAGACATCATTTCCATTCAAGTGTGCTGAATGTGCCTTGCAAGTCAAACAAAAAAAAGTACAATGACATATAATAACTCCCAAAATCACAACAATAGTTCAATACCAATGAAGTCCAACATGAATACTAAAACACCATTACCTTGATTCACTTGTGCATATGGCGGCCCGGCTTCGGAACGGGGAATTGTGAGCGGGGTCCCTCCAAGTTGATGGTGGCTCCACGGTGGGCTGCGGGTAAAGTGGAAAGGTCGAGTTTGGGGTTACTTGGGTGGGGAAGAGGGAGATCTGCGGAAGTAGAGTGGGAGGAGTGCGGATCTAAGGGATTGGAGTAGGGGCGGGTCGGGAGTGGGCTGGAGGTCGTGGGGAGGATGAATCCGGCAGGTAGTGAACGGTAACTGGGTTAGGGTTGGCCGGGAAGGTGGAGGAGCGGGAAAATGGCGGGGAGCAGGGAATCGGGTTTAGGGTTGGCGGCGTGCGTCGGGAGGCCGGGAAACGGGAAGGGGAAAGGGGCGGCGGGCTGCAACACGGGGGCGGGGAAGGAGGGAGGCGGACGTCGGGATGGCGGAGCAGGAGCGGCGCGGGAGCCTCGATGGAAAACGAGCAGGAGCGGCACGGGAGCCTCGGAGGAAATCTACGAACAGTAAGGACCGAAAAGTTGCAGTCTCCGCAACTTCGATCCCCCAAACCGGTCACCCATATGCATATATATATAAGGGAAAAACAAGAGTAAAATTAGGGCTCCCGATCGGACGACTATAATTGCTCGGCCCGATCGGGGGCTAAATACATCATGAAAATAAAAAACTAATATATAAAACTGGCTCGGAACGACCCTTTGGGCGCATCCGCAGACTCGGATCGCCCAACTGAGTCGTCGATCACCGCCTCCTGCGGGAATAGACGCGCGCGCGTCGTCGATTGCCATCAACTCCCCCCGACTTGAAAGCACTCATCTCCGGTGAGTGAAGATGATCGTACTCTCGGCGCAAGTCTGTGGCGAGGATCTCGAGCTCATCAGCAGCAATCTAAGTGTCGTCTAAAGTCGGGCGGGTAGACCACTGGACCAAGTACCGCAGGACCACCGAACCGCCCCTCGTCGTGAAATCATGGCCAACGATCTGTAGTGTATCTCCGGCAGGCGACTGTCGTAGCAATGTATCTCCGTCTGAACGCGATGCCACTGGAACTGTCGGTTGTAGGGTGGACTCCTCTGAACGGTGCTCACCCGCCCGCGACTGCCTGGGGGGGTGTGGGTGTGGGTGCACTAGAGGGGCGAGGGTCAAGCTGTGGCTCAGGGGAGGGTGAGGATAACGGGTCCCCGTACACTCGCTCCTCATAGTAAGGGGGGTCAAGTCCTCTACATTGAACACTCGGTGAATCCCCATTGTTGGTGGTATGTCAACCTCATATGCGTTTGCACCAATCCGTCGAGTGACTGTGTAGGGACCCATCTGACGAACACTTAACTTCTTCGCTGCCCCCCGTGGGAGCTTCTCAGGTCGAAGGCGAATCATAACTTGGTCTCAACGTCAAATACTTGTTCCCTCCTGTGCAGATCTGCCCGAGCTTTATAAATTTCATTACTGGTCGCGATATTTCTCTGGACTGTCTCATGTAGTGTGTGTATATGATAAACAGACAACTCAACAGACCAGTGATGCAAATGATGAGCCCAAATGATGACATGAAGTGCATGTGTGAGCTGAATGGACGATTCGACAGACCTATGCAGATGATAAACCCAAAAGACGACATATTCACATGAATGTTGATTGAAAAACACGACAGACACGGTACACTGACATTCGACAAGTTTTATGTGGCGAAGGTTCCTTGAAAGAGGTGGTTTATCAAGGGGTTCGCCGGGAGGAGTGTAATAAAGCTCAGTAAGTGTGCGATGAGTGTCAGAGTGACCGTGCGAGGTGCCAAAACCCCAATACGAACTCATATGATCTCTAATATCTCTCGAGGAACGTGACGCGTCCGGTGGCTCACCAAGAGGTACGTGTGAAAATTTGTCGCGAAGACGACGAACGCCAGAGAGAGCGGCAGAGACATCACTAAAATGGTATGACACTCGAGTGAGGTGAGTGTCGCTGATAGGAAAGAACTCATCTGGCGGGTCAGCAGGCGGTATGTCGAAGAACTCATCACGAGTGGGGTGGGTCATACACTTAATTCTCCGCACACCGGGAGGGTGCTCAAGTATGCCTAGGAAATGCTCTACATCATCATTGCTACACTCAAGACCTGCTCTCCAAAACAACGTACGGGATGTGAATGAGAGAGGTGTGAATAAATCAGCGCTCACAGATGACGCGCTCAACGGGATGTCAACCTCACAGGGTAGTGGGGGTTCATCAGGAGGCTTGGGATCATTAAAGAACCCGTCAGTAGGTTCATGATTCTTCAAGTGGGTACTACTAATAAGGGTGGTGTTTGCCACGATAGCGACGCGAGGCTCGAGGCTTTCGGTCACGACAAGACTTGAGATAAGACTAAGGGGAGAGTGAGATGAATCCATACACAAGTGAGAGTTGGTCGGTGCGGTGTCAAGAAAGGGGTCTACAACCAAGGGGGTGACGAGGCCAACATGAGGTATAGAAGATGGGTAGACCATCAAAGTGTCGTTGGGTCGCTCGGCCTCATTCTCATGACCAAACTCACTAGGCATGCTAATGACGCTCTCCTCCTGTGCTACACGGCCAGGGTCATACTCTACCTCTAAATCGTGTGGGCATGGAGGCTCATCAAGGGGAAGAGTACCAAAATCAGGTGACGAATCGCTCATAACTATGAGAGTATTGCACACATCAGTGGTTTGACTTGAATCAAGACGTGTCCCACTATAGGTTTCGCCAAGGGCAGATTTCAGGCGATCCATTTGAGCATGTACAAGATCAAATTGTTCAAGAACCAATCACTGAAATTCGGCTTCAGGTATCTCTATTGGTGGAACAATAGGGGAATCCAAGCGCGTGAGGTTATCCACATAGTGGTGACCCCTATAGGGATCCGGATAGTCCTCAAAATGCTCGTCCCTAATAGAGTCACGGTGTGTCAGAGGGTGACTGTGATCCCTAAGAGTGGGCGGCGATGAGCGAGGGTGATCATCAAAATAGTATGAAAATCTCTCCGGAGGGGCTCTACGAAGATACTCAACTCTACTAACGTCAAGTCGTGGCATGGCGTAGTGACGGTATCGTGAAGTTCTAGAATCATAGCGATCGTCTCTAGCAAATCGTGGCGATGGGTCGACACGATATCTAGGAGCGGAATGTGAATAAGGATGATCGTCGAAATGATATGTCATGAGATTCAGCCTATAGACTTCACTACTGCATATAAAAGTGCAGTGCAAATCGAACCTGCTCTGGTACCAATTTGATGCAGCACGAGTCTACAGATGGTGGACGACCACAAAAGCCCTAACTCAACAAGTGAAAATGCAATCTAAAATGCAGTGCACATGCGATCATAAGATAACAGTCCAAATTAAGATTATCGAGTAATAAAATTTAGCCAAGCTCTAAACAACAGTTATGCACTATTGAAACAAGTAAAGACATTTAAAGAACAATTTATAATTTTCCAACGAGATGAGGTGTCATTTCCATTCAAGTGTGCCGAATGTGCCCCACAAGTCAAAAAAAAAGTACAATAGCATATAATAATTCTCAACACCACAACAATAGTTCAATACCAATGAAGTCCAACATGAGTACTAAAACACCATTACCTTGATTCACTTGTGCATATGGCGGCCCGGCTTCGGAACGGGGAATTGTGAGCGGGGTCCCTCCGAGCTGATGGTGGCTCGACGGTGGGATGCGGTTAAAGTGGAAAGGTTGAGTTTGGGGTTACTTGGGTGGGGAAGAGGGAGATCTGCGGAGGTAGAGTGGGAGGAGTGCGGATCTAAGGGATTGGAGTAGGGGCGGGTCGGGAGTGGGCTGGAGGTCGTGGGGAGGATGAATCCGGCAGGTAGTGAACGAGAATGGGTTAGGGTTGGCCGGGAAGGTGGAGTAGCGGGAAAATGGCGGGGAGCAGGGAATCGGGTTTAGGGTTGGCGGCGTGCGTCGGGAGGCCGGGAAACGGGAAGGGGAAATGGGCGGAGGGCTGCAACAGGGGGGGAGGGGAAGGAGGGAGGCGGTACCTGGACGGGAAAGGGGCGGACGTCGGGATGGCAGAGCAGTAGCGGCGCGGGAGCCTCGACGGAAATCCACCAACAGTAAGGACCGAAAAGTTACAGTCTCCGCAACTTCGATGCCCCAAACCGGCCACCCATATGCATATATATATTTATAAGGGAAAAGCAAGAGTAAAATTAGGGCTCCCGATCGGACGGCTATAATTGCTCGGCCCGATCGGGGGCTAAATACATCATGAAAATAAAAAACTAATATATGAAACTGGCTCAGAACGACCATCTGGACGCATCCGCGGACTCGGATCGCCCAACCGGGTCGTCGATCAACGCCTCCTGCGGGAATAGACGCACACGTGTCATCGATCGCCATCAGTATGTGTATTAAAATTTAAACGGTAATGTTTGAACTCATCGTCCAATTAGTTTAGTATTGATTTATTTTTACAGAAAGCACAAAATAAAACAGAAGCTTTTTTTAAGAACATGCATATGCATTAAAAGGAGAAAAAAGTACCAAGCTAAACTACCTCAGAATGCCATCAAAATCAGATTGGACGAGCTCAACAAACTTAGACGGAGATCCGACAATGCTAGACTACAAAAAATCCCCCTTCATAGCAAACCGAGCACAAAAGTCGGCAACTCTATTCACTTCCCAGCACACATGCTGAAAACAGAGCTGGGAAAGCAACTTAAGAAGGAGAAGTCCTCCTCACCATCATCCGTCGCTCACCATCATCCGTCGCTCCCCAGCCACCTCGCAGAACAAACATCAATACAATTTTTGCAATCCCCCTCCACAATGCCCCCCCTCTCCCCCTTGTCATCAAATAGAGATTTCTCAACAAAAGACTTCAGGGCTAGGAGAGCCACAAGCTCGACCCCGCCCGGATCCCAATGCAAGATCGAGGACCCAGCCGCAAGCACAATCTCCCCCACGTCGTTGCGGGCCACCAGCCCAAGCCCTATACCAAAAGAATGATCAAGAGCACCATCCACATTGAACTTTATCCATCTGGGGGGAGGGGGGGGGGGGGGCACCACAAGGAAGGTTGCACTAGCCTTTGAGGCTGAGTGGGGCCCCAGTGTCCCTAGTAAGAGAAAGAACGCATCATGGAGATGTTCTCAACAATAGTCGTCGACATGATCGTAATCGTGGCCACCTCTCCACGATGGATCTTAGCATCACGCCCACACCATGCCTGATACCCTGCATAACAAAAAATGCGCACATGGACCAGCTCGTGAACCGAGACAGCACAGAGAAGAGACATCACGTTCTCCCAGCAGGACAGTGGGGATCTGAATCCCCCATCGAAGCAGAGCCCCCGCAATCCGCCATTAGGTGATCACGGTCCTCCGTCGATAAGCATCCCCAAGGGCATCCCCTATCCACCATGAGCTCTCTATGAGCAAGTCAATCCTGAGTAGAGATTGCATTCCAAGCCAGGCGCCACCAGAAGAGGCGAACCAGGGGTTGGAGCTTCAGCTTTTTCAGCCAACTAAAAGAAGCAGAAACCTCATCGAAATGAGCCAAGTACGAGAAAGCAACAACAGATTTTCCTTTGAGACAAAACCAAAGCTCAGGCCGATCGTGCTCGAGAGAGGGGTGCACCGGGATTTGGAGAATAACCACGATGAGATCCGGACCAAATGATTGGGGAAGGAGCTTAACATTTCAGCTTCCATCCGGTTGGAGGAGTTCCGCCACCTGCATCAACTCAAGCATGCCACAATCAATGAAAGTCGGCCAATGAGAAAAGGCTCTATCCAGAATCCACGCATGCGATAGCACATCAATAGACTGCCCATCCGCAATCTGCCATCGGAATAGGCGGCGCAAGCAGGCCGCCCCATCCATAATAATCCGCCAAACCTGGGGAGTCACTCCGCTTGGTACTCTCCTGCCAAAGCCGCCCAGAATACCGAGCATAAAATAGTTCGTGAAACAAGTAAGAGCCTGGCTGCATCAGTTCCCAGACAAACTTCGAATGGAGGGGCCCTTGCAACTTAAGCACACCATGGAACCAGAGTCCCCCACAAGAGGAGGGAGAGCAGCCCCTGTGCCAACCAACATAATGCATCCCCCGCTGAGTGGGCCTCTTCTGCCATAAGAAAAATCATGTCATCCGCTCAATGACATCTTGCGTCGCCCGCGACAATAGAGAATGCATATAAAGAAACATCGACGTGGATAGAAGAGCTGAGCTAATGAGCGCTGCCCACCCAGCCAAGGACAAGTGCTGATTTAATAGGCCCGTACAATTGGCAACCCTCAGTAAGAGATGAGAAAATCCGTCTGACGCAGCCTCCGCATAGCCAGCATAATGCCAAAATACATGAACTCTGGACCCGCTGAAACCCCAACCTACGGGTCAATCGATTGCACTTCCCCTCGGTGTATACTTGCCAAAAACCACCATCGACTTAGAGGAATTGATGCGTTGTCCCGTCCACAAACAATACTTCTATAAGATAGCTGAGCACTGGCCCACGCAAACCGAGGTGGCACTTGATACTATGAAGATATCATCAACATACAGGAGGTGTGAAACATGCGGGCCCGACAGAGCCAAAGAAAATCCCAAGGATTGACCACGCTAATCGAGAGCAAGAGAGAGCAGCTCCGAACATAAGATAAACAAATACGGGGAGAGAGGACACATCTCGCCTCAACCCATCGGGCGCGCTTCCCATTTAGAAGCAGTGCAAACTGAGGCGCAGTCACACACTGCAGGATCCAATTGGAGAACACCGGGGGAAACCCAAATATACAGAAAACCTGGCGGAGAGTGTCCCGGGACATTTTGTCATAAGCCTGCTCCATGTCTATCTTCAAAGCCATAAATCACTTCTTCGTGGTAGATCACGCCAGTTTGTGCATCACCTCCTGGGCAATAAAACTCTAGTGGGAAATGGAGCGCCCAGGCACAAACGCCCCTTGCTCCTCAAAAATAAGGGAGGGGAGAAAGCCTTTGAGCCGCCCAGCAATGATCTTGGCTGCCACCTTGTGGATCGTCTGGCACAGGCTAATATGCCGAAATTTATCAAGCCTGGCCACATTCAGGCATTTAGGAATCAGGGCCACCAAGGTTTCCTTCTACTCGAGAGGCATTCGACCATGAGCAAAGAAATCCACAATAACACTGCATACAGAGTTTTTGACAATAGGCCAGAAATGATGGAAAAAGGAAGAAGTGATACCATCCAAGTCCGGAGCCCGGTTAGCCTTCATAGCCCCAATGACCCCAAGATTTCCTCCTCCATGACCTCCTTAGCAAGCGCCAAAGATGTACCCACATCCAGCCACCGAGAGGAGGGCAGGAGCGGCCACCCATGAAGCATTGGAGCCATGCACGCCCACTTTTGATCAAAGAAGTTCAAAAAGGCAGCCTCAATGTCCTCGGGATCCTACACCAACTCGTCGTCGCCCACCTCCACCAGGGCAATCTGATTGCACTGTCGTCGCGGCGCGGCAAAAGAGTGAAAGAAATGAATGTTGGCATCCCGCTCATTTATCCACTGAACCTTAGCTCGGTGTACCCGCTAAGAGGCTAACCGAGCATGAAGGTTCGTCAAAGAGCATGTTTACTCCTCCGAAATGCCCTCCTTTGTGCCCTCAAGACGCTAGAGCTCAACTATATCTGCTTCCAAGGCGTCCTTACGGGAGCTGAGCCCTTTCAAATTGATTTTACTCCAAAAGAATAGAGAAAGAAGTGTACGTCGGTAATTACGTTGGAGGATTGCTGCACTATCCCCCACATCGTTCTTGAGCCCGCTCTTGGCGACCAACTTACGCACCACCGGATAAGACAACCATGTTCCCTCGAACTGAATCCATCAAGCCCGTTGAGGACCACCTAAGACCCCCAAGGCAAGCAGAAGGGGGCAGTGGTCTAAGCCAACACGAGGGAGGTGACGCACCAACCCTATTGGGATAATCTCCAGCCCCGCCGTGTTGACAAACATACAAGCCAAACGGCCCAGAACCTGCCCCAGCCCCCGTTGATTGTTAGACCAAGTAAAGGCTAGATGGGAAGAACCCAGCTTATGCAAATCAAGGTCCGCAATCGCCGCATCCATCTCAAGAGAGCCTTGGGAGTAGACAAACGAGCGACTACCCCGTCGGTCCTCCGGCCTTAAGAGGCAGTTAAAATCCCCACCAACTACCGCCGGCAAGTCCGTTGTGATATGCAGCTCCAAAAGGGACAATAACTGCCATCGGATACGAAATTCCTTATTAGTATACACAAAAGCAACCAGTCACTGCCTCTTGTCGGGGATAGTAACCACCCCAACAACACATTGCGGCGAGAGAGAGGCCGACACATACTGAACCACATCCTTCTGTCAAAGGATCGCAATCCCACCTGAGCGGCCTGCAGACGGGTGATGCACAAAATCTCAACTCCGACTCGCCAACCTATCCACATCTTTGTGAGTAAGGTCCTCAACCATTGTTTATGAAAGCCCTATAACACCCACCATAAAACGTTGAATCAAGTCACTGAGAAGATGCCCAACTTCCTTCTTGTGTGCTCCCTTAAAGTTCCACATAAGGATGCCTGTCATTGATCCACCAAAGGGAACGTGACCCCACCGATCAAAGAGGGAAGAGGGCATAAATCAGCCTTTTGCATTTTGGATGAAGAAGCAGTTGGTTGCAGTCCACTCGGATCTCGAACAATAAAGCTAAGATCACAGGAGTGGTCAGCCGCCCCGGTCTGTCCATCAAGGGGTCGAGAACAGTTCACCATACCAATCCTCCTTGTCGGCCTCTCTGCACGAGGTGCCACCACCAACGCCAAGTTGGAGGAAGGAGGAAGAGGCTCATCAAACTCTAGCTTATCCTTACCTTTAGAAACCGAGCTTTTGCTGGCCTCTGGGGGCCGGGAGGTAGGGAAGCCGGTGTCGCGACCACGGGAAGAGGTAAGAATAGCCGGAGATTGTCGTCCATTCCTGCGCCGAGAACGCTGGACCAGATTCCAAGGGTCATGCCCTCTGTCAAGGTTGGCTGAAGATGAAAAAGGGGGGACCGCAGTATCCTTCATCAAGCCCAGGTCCTCCGTCGACTGAGAACGCACAGCTTTTCTGTCCATCACATTATTGCGAGGGATACCATCACGTGGATTGCCTACAACCCGCGACCCCAGACAGGGAGGTGTAGGAACCACCTTTGGAGTCGATGGAGCCGGGCAAGAACTTGTCGAGAGCCCAACACATTCACAGTGAAAACATAGGGTTGAGAGGCCTTCATATTCGACCTCCTGGAAGAAGGATTTGTACTTGCATACCACTTGGACACCTGGCGGTAAAGGCTTGGCGAGATCAACCCGAACACGGACTCTAGCATAAGCCATGCATCCCAGTCATTCATAATGGCATCAAATCATAATGGTTTCCCCACCTTGGCCGTGATGCGAGCTATGTCAGACTTATCCCAATAGAAGAAAGGTAAATCTAGAAGTTGTTTCCAAATCGGCGTCGAGAAGCCTTTCATCGAGGGCGAATGATGCATCCTCCGTCGCATTCAACAACGCGTGATGTCATCATGCGTCATGGACCTCTAATGTCTTTATGTATTACCATGTATTCCTTTTCCCGCACCCTAGCTTTATTTGAATTTGTTTGGCTCATCGGTTTGACCACCCGATAAGAGCTTGAATAAATAGTCCGATAATTTATGGTAGTTGGGACGAGAAAAGACAAGATTAACTTATTTAGGGAAGCATAAATTTAATTAGAGGAAATCTCAATTCAAAAGGATACCTAAAACTATTAAATCTGAAGATTAATATTTAAAAGGTTTGCTTAGAAATATTCGATTATTTGGAAATGCCCTATTTGAAAAAACATTCAGAAAAGCAAGCCAGGTCATTAACATTGGAAAGTAATTCTGGAAGGAGCTGTTTGGAAAGAACTAATTGGAATGAAATAATTTGCCAGAGAATCTCGATGTCCTATTTAAAACAATCTACCAGGAAAAGAGAAGGGGGACCTCAGACAACAGAGAATGAAACCAAAGTCGTTCTCTGCCTTGCCAAAAAAGTTGCCCTCGTCCTGGAACCGCCAGCGACTCACTGTTTCCAAACGTCGACGCCTCACAGCCAGGATTCCTGTGTCAAAACTGTGGCCATCTGTCGCCTTCCTCCTCAAACAGAAACTACTGCACCGTTTGAGCCTTCGTCGCCAGTCGTTGTTCATTCCCAAAAGATTTTGATTCATTGATTGTCGTTGACTTCGACTTCTACTCCGGCGGTCTGATTACTGTGTTTATCATCGACCTTGTCGTACTCTCTGGTTCCAGCCCGAGAACGAGCCGCTACTTTGATGGTTTTTCCTTGCGTGTTGGATTTGGATTGATCCGCTCCTCTGTCCTATCCTTACCCCAAATTCCTTTTAGTTTAATTTATGCACATCATTTAATAATCTTGAGTTTGCCTTTGATCGTTCGTAATGCCCTAATTTCCGCTATTTCATAAGTTATTATTGTGGTTTATGCTTGTGATCGTGCGAATGTCGCTACGGTTCAAGTCGTTAGATGCTCGATGAATTTTCTTTTGAATAACGATTAACGGTATTGCTGAAGTGCATCGTTAAGAGTAGTTTAACGCATGAAAAATTTGATTTGGCCCCTCGACCTACTTTCAAAATTAGAAATTATTTGCAATAAAACAACGTATTTTTGAACCCTAATTTTAATTTACATCAGTGGATCAAAGCTAGGCAACCAAATGTCCAAACCGATAAGATACCCGTTGAAAAACCATGGGCCGCCCCTCAGAACTTCATCTCTAGCTGTGGCATCCGAGAATAGACACACAAAGCAATTCGCCCGCGGAATAAGAAGACGAAATTGGCCAAAAGCGTTCCACCTTTTCCGGAGCTCCGTATTAAGGACATGAAATGGAAGAAGTCGCCCCAAATATTTCCCCACAACCGCATTGGCAAAAGTTTCCACAGTGCGTTTCATAGCATCATCGTTCAATTCCACTGGGGCACCATCCAGAGTGACCTTGTGAAGGCCATCAACATCATCAAGTCCAATAAAATTTGGAAGCTACCAGGTGGACTGAGCAGGGACGATAACCGTGGAAGAACACCGGGTAGAACTCTCCTGCCGAGCTTAGAGGTTGGTGGAAGAAATTTTGGTGGGGGCATTTGGGCAAACACCTTACGTGTCCAATCTACCACAAGAGGTGTTCATTCTGAGCAAAGGGTTTTGACATAAAGGCATATCCAACAACTTGGGTGAGGAGCTACCTGCAATATCATCATCAACCACAACACTGGTCACCACCTCCCTCATCGACACATCAGCATACCCCGCTGGGTGCCCACTAGAAGTCGCAAGAAACTTGGCAGCGACCAGCCCCGAAGTATCTGTCAGTAATGACCGATCTCGTCGAGTACGTTGTTCCTAATCGACCTCATTCGCCCAAGAAAGCAAAAACTCGCCCTCACCACGCCCGGGGGAGCGATCCCGCACCCGGCTGGGCAAGACAACCCCTCCATCCAACATTGGTGAGCACCCATCCGCAGAGAGATCCTCCTTCGACCACCTTCCATCCTTCTCTAGTGACAAGACCAACTCCCTTACAGAGGTGTGACCTTCGGCCTCCAAGAAACCACCGCCATCAGAAGCCCAGCCACCATCGACGCCGCTAAAGCCATCCCTAGAAGTCTGACGACCACGTCGCCCACTATCTCATATGCCGCCATCTCCCAAGAGCCGAGGGGGAGAGGCGAGCTGATGGCCCCCTCGTACCATTCAGAGCATCTCTCTCTAGAACCCTAGGAGAGAGAAAGGATCCGTAGTTGAGTATGCTCTGGTAAATAAAATAAAAACATAATCTAGTACACAAGAACGGCGCTCATTTATCACATTTTTCAAGGTGACTTTCAAGCAAGGTTGTACATATCGGATGCAAGCGACATATTAGATTGAGTTTTTTAAATATCAGATATCGAAGATATGTCGAAGTTATTTTCATATCTTATAAATAAATTTTTTTAATGTACATTAAGTATAATTATATGTTTTAAAAATAAAAATGTTAGAAAAGCCCATTTAAGGGCCCATGTTGTTTCTTGTTTTTCTTCTTGGATTAGTCCCACATCATGTATTAGGATTTCTCCCTTCCTTCTTCTCCTATATAAGTGTGTGTATACTTGTAACTATTACCAAGTGGACATATATACAAGGTTGGTTTTCTCCATTTCTACATGGTATCAGAGCCAGGTTCCGTCTAGCTACGGACTGCCCTTTTTTTTCTGTCCGCCCGGTCTCCTGCGGACTGCCTTCCTGCATCCGCCTCTCTGCGGACTGCCTTCCTGTCCGCTCCGGTCTCGTGCGGACTGCCTGCCTTCCTGCATCCGCCTCTCTGCGGACTGCCCCTCTGTATCTGTCCGCTCGGCTACCCTGCGGACTGCATTCCTGTCCGCTCCGGTCTCGTGCGGACTGCCCTTCTGATTCCGCTCCTCTTCTCTCCCTCCGTGGTTCAACCCTCCTCAGGCTTCTTATAGCCATCTTCTGCTATGACTCGTGGGGCCCACCTCTCTCTATCCGCTCCGGACGATCATTCCTGTCCGCTGCACTCTGTTTGTGTACGCTCGAGCCTCTTTGCTCGCGGACTGCTCCCTCTAGCTCGCTCTATTTCTGTCCGCTCGAGCCTCTGTGCTCGCGGACTCTCTCTCTGCCATCTCTTGCGCACTGCTTCCCCTTGTCCGCTGCGGCCTCTTCTTGTCCGGCGCGACCTCGGCGACCTCCATCTCTTGGTCTCCTTCGTCCGCCGTAAGCGCAGCGTCCTGTCCGCAGCTCTTTTTTTCCCTGTTCGCCGCGGGCTCGCCCCTCTGCATTCTTTCAGTCTTGCGGACTGGTCCAGCCCGCTGCGGTCGCTCTCTTGCTTCCCGGCTTGTCCTCTCTTCTCAGCTCGACGCGATCTGGTCCAGTCCGCCTCGACCTCTTCCATCCGCTGCGGCCTCTCTTGGCCCGCTCCTTGCTGAGCGTCTGTGCTCATCGCGGCCTCCTCCAGTCCGCCGCGGCCTCCCATAGCCCGCTCCTTGCTGAGCGTGCCTGTACTCGCCGCGGCCTACACCCGCTCGCCGCGACCTCATCCAGTCCGCTGTCTCTGCTCGCTGCGGCCTGTCTCTGTCCGCGCGGACTCTCTTCCCGTTGCGGCCTCTTTCTGTTTCCGTGGCCTCTCTCTGCAGCTGTGGTCTGCCCTACTCGCCTCGACCGGCTCCAGTCCGCCGCGGGCTGTTTCTGCTCGCCGCCTGGCCTCGCCTCTGCTCGCCACCAATTTTTTTCTGCTCTCCGCATGGCACCTGTTGCTTCCGCTGTCACCTCTGTTGTGTCCTCTACGGAGGGTATCACCTGCCTCTCTCATCGTCCTTGTTGGATCGTTGATTCTGGTGCTACTCACCATATCTCCTCCCAGAAGCCCCCAGCATATCTCCACACGCCTCATCCTGCTCGCATCACTGTGGCCAACGGTGAAACCCTCCCCGTCTTTGGCTTCGCTGATCTTCAGCTTACGCCAACCCTTTCTCTTTCCTCGGTTCTTCACGTTCCGGGGTCTCCCTTCAATTTATTATCAGTTAGTCGTCTCACACACGACCTTGACTGTTGTATTACCTTTTCACCCCATTCTTTTCTTATGCAGGATCGCCGTACCCGGAGTACCATTGGTCAGGGGTAGCTGGTGAATGGGTTGTACATTTTGGATATCCCACCAACTCTTCTCTCCACCATCTCTACTGTTGATTGGCATTGCCGCCTTGGACATGCTCCCCTTTCGATTCTCAAGCGGGCTCTTCCTGATCTCTCTTTACAGGAGTTCTCCTGTGAATCTTGTGTATACGACAAACAACACCGTTCCTCTTTCCCCCCTGCCTGTACCAGGAGTACTACTCTCTTGTCGTTAGTTCATTCTGATATTTGGGGTCCTTATCGGCTCCCTAGTATTTTTGGCTTTCGGTACTTTGTCACGTTCATTGACGATTACTCTCGTACCACGTGGCTCTACTTCCTACGCGATCGCACTGAACTTCCCTCTGTCTTTCGCGCCTTTTTACTTGAGATGCGTACGCAGTTCGCCACTCCTCTCAAAGTCTTTCGCACTGATAATGCTCGGGAATATACCGGTCGTGTCTTCTCCACTCTCTGCACTGACTTTGGTGTCATCCATCAAACTTCATGTGCGTATACCACTCAGCAAAACGGGGTGGCAGAACGCAAAAATCGTCATCTTCTCGATGTTGCCCGCTCCCTTATGTTCCAAATGCACGTTCCCACCGAATATTGGAACTTTGCTGTTTTCACCGCCTGTCATCTCATCAACCGCCTTCCCTCCTCTGTCCTTGCTTTTGCCTCACCTCTCCAACTCCTCTATCCCTCTATCCCCCTCACCTCTCTCACACCACGGATCTTCGGGTGTGTTTGTTACGTCCACCTTCTTGGCCCTCCTTCCGACAAACTTGCTCCTCGGGCCGCCAAGTATATGTTTGTTGGCTACTCCCGCACTCAAAAGGGGTACGTCTGCTACTCTCCTACTACCGGCAAAATGGTCGTTTCTGCAGATGTCACCTTCTGCGAAGACCAGCCCTTCCACTTACCCGGCACCGCCTCGTCTTCTGCTCCCTCGTCTTCTGCTCCCTCTCTTCCCCGGCCCGTTGTACCGGTCACGCCATCTGTGCCGCCTTCTTCCTCCTCTCCCCCTGTTCCTCCTCGGGTTCCTCCACCGCTAATCCGTGTCTACTCTCGTCGCCCATCCAAGGATGCGCCCGTGACCCAGCTCCCTGCTGCCAGCGATAGCTCCGCTACGGTCGATCACGCTTCCGTCTCTACAGCTCATCCCTTGGCCAACTACGTCTCTCTACATCGGCTAACACCACCTCTCTACGCATTTGCCACCTCCCTTTCCTCTATTTCTCTTCCTACTAATGTGCAGGAGGCGCTTCACCACCCTGGCTGGCGGGCTGCTATGCACGATGAAATGCAGGCTCTCTGGGCTAACCAGACCTGGGATCTGGTTCCTCTTCCTGCTGGCCACACCTCTGTTAGCTGCAAATGGGTCTTTGTCATTAAACATGCGGCGGATGACACTATCGATCGTCTGAAGGCCCGTCTTGTGGCACGGGGGTTTACTCAGCAACATGGCCTTGATTATGAGGAAACCTTCTCTCCCGTGGCCAAATTGAACACGGTCCGCGTTCTTCTCTCCTTGGCTGTTCATCGTCACTGGCCCCTTTATCAGCTGGATATCAAAAATGTCTTCCTCAACGGCGATCTCCAGGAGACCGTTTATATGCATCAGCCGCCCGGGTTTGAGACCACGGGGGAGTCTTTGGTATGCCACCTTCGGAAATCCATTTATGGTCTCAAACAGTCCCACGCGTGCATGGTTTGAAAAGTTCAGTAAAGTGGTCTGTGCTAGTGGCTTCACTCGGAGCTCGGCTGATTTTTCTCTCTTCACCCGACATCGGTCAACCGGGACTGTGATTCTTCTGGTCTACGTTGATGATATCCTGATTACTGGCGACGACACGGCAGGAATACAACAGACCAAGGCACAGTTGAATTCTGCCTTTCAAACCAAAGATCTGGGCAACCTTCGGTACTTTCTTGGGCTCGAGGTCGCCCGACGCCCTGATGGTCTTGTGTTATCTCAAAGGAAGTACTGTATGGACCTCCTTCGTGATGCAGGTTATTCTGGGTGCAAACCTGCGGAGACTCCTATGGACGCAAATCACAAGCTCTCGGCCCATAGCTCTGACTCTGACAAGCTACTTACAAATCCGGAATATTACAGACGCTTGGTTGGGAAGCTGATCTACCTTACGGTGACTCGACCAGACATCTCATTTGCTGTGGGAGTTGTGAGCTGGTTCATGCACGCTCCTCGGACATCTCATCTTCAAGCTGTCGAGCGCATCCTTCGATATCTCAAGCTCGCCCCCGGACAAGGACTTGTGTATAAGCCGTCCACATCTCTATCTCTCGTCGCGTATTCTGACGCTGACTACGCAGGATCTATTGATGATAGGCGCTCCACAACTGGATTCTGTACTTACTTTGGTGGACACCTCATAACTTGGCGTAGCAAGAAACAGAATGTGGTTGCGCGCTCCTCTGCCGAAGCCGAGTACCGGGCTATGACAGTTGTTGTCTCTGAGTTAACCTGGCTTGAAGGCCTTCTGAGAGACTTAGGTGTTCGTCTCTCATCTCCGACTACCTTATTTTGCGACAGTCAGGCAGCAATTCATATTGCCAAGAATCCGGTTTTTCACGAACGAACAAAGCATATCGAAGTTGACTGTCACTTTATCCGGGAAAAGGTACAGTCAAAGAAGATAGATTTGGCGCATGTTCCTGCTACCGACCAAGTTGCGGACATCCTGACGAAAGCTCTCTCTAGGCCGCTCTACTATCAGTTCTTATCCAAGCTTGGCGCCTACGACTTGTACGCTCCAGCTTGCGGGGGAGTGTTAGAAAAGCCCATTTAAGGGCCCATGTTGTTTCTTATTTTTCTTCTTGGATTAGTCCCACATCATGTATTAGGATTTCTCCCTTCCTTCTTCTCCTATATAAGTGTGTGTATACTTGTAACTATTACCAAGTGGACATATATACAAGGTTGGTTTTCTCCATTTCTACAAAAAATAATAACATAACAAGTGAGCAAACATTGA
The DNA here is from genome assembly GCA_039583875.1 of Platanthera guangdongensis. Taxonomy (NCBI): domain Eukaryota; kingdom Viridiplantae; phylum Streptophyta; class Magnoliopsida; order Asparagales; family Orchidaceae; genus Platanthera; species Platanthera guangdongensis. Next base: position 189,707,358 of record CM077148.1, read on the forward strand.
GTCATGTATATCCCAAAATAAACTCAAAAATATCAAAAGTAGAGTAATATAACAAGTATAAATCAATACAATGTAAAATATGTTTAATATTATATAAGAATTTTATTTTATTAGTCGGGCAAAAATGGAGTATATGGAGCTTAAATTTAGCAGTACAAGAAGCACAGATGACTTCGTTATTAAGTTGGGTGATCAAGATATTTCCCGTAGTGAGTGTTTTAAATATCTTGGATCGATAGTTCAAAAAGATGAAGGTATTGATAAAGATGTGACATATAGAATCCAAGTGGGTTGGTTGAAGTGGAGAGGCGCGTCAGAGATCTTATGTGATCGTAAAGTACCACTAAAACTTAAGGGCAAGTTTTATCGTACTGCAATTAGGCCCGCGATGCTCTATGGTTCTGAGAGTTGGGCAGTGAATTGTGTGCATGAGCAAAAAATGGAAGTTGTGGAGATGAGAATGCTTAGGTGGATGTGTGGACACACGAGATTGGATAAAATTAGGAATGAAAGTATCAGGGATAAGACAGGAGTAGCACCAATTTCAGGGAAGATGCGAGAAGCTCGTCTAAGATGGTTTGGACACGTACAGAGGAGACCATTAGAGGCACTTGTTAGGCGTTGTGAGAGTCTAGTCACTAGGCATGTTAGACGAGGGAGGGGTAGACCAATAAAAACTTGGAATGAAAGTATAAAGAAAGACATGATGTATTTAAGGCATTACCGCATTAGTGAGATTATGACAAAAGATAGGGCACAATGGCGACAAAGGATCCATATAGCCGACCCCACTACAGTGGGATAAAGGCTAGAGTGTTGTTGTTGTTGTTGTAGTACTAAGTTTTATGACAAATAAAGAAAATTTAAAAGCTAAAATATCTTTGATTGATTATAAGTCTTTCCATACTTATATAATTAATAACTAATAATTATGTTGAACTTTTTCATACTTTTTATAATATGAAATAAGAAAAATATAGTATGAAATAAATATACAAAATTGATTATAAGAATAACATATTAAATGAACGAAACAATAAGTTTAATTGATTTAAACATACATAATATAGTATATATATGCGATTTAGACATATACTACTAGACTAGTAACATAACATAAAATAAAATAGCGGATGATATGTTCAAAAGTTGTATCGGTCGATATATCAGAAAAAAATCGAATATATCGACCAATATTTTACAAACAAATTTAATCATTTTTAAGGAAAATTGACCTTTTACCCTCAAAACGACATATCGGCGGACATATAAAACATGTCGAAAGACATTTAAAATAGTGCTTTCAAGAATGTGAATTTAAAACAGTGCTTTCAAGAATGTGAATTTAAAACAGTGCTTTCAAGAATGTGAATTTAAAACAGTGCTTTCAAGAATGTAAATTTAAAACACTGCTACCAACTTATCTATTCTTTGATAGAGACATTTATTGATGCCTCTCTTCTAACTTTGAATAATTACAGAGATATCCCCTCTTATCTTTCAAAATCACCAAACTCTAAATTTACATTGTTAACATACATGTAAAAAAAGGATGATCCCTTCAATTTTTTTTACATGTTAGCAATGTAAACTTATTATAAAGATTTTGGTAACTTTGAAAGATAGAAGGGAAGTCCATGTAGTAATGCAAAGCTAGATGGGAGTTTTTTCCATAATTATTCCTTTATATATATATAAGTGATTTGCGGGATTTTTCATTACATATGTCGTCACAGATGTAACTTAAATGCTCTGGTTACGGTAGATTTCTCACCTGATATATCTGAATATTGGAACTTCCTTTAATAAATAAGCCCTACATGAGTAAAAAGAAGGGGAATGAATTCAGTAAAATTGTCTGTGCAGAACTAATATCATATAATAACAGTTTAGCTATGGACTTGTAAGGTAGATTATGAGGGCTTTGATTAGCATGCCTACAACCTTAAGATCAACAAAGTAAGCATTCCAGTGCTTACATAGGAAAAAGAAAGAAAAACTAATACGCCATAAAAAAGTGAGAAAATTTTAAGCAATGAAACTAAACCGAAGGCCAAAAAATGGGGTCTATTTTAACAAAGGGTCAATTACTGCAATATCTCCTGGGATTTTGCATAATTACAGGGACCTTCACTCTACTCTTAGAAATTATAAAAAAATCTACCCCATGACTTTACATTATTAATTTTTAGTACAATAAATCCCTGTTCTGAGAAGAGTGCACTTGTGATGTATGTTAACTGGGAGAGAATGTCTTGTAACATTGTAAACTCGGAGTGAGGATTCTAATTTCAAAAAGTACAGGGGAGGTCCCTATAATTATGTAATATTTCGGAAGAGATCCAGGTAATTACCATTTTAACAAATGAGTAGGGAAGTATTGTCTTCCCAAATAGGTAGGGCAGTAGCTAATATAAAGGAAAAAATACTTGGGTGTACTCTTCAAAACAATTCCCATAACTAAACTTTCTTTATGTTATTATTCCTTTATGTTAGCAAGAATTCTGACAGTTTTATTAATGTTGTTATCCCCTGATATGCAGCAATTACTATTTACAAAAGCTTATTCTGGCAGTTTTATTCCAATAATACCCACCCACTGAACAATACTTATTCCACAGAATCACAAGATGACTGTGGTCGAAGCTGATGGAAACTATGTAAAACCAGTTATCGTGGATGACATTGATATCTACTCAGGCGAGAGCTACTCTGTCCTCATCACAACTGATCAAAATACTTCTTCAAACTACTGGCTCTCCATTGGGATTAGAGGGCGACTTCCAAAAACCCAACCAGCTCTAGCCATCATAAATTACCACCCAAACTCCCTATCAAAGTTGCCTTCTTCCAAGCCTCCAGTTACCCCACAGTGGAACAAATATTCCCACAGCAAAGCATTTACCTACAAAATAGTAGCTATGGATGGCACACCGATGCCCCCTGCCAAGTCAAACAGACAGATTGCCTTACTGAATACCCAGAACAAAATAGACGGATATATTAAATGGTCCATCAACAACATCTCATTGGCAGTTCCGCCAACTCCGTATCTTGGATCGATGAAGTATGGAGTGAAGAATGTGTTTAGTGCTGAGAAGCCACCAGAGAACTTCTCAGAAGACTATGATGTGATGAGGCCCCCAATCAATCCCAACTCGAAAAAAGGCAGTGGCGTTTATAAGCTTGAATTCAACAGCACTATTGATTTCATACTACAGAACACAAATACACTTTCCGAGAACGTGAGTGAGATACACCCATGGCATTTGCATGGGCATGACTTCTGGGTTCTTGGTTATGGTGATGGGAAATTCAAGAAAAGTGACGTGGCCGAGTTTAATCTGAAGAATCCACCACTGAAGAACACAGTTGTGCTTTTTCCTTATGGATGGACAGCAATAAGGTTTGTGACAAATAATCCTGGAGTTTGGCCATTCCATTGCCATATAGAACCACATTTGCACATGGGCATGGGTATAGTATTGGCTGAAGGAGTTGAATTTGTAAGTAAGATACCAAATGAAGCGCTAGCTTGTGGAATTACAGGACAGAAACTGAGAAATTAGAAACCTTATTGAATATAAAAAGATTTAGTTTTTTTTTTGGACATGGCATGTAGTACATATAGACCCACTATAGTGGGATAAAGGCTTGAGTGTTTGATGCAACCGTGATCGCATCCAGATGAGCTATGCTCGATTTGTGTGTTTTTTATCATGTACGTTGTCGCAATTTGTCGTCTTATTGTCTTATGGGTGTTGTCGTCATGTCGTTGTATCGCATTTTTTATTTTATGCTAAGCCTTGTTGGTTTGACCGGCAAGCATGACCATTAATAAATAAGTCCGGTAGTAGAAGGTGTTAGGATGTAGGCGCGACAGTATTTTGTGCAACTATACTTTAATTGTATGAAAAAATCACTCAAATCTGAATTAAAAAAAAACAGCATTGACTTGAGAGTTATGAAATTAAGTTCCTTCTTAATTTCTCATAAAGTCTTTTGAGTTTTCCAAAAATCCCCCTCTTAACTTCACAACTTTGAAACCCCCTTCTTTTGAAATTAAAACTCTTTCACTACCATTAATTTGTCCTCTACGGCTTGGAAACCCCCCCCCACCCCCATTAAAACCTCTGTATAAAACCATCGGTCTCCCCTTGTAAAAGGCGGGCTGGAAGAAATCAGGGTGAGACAGAAACGTCTTCACCTCGGTTCCGTCCAGCAGAGGCCCAGACCGCAGAACTCGCCGATTCCCCCACTGCCCGTCCCCTCGCCTCTCAACTCTGGCGCCGTCAGCCGGATCTCGAACGAGGCCAGTCGCCTCTTCCGCTTCCCGGTGCAAGTCCTCTGCCGCCCCTCCTAGCGGCAACCAGCAAGTTCCGTTTTCTCCGAAGGTCGGTCGACACAAACCAATCTCCCCGACCTCTCCAGTTCCGACCATCATCGCCACCACCAACCTCCGGCGAACCGGTCGCCTGAAGCTTACCACATCCAGACCCGCTCTCCTCCCGCTCCAACCTCCTGACCCGCTTACCCCCCTTCCTGATCCCACCACGCCACAACCTTCCCCACACCCAGTTATCCCAGCCCGTCCAGCCCAAGCCTCCCTTCCAGAATCGAGCCTCACCTCTCCAGCAACCAGCCACCCTGCACCCGAGGAAAGTACTTCGCCCAGGGAAAACTCTGCAGGTATACCACTCAGCTCCCCAAAAGTTAGCATTTTCTCACGCAATTAAATTCGGTGATCGTATTGTTAGCGCTTGCAATCTTAACTGCTTTCTTTACAGTTTATCCACCAAAATTTCACGTGACTTTGCGCTTGTTAGAGCTGTCCGCTTACAGAAAAATTATGCTTTTGCTAGGAACCAACGCTAGTTAATCGGAGCAAATCGACTTAAGTAGAGAAATACTAACAAGGTCCTCACTCTCTCGGGAGGGTCGCCGCTAAGTCGAAAGCTCGGTGCCGGGATCCATTAGTGTTGTAGTTGTTGTATGGCATGTAGTACATAAAAGTTGATGTTCACCATAATGGCATGCTTCATTATAACAAAGTTAAATTATTTTTGGGTTATTCAGCATTATCATAAGGGAAGTGAATATCAGCGGAAAAGAAGAAACAAATAAAAGAGAGAGGAGGAGAAGAACAAACGGTAGATGTTCTAAGCAGGCCCTTTCCAGAAAGGCACTATTTTACATGATATTGGGTTTGGAGGAATAAGAGAGGGAGGCTAAAATATTATTTTTGTATTGGAGGGCATGCCTGGAATAGTGATTAGTTTCCTCAATTTCCAAAACATAGATCACAATTTCAGAGGCACGGTGTTATGTGTTATGGTCCTCCGTCAGTTATCTTATTATCTCGTCGTGTGTATTGAGTCATAGTTATTAGACTCGTCGTAATGTTTTAGTGTTTTAATATTTTATACATCTTATGTAATTACGGGTATGCCACCCGGGGTCCTATAAATAGACCTTTCTCATGTATTTGGTTTTCGAGCAATGAAGAAATGAAGTTTCCTCTCTCTCTAAAATTCCTCTCCTTCTCTCTTTAAACTCTTCTCTCCTTCCTCCACCCTCTAGGGTTTCTTCCTCTCTCATCTCCTCCTCCACCATTGCAGGGCTTGCCCCTTGTATCTCCGCCTCCAACACCCCTTCAACGAATCAAGCCCGTAACAACTTGGTATCAGAGGAACTCGATCCTCTTCCGCAGACACATGCAAACATCGCTTCCAGCCAAGGGTGACTGATCGCTTACAGCCACCCAACACTGATAGTCTCCATCCCGTGCCAGTTTTCGCTCTCTCCATCAACCGCTGACGAGCTTCCAGCCGACCCCCACAAGTTTCCCCATGACCTCTGCTTCCAGTCGAGCCCGATGCTTCTCCACCTCCTCCCGATTCCGCAGAGCTCTCAGCGATCCAATAGCTCTTGCCTCTTCGTCGCCTGATCCTCGAAAGCTAGCGCCCCCGCTGTCTTCCTCGATGAACCCTGTTGCCTCGCCGACTAAGCCCGCACACCTCCGCTCTGACTAAACTTTGGCACCTGCTCCTCCTTTTTGAGTTGCTCGGCCCTCGAGCCCTAAGCCCGAGCAGGCACGCCGACAACCATTCCGCTCGAGCCGCCCTTTTCGCATTGAGACCCCAACCGCAACGGGCTTTTCTACTTAATTTACTATCAGGGTTAATTCTTATTGGAGTTAATTTTATTCCCCAATTAATGGCCATGAGTTTCCAATTTCTGGACATGAAAATGAGTGTCGGGGACGAAGCCGACCTTTGTTCAATGTTGTGGAAAAGGTTGCAGACATTTCAGGCTTCCACATCTCGACTCAACACCACACTTGACAAATTAGCGAATTTCAGACACTTCAGCGTTTCGCCTCTCCCAGTGTTGAAGCCTTCTCAGCTCGTGCATGTTGCCGCCTCTTGCGCGTCAGCTGGCCCGCCGACGAGACTGCCAATTACGCCAGTTGTCCCTCCAGCCACGTTGTCTTCTGCTCTGCCAGCCACTATTCTGCACGCCCCTTCGGCCGCATTGACGTCGCTGCCTCACACCGCACCACCGTCCCCGCCGGAACCGGGCCTTCCGTCGGCCATAGTTTCTCTGACCCTCTTCCAGCCATTTTTCGTCGCTGCATCGCCAGTCCCGCCGGACCCCTTCATTCGACCGACCGCGGTTACCTCGGCCATCGTGCCATTTCTGCCTCCTGCTGCTCTGCCAAACCAGCCAGACTCTTTGTTCCCGTCGCGGGTCCTTCTGGAGATGTCGTCGCTACAACTCGCGGCCCATGCCACTGGGACACGCTATCAGACGCTATTTTGACGCAAGATAAAGGAACCCGACGAGCCGATCATCCAATTGGAGTTCGAGCTTGAGGACAAGCTCAAATTGAAGGACGGGTGGAGTGTTATGTGTTATGGTCCTCCGTCAGTTATCTTATTATCTCGTCGTGTGTATTGAGTCATAGTTATTAGACTCGTTGTAATGTTTTAGCGTTTAATATTTTATACATCTTATGTAATTACGGGTATGTCACCCGGGGTCCTATAAATAGACTTTTCTCGTGTATTTGGTTTTCAAGCAATGAATAAATGAAGTTTCCTCTCTCTCTCTCTAAAATTCCTCTCCTTCTCTCTCTAAGTTCTTCTCTCCTTCCTCCACCCTCTAGGGTTTCTTCCTCTCTCATCTCCTCTTCCACCATTCTAGGGCTTGCCCCTTGTATCTCCGCCTCCAACACCCCTTCAACGAAGAAGGCCCGTAACACACGGAAACATGCATTTTTCCACAGAAAGATGAGGCTGCATACACCAATACCCTTAAGTTATATTAAGAGCCACTCACAATGAAGTGATGGTATTCTCTTCTGTTTAATGACAAATATTGCAGCATTTATAATCATTCTCTATCAACCTACCTAATTCTTAATTCCGGATGATCTTGCACTTCTTTTATGATACATACTATAATCCAAGCTAGTATCTAGTAAAGCAGACAATGAAGGTCAAACAAATTAAGTTCTAATAGGATTGACATTGAGTGATTCTTAGATAGTGAGATCCTTGTCTATACTTCAAATGTTAAGGGTCAATTGGGACGTCCATAGGTGAGGTGTTGTGTCCAGAACTGGGATGTGCTGATCAGGGCGAAGCAATGCTCGCCACAAAGACGATATGTGAAACATGTTAAAGTTGGAGACCGGGCGGTCTGTCTTGGCGGGTTGGAGACCGCGCGGTCTGGCGGCTTGACTCTTCGGCTTGTTAACCGGGCGGTCTAGCGATCTTCATCGGCGACCTATCTGCTTCTCTTATGGTAAGCCGTGCGGTTAGCCCTTCTGTCTAACCGCGCGGCTTGTGCGGTTTTACCTTGTACAGTCCGCTTAACTTGTATTTTTTAGTCCCACATCTCTTATTTGTATTCTCTCTTCTCTCCTCCATTCTATATAAGGGAGGGCATACCTTTGTAATAGATATCATTTTTGGATAATAAAATTTCAATTATTCAAAAGTTATTCTGCTTGTTCTCTCTTTTTACTGCTTTCTAACATGGTATCAGAGGACTCGATCTACTCCTCCTGATTCTGTGTCTTGCTGTCTGCCCGGCTTGTTGTGCCGGTTTGCTTTCTATTCGCGCGGCCTATTCTCTAGCCGTTCGCCTCCTTCTGCTCGCCCGGCCTGTTCTCTAGCCGGTCGCCCTCTTCTGTTCGCACGGCCTGTCCTCTAGCCGTTCGCCCTCTTCCCCTCTGCTTGTGTCTGCAGCTAGGTCGTGGCCTTTCTGGCCGCTGGATTTAGTCCCTTGAGACCGCTGCCGCCCTTCTTTCTTTGCGCGGATTGTTACCTACCCGCCGCCTCCTATCGCAGCGACCTGTTTTTTGTCCCTGCTCCTGTTCGTGCGGCTTGTCCTCTAGCCGCTCGACTTCTTCCCCTCTGCTTGCGTCTGCGGTTTGGTCGTGGCTTTTCTGGCCGCTGGTTTCTACCCTCGAGACCGCTGCAGCTTTTCTTCCTATCCGTGCGGGTTGTATTCTAACCGCCCGGCTTCCCTTGTTTCCCGCTGCTATGGCTTTTTCTGATGCCTCTACTGCCACCACCCCTGTTGCCAATCCGGCTCCACCTCTTCCCCCTACTCCTTCCGGGAACCTTGGGACCGTTTCCAAACTTGTTGGCTCCAACTACCCGGATTGGAGCGTCTCTTTCACCTTTCTTCTTCGCTCACAACGCAAACGCCACCACCTCGTTGATGACCCACCTCCTATCACTTCACCTCTCTTTGATGACTGGGATGCCAGTGACGCGCTTGTGCGTACTTGGCTTGCGAACAGTCTTTCTGATGAGTGCCTTCCCGTCATACGTCATGATGAGACGGTCAAGGCCGCTTGGCTTCATCTTGCCGCTTTGTACTCCAAAGGGGCTCAGACTTCCCGCATCTATACGTTGTATGCGGACCTCTTTGCCCGTCCCACCTTGTCTCCTGCTGCTGCCTACCAACAGGTCCAGGCTCTTGGGGCTGAGATTCTTCAGAATCGTCCTTTTTCTGCGGATTTGGCTCAACAACACAAGCACTTCCAGGAGCTTCTGGTCGTGTGTTATCTGCTCCGGCTTCCCGATACTTATGACATGATCCGCCAGCAAATTCTGGGTGAGGCTGAATCTCCCACTTTAGATGCCACCGCTGCCCGCATCGCTGCTGTTACCTCTCTGCTTCAGCGCCCGCTATTGCCCGCTCCTTCTCCCCCACCGGACCACTATTCTCATCAGGCTCAGCGCAGTGGCTCTGGTAGTCGCGGTCATCAGACCGGCGGCCGTGCTTCTTCCCGCTACATCTGTTCTCATTGTGGCCGCACCGGCCATACTTTCGAACGCTGCTGGACAAAGCATCCTCATCTTCGCCCCTCCGGTGACTCTTCCAAGCCATCTGCCTCTGTTGTGACTTCTTCAGGTAGTGCCCACGTGGTGACTCAAGGTAAATGGCTTATCGACTCTGGTGCCACTAATCACATGACGGGCAACCCTCAGTGCTTCTCCTTGCTCGAACATCATGATCGGTTGCCCCCGGTCCTAATTGCGGATGGTTCTCCCTCCCCGGTTCATGGGACGGGTGTGGTTCATGTTACTCCCTCACTAAGCCTAGCGGACACTCTCTATGTGCCCAAGTTTCCGTGCAATCTGTTGTCTGTTACCTCTTTATGTAAACAGCTTCAGTGTTCTGTGACCTTTACACCAACTTCTTGTTCTTTTCAGGATCCGAGCTCCCACCGGACGATTGCTACTGGGACTGAGAGCGGCGGCCTCTACTTCCTCGACAATGTTTCCGCCTTATCTGCCTTCTCCTCTTCCTGTACGGATCTTCTGCAGTGGCATCTCCGTCTCGGTCATCCTCCTCCCCGTATACTACATCAGCTTCTGCCGCACCTCCTTCCATCCAGTGCTCCTCTCCAATGCGACGCCTGTCAACTCGGCAAGCATCACCGTTCCTCCTTCCCGCCGAAGCTCGGACGGGGCTCTACTCGTCCTTTTGATCTTGTCCACTCTGATATCTGGGGACCTGCTCCTACCCTCACCATTGGTCGGGGTAGTTCTTATTTTGTAACCTTTATAGATGATTTTTCTCGTTGTACTTGGGTGTATCTCCTCCGAGATCGCTCTGAACTTTTAGATGTATGGATATTCTTTTATCAGTTGATTAAAAATCAGTTCAATCTTTGTATTAAAACTCTTCGTTCTGATAATGCTAAGGAATATCTAAGTCATGCTTTTACTTCTTTTTGTGTGCAACATGGCATTATTCATCAGACTAGCTGTGTTTACACCTCCCAACAAAATGGGGTGGCGGAACGCAAAAACCGTCACCTCCTCGATGTGGCACGCACTTTAATGACCCAGATGCATGTCCCTCGCTCGTATTGGGGCTATGCCGTTCTCCTTGCCTGCTACCTCATCAATCGTCTTCCATCCACCCTTCTCCGCGGGAAAACACCCTTCTCCATTCTCTATCCGGACAAGGAGCCCTTTCCTCTCCCTCTCCGCATCTTTGGCTGCACTGCCTTTGTCCATACGCCATCTGCCACCCGTGACAAGCTTTCCCCCCGCTCCACCAAATGTGTCTTTCTGGGGTACTCCACCACTCAGAAAGGCTATTGTTGCTTTAACCCTGTTCTTCGTCAGCAGTTCGTCTCTGCTGACGTTACCTTCTTCGAGAATGCCTCCTACTTCTCGGCTCCCTCCTCCTCTCCTTCCCCACCTTCTGACTCTCCTACTATTCCCTTCGTTCCCTTATCTCCTACCGAGATACCCCCTCCTCCTCCCTCTCCGTCTCCTCCTCTCGCTCCTCCTCTCTCCCCCCTTCTCCACCTCCCTCTCCACCCTCTACGCCGCCGTCGCTCTCTTCTCCCGGGCCAGCTCTCTCTGCCACGGACGCTCCGGATCCCGAGGGGGCTGCCGACCTGGATCTCCCTGTGGCGCTTCGAAAAGGGGTGCGGACATGTACCCTTCACCCCCTGGCTGCTGTTGTTTCCTATGATCGTCTTACACCTTCTCGCCGGGCCTTTGCGCTGGCTATCTCTGCTACTGCCACGCCTCGTTCCTATCAGGAAGCCCTTGCGATTCCCCATTGGAAGCTGGCCATGGATGAGGAAATGGCGACCCTCACGGAGCGGGGTACATGGACTCTTGTTCCCCCTCCCTTTGGTACTGATGTTGTTGGCTGTCGCTGGGTCTTTGTGGTCAAATTTGGCCCCGACGGCACTGTGGATCGCTATAAGGCTCGCCTGGTTGCTAAGGGCTTTACTCAGACTTATGGGGTTGATTACTTTGACACCTTCTCCCCCGTGGCTCGTCTCAGCACTATCCGGGTTCTTCTCTCTGTGGCCGTCAATCGAGATTGGCCGATCTCTCAGCTGGACGTCAAGAATGCCTTCCTTTATGGTGACCTTCACGAGGCCGTTTACATGGAGCAACCTCCTGGGTATGTTGCTCAGGGGGAGACACGGGTATGCCGGTTGCAGAAGGCAATTTATGGCCTCAAGCAGAGTCCTCGAGCTTGGTTTGACAAGTTCAGCGGCATTGTGGCGGCTGTTGGTTTTGTGCGAAGCTCTGCTGATCACTCTCTCTTTATTCGTAAAACTCCTTCTGGGCTGGTTGTTCTGGCTGTGTATGTCGATGATATTCTTCTCACCGGCGATGACCAGGAAGGGGTAGCCCTGACAAAGCGACATCTTCGCCAACATCTCATCACTAAAGATATGGGCTCTCCAAAGTACTTCCTGGGGATCGAAATCTCTCGGAAGCCCGACTCCTTAGTTCTCTCTCAGCGTAAGTATGCCCTTGATCTTCTAAAAGAGGCAGGATTGACTGGAGCAAAACCTGCCCGATGCCCCATGGCTACTGGGGAGGACAAAAACCTGGACAGATGATTCGCCTCCTCTTTCAGATAGTTCGCGGTACAGGCGTCTGATTGGTAAGCTCATATACCTCACAGTGACCAGACCCGACATTTCCTATGCTGTAGGTAAGGTGAGTCAGTTCATGCAAGCGCCTAGGGAGTGTCATCTACAGTCCGCCTTGCGGATCTTGGAGTATGTCAAAGCAGCGCCTGCGAAAGGCCTACTTTTTCAGAAGAATGGTCATCTGAGGATTGAAGCCTACTCAGATGCAAGTTATGCTGATGACAAAGGGGATCGCAAGTCAACCTCAGGATTTTGCACATTTGTTGGGGGAAATCTGGTGAGCTGGAAGAGCAAGAAGCAGTCTGTTGTCTCCAGGTCCAGTGCAGAAGCTGAGTATCGCAGTATGGCGTCAACCACTTGTGAATTAAAATGGCTGCGGGCTCTCATGCTAGACTTAGGAGAGGTGTACAACCATCCTCTACCTATGTTCTGTGATAACAAGGCCGCCATATACATCTCCAAAAATCCGGTATTCCATGAAAGAACCAAGCACATTGAGGTCGACTGCCATTTCATTCGTGAAGAGATTTTAAAAGAACAGATTTGCACTCCTTTTGTCACGTCTGATAAAGAGCTGGCTGACATCTTCACCAAGCCAGTTTCCGCCTCGTTTCTGCATGTTTGCGACAAGCTGGGCATGGTTGATATATATGCTCCAGCTTGAGGGGGAGTGTTAAAGTTGGAGACCGGGCGGTCTGTCTTGGCGGGTTGGAGACCGCGCGGTCTGGCGGCTTGACTCTTCGGCTTGTTAACCGGGCGGTCTAGCGATCTTCATCGGCGACCTATCTGCTTCTCTTATGGTAAGCCGTGCGGTTAGCCCTTCTGTCTAACCGCGCGGCTTGTGCGGTTTTACCTTGTACAGTCCGCTTAACTTGTATTTTTTAGTCCCACATCTCTTATTTGTATTCTCTCTTCTCTCCTCCATTCTATATAAGGGAGGGCATACCTTTGTAATAGATATCATTTTTGGATAATAAAATTTCAATTATTCAAAAGTTATTCTGCTTGTTCTCTCTTTTTACTGCTTTCTAACAAAACACATCATGCAAATTGCCCAACTCCGGTGGCAGCTCAAGTTGATAGGCAACAAGCCCAATCTGCTCTAATATCGTGTATAGCCCCAAGTAGCTAGGACTGACCTGTCATCCTGTAACCTATAGTCTTGGTGATGTAGGGGTAGGCTAGTGGTGCACAAACCTACAACGCTAGGTGTGAGTGCACGGGTGACACGCTAACCAAACCTATATGCGATGCGATGAGCAAGATTTCGACAAATAAATATAAGCAATGAAAAGTCAGCACCACACAGATATTAAAATAGAACAAGCAAATATTTATTTTGGGCAATATTATAATGACTTTTCTCCGCTCGGAGGGCCCAAGCAAAGCGCGCGGCGAATGTCTGCTCCTGCAAGTTATTAGAGCACCAAAACAAAATTCTACAAACAAGAATCGCAACAAACTATAATGAATCACCCAAATGAAAATGCTGAATCAAAAAGTACAACACTACAAAAACTCACAAAGCAGAGGGCTGAACCGAGGCACTGAAGATTTGGAGGGCCGGATGTGTAAATCGGCGATCGGTGATGGAACCGGTGGCGAGGCGATGGTAGTGGTGGCTGTCCTCGGCGGAAAACGGTGAGAGTGGGCAATAAAGCGGTAGATCCGACCACGAATAGGTAGATCCGGACCGGGGATGTGTAGATCCGCTATTTAGGGTCGGATCCGGGCAAAAATGGAAGGTATGAGCGGTGGAAATAACGGATCGGGAGGCAATACCCTAGATCTGGACTGATCTAGAGTTTTAGGGCTATTAGGATGATGGATCCACGGAGGGGAATGAGAGGGTGGTCGGCTAGGGCAAAAGAGACCCTTGGGGGTGGCCGATTTTGGTATGGGGGTCGGCGGTGGGTTGGGGATTTAATGAGGTGGCCGGCGGCTTGGGCTGTAGAAGGAGGCGGCGGCGGTATCAGGGAGGAAAGGGGGGTGTCGGGCGGTGGTACCGGAAGAGGGGGGTTCGGGGAGGGGTTTGCTGGGTGGCTGCAGGCCGGTGGCTGTAGGGGGATTTTAGGGGATTTCGGTGGTGGGGAATGGAATATGAGGGGTGGAAAACGAAGGTGGGGGTCGGGGTTATCTTGGGGTGGAGTTCGGAGACCTAGGAGTCATCACCTAGGGTTCCATGACATCGGCACCGGGAGGGATCGCTGGAATCCGGGAATGAGTCTTCTCCAAATTCTGCAATGAATCATTTCAGCCCTCTAAACTCCCATATATAAGAAAAGAAAAGCTAGGGTTTCCCCATCAACGACTATGATTGATCGGTGGGTTCGGCCCTTAAAATACATCAATAATAAACTGAAACAAATAAACTAATATAGTTTTTTGACTCGCGGTGACGTCCCGGACGCAACCGCGGAGTCCGATCGGTGATCCGATCAAGTTTTCTTGTGCGAATAAATGAACGTGGGTCCCGCCTTGCGGCGAACCCCTCCAGGTGCATGATTCGATGGATTCCCATCAACTCCCCCCGACTGAAAATCTCTGATGAATGGAGATGATCGTACTGAGGTCGAAGTCTAGGGGCGAGTCGATCAAACTCTGTCAGTAGTATCCAAGTATCGTCCGCGTCGGGGCGGCCCTGTCAGTGTACCAAGTAGCGGCATCGTGGTCCGTCCGTGGTGGGAACAAGCTAATGAGATCTGATCTCTGTGATGTACTCCTCTCTCATCTCTCGAATGGTGGATCCCGGTATGATCGGTGGTGCCTGCGGTGAAACCAAAGAAGACGGGTTCTCAGGTGGGTGGATGTCAACAGTGGGTGGACTGGGGTGGCCATCAGACGGTGGGGACGTATGAGGGTGGTACTGTAATGATAGTGAGGGTGGGGGTGGTTGGGTATCTCCACTGCTCAGGTCCACATACTCATGAGGTTCGTAGTATGGAGTCAAATCTTCAACATTAAACATCGGGTGAATTCCCATACTAGCCGGGATATCGAGTCGGTGGGCATTTGTCCCAATACGACTAACAACAGAGTACAGACTCATTCACCTGACACTTAGCTTCTTGGCAGGTCCCGAAGGGAGCTTCTCTGGGCGGATTCATACCATTACTTTTTCGTTTTCAGTAAATATTTGTTCTCGTCTTCGCTTATTTGCATGAGTTTTATAATTTTCATTGCTTGTTATTATTCGTTGGCGAACCGACTCATGCAAATGTTGTGCAAATGACTCAGCAGATTCACTAGGGCGCGACTCTAAAGGACTCGGGGCGAGGTCTATAGGCTTCCTAGGGTCATATCCTGATACTACATGAAATGGACTCAACCCGGTAGACCTATTGACTGAGCTATTGTAGGAAAACTCTGCAACAGGGAGATCTAAGTCCCAACTACCTACATGCTCTCCTACCAGACAGCGCAAAAGATTCCCTAAACTCCAATTCACTACTTCGGTTTGTCCGTCCGTCTGTGGGTGATATACCGAAGAGAACCTAAGAATAGTGCTCGTCTTATGCCACAGGGTCTTCCAGAAATAGCTTATAAATCTCACATCGCGGTCTGACACGATCGACTTGGGTAAGTCATATAGTCGAAAGACACCCCTCATGAATATAGATGCAACGTGAGTCGCATCTGCCGTTTTGCGGCAGGCAATGAAGTGCGCCATCTTCAAAAACCGATCGACCACCACGAAGATGGAGTCGTGTTTTCGTAAGGTGCGGGGGAGTCCGAGAACAAAAATCCATGCTATTGTCCTCACAATGGCGGTGTGGGACAGGTAACGACGTGTATAGACCCGTATTTTGCTTAGTGCCCTTTGCCGTCTGGCAGATACAGCAATGGAGAACAACGGGAGCTACGTCCTTCTTAAGGCCGGGACAGTAGAGGCGGTCCTCGATAATGGCTATGGATTTATCTCGCCCGAAGTGGCTCGCGGCTCCGCCCGCGTGCAACTCCCAAATCAGATAATCACGGTTAGATGTTTGGGGAATGCACGGGCGGGAGCCCTGGTACAGATATCCCTCATAGATCTGGTATCCCTCAACAGGGTCGGGTGAGTCTCGGGACAGGGCGGTGTAAATCTCGCCAAAATCAGGGCATGTCGGTAGTCCAACATCAATCTCTCTAGTCCCTCTACGCTCGCAGTCATCGTCTGCAACAGGGATACGCGGCGACTCAACGCATCAGCCTGCTTGTTCTCAACAACAGCGTGGTGCTTGAGAACATAATGAAAGTCCTGCAGATATTCGACCCACTTCGCGTGTCGGTGTCCCAGCTTGCGTTGCGAGTCAAGATAACGTAGCGCCTGGTGGTCGGAATATAATACAAACTCCCGAGGAAGGAGATAATGTCTCCAGTAACGCAGAGACTGGACTATGGCATAGAACTCTCGATCATAATTCGAGTATTTTTGCTTATCTTCATTCAGCTTCTCACTAAAGTAAGAAACTGGGTGTCCCTCCTGACTCAATACGCCACCTATACCAACTCCTGAAGCATCGCATGTGACCTCAAAGGCTCGACTAAAATCCGGCAATCGTAGGACAGGAGCCGTCGTCAGTCTCTCCTTAATTTCTTCAAAGGCTCTAGTGGCTGCGGGGGTCCACTGAAACTCTCTCTTCTTGAGACAGCTCATAAAGGGGGTCATGATCGTATTGAACCCTGGACAAACCTCCTATAGAAGGTGACAAGTCCGTGAAAGCTTCGAGCCTCGTGAATATTCGCGGGCACAGGCCAATCTCGAATGGATTTGACCTTCTCAGGATCTAGGGATACACTAGTAAACGATATAATGAATCCCAAAAAGTGAAAAGACTCGGAAAGGAACGAACATTTCTTCAGATTCACATACAGTTTCTCTTGACGGAGAGTGCCAAAGAGAAGTCTCAGATGATCGAGGTGAGCAGCCTGAGTCTGGCTATAAACCAGTATGTCATCGAAGTATACTACCAGAAACTTGCCCATGTAGGGCCGCAACACCTGCGTCATAACTCGCTCGCATAAACATGTTAGGGGCGTTAGATAGTCCAAATGACATGACTAGCCACTCGTACAGACCATCCTTGGTCATGAATGTTGTCTTCCTCTCGTCTCCCTCACGAACTCGTATCTGATGATACCCACTACGGAGGTCGATCTTCGAAAAAATTTGGGCACCAGACATAGTATCCAGAAGGTCATCGAGTCGTGGAATGAATAAATGATACTTGACCGTGATTTTATTAATGGTGCGGCTATCGATGCACATACACCAACTACCGTCCTTCTTAGGGGTAAGAAGGGCGGGGACCGCACACGTACTCATACTCTCGCGAATGAACTGCTTCTGGAGAAGCTCATCGACCTGCCTCTTGAGCTCAGCGTGCTCATCTGGATGCATACGATAATGGGGCGGGTTCGGGAGGGAAGCCCCCGAGACTACATCAATAGCATGTTGAATGTCCAGTGGAGGTGGCAGCTCGTCGGGGAGCTTGTCAGGCATGATGTCCGCAAACTCGCCTAAAAGGGGGCGCACCGCGGGTGGGTGGTCAACAGGGGTGTACCCAATGACCTGAGTAGCGGCGACAACGTAAATAATATCCGACTCAACACTATCTCGCAAAAACTCACCTCGCCTCAGAATATGCAGTGGCCATGAGGCGCTCGTACTCACAGATGGCTCTACCACACCCTTGGATTTATCTCGGGGTTGGGTGGGCGTCAACGTAATCTTCTGCCCCCTGTCATAAAAGACACGTGTTCGAGCGGCCGAAGTACGTGACATCTCGATCAAATAGCCAGGGGCGGCCAAGCTATACATGAGCGACGTCCATGGGAATAACATCGCACCAGACCTTATCCTGAAAGGATGCAATAGTAATCGGGACTAGACAACGCTGGGTGACCTGAATCGCCGTCTTGTCTACCCAGACGACACGATATGGGTGGGGGTGAGTCTTTATCTTCACCTGCATACGGTCAAGCCTCTTCTGGGCCACGATATTCACACAACTCCCACTGTCGATAGCCAACTTGTAGGGGCCGCCTGCACTAGGGAAGTATGTGTAAAAGATGGTGGTGCGTCGCCAATCCTCATCTACACGAGCGGTGTGTGGGAGACGTCTAATCATTCCCACCTCTAAAGATCACTCGGCGTCACTCTCCCAGCCTTCCTCGATAGTGGTCTTGACTTCTTCCGTACCCTCCTCTTCTTCATCTAAATCCTGCTCCTTGCCCTCAACTAGCAGGTTCCGCGTGGGGGACTGTGCCGCCACGTGTCCCCTACCCGAACATCGATAGCACATAATACCCCCAGACCGCGGGCCATCAGTGATTATGGCTTTGCCCTTCGCATCCGCGGGGATACGTGAGGGTGCAGCCGTGGTGGTCTGGGGCGGGGGGGGGGGGGGGGGTTCCTAAAAGTTGAGGACTCAGTCAGAGAGGTGAACTGCCTTGTGCAGCTGTGCTGGAAGATCGGAGGTACTGCTCGTACTCAAGAGCGAACTGAAATATCTGGTCGACAGCCTGTAGGCGATGCGTAATCAACTCTCGTCGAATCTCAGAACAAAGGCCCGCCTTGAATCGGGAGGCGGTGGCGATAGGCTCCTTCGAGACGTCACTCTTAACAACTAGCTCGTCGAAGCGAGCCATGTACTCAGCGACAATAAGGGACCCCTGCCGTAAGTTCTGCAACTGCTCAAATAACTGGTCTCGGTAGGAGGCGGGGAGGTATTTCTCGCTCAACCTTGGCTTCATCTCCTCCCATCTGGTGATGGGGTAATACCCATCTCGCTCCAACGCTCTCTCGACACTAATCCAGAACACCTTAGCTTGTCCAATCATCATTTTTGCAAAGCGGACACAATGCTCGTCACTCATGTCATACCACTTGAAGTAGTGATCCATGTCCAAGAGCCAATCGCTGAAGGCTTTCGGATTTAGGCGACCGTCGAATGAAGGGGCGTCGAGTCGGATGCGACGAGTGATGTCATGGTGGTGGCCTCCTCTCTGTGGGTCAGGATAATCCTCGGGGTAATCATCATGGACGTAGTCGTATCGAGTGGGTGGGGGACCACGCTCTCTCCCGCCCGGGGGATAATATTCATCTTGGTGATGGTCACGGCGACCGTATGGGGGCACACGATCTCTGGGGTCAGGCTGAGGCTGACGTGGCATACGGTACTCATCACGCTGATGGGGAAGTCTATCCTGGGCCGGAACTTGCCTATGATCTATCACAAAGTCAGGATTTCGCCTTACCGGCGGGATTGGGGCTCGATGAGGAATATCACGACGGTGGCGGTCTGCTGGAGGCGGACCATCCCTCGGACGTTAGCCCTGACGTGGAGGAGCATCAGGGTCGTCCTCAAGTGACTCGTCACGCTGTGTCGGGGTGTCCCTGACATTCTCTAAGTGCTCCAAACGAAGGTTCACCTCGGCAAGATCATGACGCACATCGTTAAACTGGGCACCTAATGCGTCAAAACGGTCTAGGACAAGGTGTTGGAATTCAGCAAAAGCGGCGCCCGAATTCGAGCTCGTCGGGGGGTCGTCGGTGACTTGAGGCTCTACCCTGCTTTCTTTAAATGTCATACCATTACGGAGCATGCAAATGGCCTAACCTTAACCTCTGATACCAAAATGATGTAGGGGTAGGCTAGTGGTGCACAAACCTACAACGCTAGGTGTGAGTGCACGGGTGACACGCTAACCCAAACCTATATGCGATGCGATGAGCAAAATTTCGACAAATAAATATAAGCAATGAAAAGTCAGCACGACACATATATTAAAATAGAACAAGCAGATATTTATTTTGAGCAATATTATACTGGCTTTCCTCCGCTCGGAGGGTCAAAGCAAAGCGCGCGACGGATGTCTCCTCCTGCAAGTTATTAGAGCACCAAAACAAAATTCTACAAACAAGAATCGCAGCAAATTATAATGAATCATCCAAATGAAAATGATGAATCAAAAGGTACAACACTACAAAAATTCACAAAGCAGAGGGCTGAACCGAGGCACTGAAGATTTAGAGGGTCGGATGTGTAGATTGGCGATAGGTGATGGAACCGGTGGAGAGGCGATGGTAGTGGTGGCTGTCCTTGGCGGAAAACGGTGAGAGTGAGCAATAAAGCGGTAGATCCGGCCACGAATAGGTAGATCCGAACCGGGATGGGTAGATCCGCTATTTAGGATCGGATCCAGGCAAAAATGGAAGGTATGAGCGGTGGAAATAACGGATCGGGGGGCTATACCCAAAATCTGGACTGATCTAGAGTTTTAGGTCTATTAGGATGGTGGATCCACGGAGGGGGAATGATAGGGTGGTCGGATAGGGCAAAAGAGACCCTTGGGGGTGACCGGTTTTGGTACGGGGGCCGGCGGTGGGCTGGGGGTTTGATGAGGTGGCTAGCGGCTTGAGCTGTAGAAGGAGGATGCGGCAGTATCAGGGAGGAAAGGGGTGTGTCGGGCGGCGGTACAGGAAGAGGGGGGTTCGGGAGGGGTTTGTTGGGTGGCTGCAGGCCGGTGGCTGTAGGGGGGATTTTAGGGGATTCCGATGGTGGGGAATGGAATATGAGGGGTGGAAAACGAAGGTGGTGGTAGGGGTTACCTTGGGGTGGAGTTCGGAGGCCTAGGAGTCGTCATCTAGGGTTCCACGGCGTCGGCACCGGGGAGGGATCGCTGGAATCCAGGAATGAGTCTTCTCCAAATTCTGCAACGAATCATTTCAGCCCTCTAGACTCCTATATATAAGAAAAGAAAAGCTAGGGTTTCCCCATCAATGACTATGATTTGCCGGTGGGATCGGCCCTTAAAATACATCAATAATAAACTGAAAAAAAACTAATATAGTTTTTTGACTTGCAGCGACGTCCCGAGCGCAACCGCGGAGTCCGATCGGCGATCCGATCACATCTTCCTACGCGAATAAATGAACTTGGGTCCCGCCTTGCGGCGAACCCCTTCAAGTGCATGATTCGATGGATTCCCATCACTTGGTCTTTTTGTTATAATTTCTATAAGCATGACTAAATGAAGAATATCCAATAAATATACCCTCATCAGATATTTCATTAAATTTGACTAGGTTGTCTTTAATGTTTCAAACAAACCATTCACAGCCAAATATTTCAAAATAAGACACTAGACTTCTTTTGAAAATACAATTCATAAGGACTTATGCCCTAACCTGCCATCTACTCTTTCAGTAGCAAGTCTCTAATCCGCAATAGGTCACAAAACTCTGAAAATGGCAGCTTGTTCTAGTCAACCTTCCCTACCTCTTACCTCAGCTCCCTTCCTCAATGAAACATCATGATCCTCCCATGGACTCTAGCATCCCAGAACTTGCGGTCCTTTTTGTTGAAGACATCATTGTACTAGAAGACGATGCATTCTTTGTCGATTGGCTCAAGGTTTGACGCCTCTAGTCCTGCACACCTGCTACAAGCCAAAGGCTACATTTTTCCTTTAGTCACCAACTCCTTATGGCTTCAGTCCTCACCTTACTCAAATCCTATGTTTCATGACCTCAATCACATCATAGAAAACATGGACCCGACCCTTGCAGGCATTCTACACCACCCCAACAAGTTCTACACAAAATTGGGTAGCACCGCCACGCCTCCAACCCCACAACCACAAGTGTGTGTCGCCCCTGAGCATTCCTCTCATCACTAATATTTGCTCTTTGAAGGACCAGACCTTATGAGGTAAATCGCTCATATGGAGCAGTTCTTCGAACTACAATCAACATCGAAACATAATAAATTCCCTGTGATCATGAACTCACGATATACATTGAGTGAGCTACGCTTCATTGGATGCAATGGCTTTTGCCAGATAAATCCAACAATCGCTTGACCTACATTAAAGGATGAGCTCATTATTTGCTATACCGTCAATGCTTTTGAATGTTCATATGGAGTTCAGCAAACTAACCTTGTCACCAAATATATTGATGACTTTATCAAATTGGTCACCCATATTCTCGGTCTGTCAATTGACCACTACAACAACACTCAAGCCTTTATCCCACTATAGTGGGGTCTGCTATCAATTTACCACTATTTTGCCTTTTTTTACATGATCTAAAATTACACATTGATGTGTGCCTCTGCATTTGTTAGATGTGGTGCACAATTCATTCTCCCGCAGTGTCTGAAGAAATGCACACAAGTGAATGAAGTGTCTGGCCTCCATCTTTGAGTAGAATAAGATGTTGTACAAAAAAGTTAAGGTACCAATTAAAGTGCATGTTTATGAGGTCCATGAATGAAGAGGGGGCATTCATTGGCGGTTAGCCCAAATGACAAGATAGTGAACTCAAAGTGTTCATACCTGGAACAAAATGCAATCTCAGAATACCATTTTGTTGGATTTGTAGCTCAAAATATCTTAAGAGTAAATGAAAACATTAAACTCCCTTTAGTTGATCAAACAAATAAACATGTGCAACAATGCATGATTTGTTCTTCACCGCCGGCGGGTTCAGCTCTTAATAATCAATGCATAGTCTCAAACTATCGTCTTTCTCTTAACGAACAAAATAGGAGTTGCCTTGCTCTCGGGTTGTCACTCTTGCCTTAAAGAGTAGATGACTGTTTGGTTATGTCCTGGGAACTATGAAGGCGCCTACTCAGGGTTCCCTTGATTGGTTTCAGTGGGAGTCGAAGAACTCCCTTGTCATGCCCTAGCTGACCAACTCCATGGTGGACTCTATTGCCCGGAATTACTTGTTCTTAGACATTGTTGCCGATATTTGGAAGAGGACTGAGGCTACTTACTCCCGCAGGGGGAATGTTGCCCAGATTTATCAGCTGCGGCGAAATATTTTTCTCATTCGTCAGGGTGATCGTCCTCCTTTCGTCTATTACCTGGAGTTCACCCAGCTTTATCAAGAGTACGATCATTTTGACTCCCTCACTCTTGTATCTCCCGAGGATGAGATCCTTGTTCGGGATAGGGAAGAACGGAACAGATTTTTTGAGTTCCTTCATGATCTGCATCGGGACTTCGATCAAATTAGTGTTCAGATACTTGGACGCTCTCCCACACCTTCTCTCCCAGAGGTTTATAGTCTTGTTCAGTAAGAGTTTGATTGATGACAGACTTGGACTCCCGATGCTGCTCCAGAAGGTTCTACCCTCGCTGCTCAGTTTAGTAGTCGGGCTTCTAGTGATCTCGGGTCTAAGTCCACTGACAAGGATCATTTGCTATGTGATTACTGTGGGAAGTCGCGTCATACACGGTACACGTGCTTCCGTCTTCAAGGTTTTCTTACACCACTGGGTGGTTCTGCATCTCGCAGAGGTCGTGGTTAAGGTCGCTCCCAAGGACGCTCTGCTCAGTCTCGGTCTGCTCATCTTTTGGATGTCTCGGCAAAGCCCTTACCTTCCTTTGATGCTCTTGCTCTCGTGGCTCTATCTGCTGATGAAATTCATGTGTTTCGTCTATTGATGCAGGGCCAGTCTGTTGAGCCCTCTGCTTCTTCCTCTTATGCACACTTGGGATCCTCTAGTGCTCATGTTGGGTCTTCTCATCCATCTACTCTGGATTATTGATTCTGGAGCCACATACCATGTGACTGGTTCTGCCACAAGTTTTGTTTCTTACCTTCCCATGTCTGGTAGGGACAAGGTGACCATGGATCCTTCTCTCTGATTATTGGGAAAGGATCCATCTCATGCACCTCTCTCCCCCTCCCCTTTGTGCTTGATGCACCAAAGATTCTTCGCAATCTTCTCTTCATCAGTCATCTAACCAATTCTATGAACTATTATGTGACCTTCTTCCCTTCCTCTTATGTTTTTCAGGACATGAAGATGAGAACAATGATTGGATCTGGTAAACTGTTAGATGGTCTCTACGTGCTTGACTCCTACCACCCTCCTCCTCCGCGGCTTTTCATGCTACACAATCGGCTACTTTGGAGTTCTGGCATTGTCGCCTTGGACATCCTTCAATCTTTTCTATGAAACATTTATTTCATACTTTGTCACCTGTATTAGTTGATACTTTTCGTTGTGATGCTTGTGAACTTGGAAAACATCATCTTGTGTCTTTTAATCATATTTCCTCTCTTAGTTTTGCACCATTTATTATTATACATAGTGATGTTTGGGGGTCATGCCCCGTTGCTTCTATTTCTGGGTGTTTTTGGATTGTTACTTTCATCGACTGTTTTTCCGGGACTACCTGGGTATACTTAATGAAAGCCAAAAGTGAAGTCTTCTCTTTTTTCAACGGTTTCACAACATGATCTCTACGCAGTTTGGCACCACTATCAAAAATTTTTCGTACTGACATTGGTCGTGAGTACATTGACTCCGCCTTCGAACACTATCTTGCTACTCACGGCATTGTCCACTAGACTTCATGTGTTTACTCACCGGCCCAAAATTGGGTGGCAGAACGCAAGAATCGTCATGTCTTGGAGGTTGTCTGGTGTCTTCTTCTTCACATGCACCTTCTCCGGTATTATTGGGGGGATGTTGTCCTCACCGCTGCCTACCTTATTAATTGTATACCCTCACGTGTTCTAGGGTATAATACTCCCTTCACCACTCCTGGTGTGCCTCCAACAAATTTACCACCTCCTGTGTTCGGGTGTGTGTGTTTTGTCGATATCCATCAGAAAACCAAATTTGATGCTCGTGCTCACAAGTGTGTCTTCATCGGCTATTTTCGAACTTAAAAGGGTTATAAATGTTTTGACCACATCCACAAGAGAGTGTTTGTCCATGGATGTCACATTTCGTGAATCTGAGAGCTATTATGGGTCCTCACTTCAGGGGGGGTGGGGGTGGGGGGGGGGGGGTGGGGTGGGGGGGGGGGGGGTGGAACTCTCGTCTGATGGAAGTGAGTTCCTTCACTCCCGGTGATTCTCTCTCTACTACTCTGTTGCTCGTTCATCCTTTGGATCAATTACACTTGACATCCTCTCTTGTTTCCCCTGTGCTAACTCTTGCTGCTCATGTGACACGATCTCAGGTCCCTCCATTGCAGGTGTATTCTCGTCGTTCTAAGGGAACAAACGCACGGGCCCCTCACAGAATTATGGAGCCGACATCTGACCTGCTGTCTGGGTCTAATGCTCTAAGGGGTGATACCTTCACACAACATTCTTTATATCAGTTTGTCTCTTATTCCTCTCTAACGGCTTCCCATATGGCCTTTCTCTCTTCCTTATCTGCGGTTTCCATTCCTACTTCGTGGCAAGAAGCTCTCTCTGACGACAAGTGGAAGACAACTATGCTTGAAGAAATGCATGCTCTGGACAAGAACCACACTTGGGACCTGGTACATCTACCTAAAGGGAAGATTGTCGTTGGAAGTAAATGGGTGTTTTCCATCAAACAGAACACTCTGGGTATTGTGGAGAGATGCATGGCAAGGTTGGTTGCAAGAGGGTACACGCGGACTGCAAGGATTGCCTATCAAGAGATCTTTGCTCCAGTTGTAAAGATGAACTCCAAAATGGTTTTCCTATCTTGTGTTGTCTGTAAGGGTTGGAATCTTAGTCAACTGGATGTCAAAAAAGTCTCTTCATGGGGATCTGGAAGAGGAAGTACAAATGACTCTTACTCCTGGTCTTTCACCTAAAGGATCGGAAGAGAAGGTGTGTAAACTAAAAAAACCTTGTATGGACTGAAACAATCTCCTAGAGCGTGGTTTGGGAGATTCCACAAGGCCATGACTTGCTTCGGATACTCCCGGAGCAATGCAGACATACCCTCTTCATCAAACACAAGGATGGAAAATTGACAGCTCTAATAGTTTATGTGGATGACATCATCATAACAGGCGATGATTAGGATGAGATTCATACTCTAAAAGAGAGGTTGACGAGAGAATTTGAAATGAAAGACTTAGGAAGCCTTAAGTACTTATTGGGCATTAAGGTTGCAAGGTCCAAACATGATATATTTATATCGTAGAGGAAATACATTCTTGATCTCCTTAAAGCTTCAAGAATGAGTGGGTGTAGACCTATTGACACCCCAATTAAAGCTAACCACTGACTTGAAAGAGATGATGGTGAAACTATTGGAGACATTCCTAGCTTTCAGAGACTTGTCGGAAAATTGATTTACTTGTCTCATACTCTCCATGACATCTCCTATGCGGTTGGAGTAGTCAGCCAATATATGCACTCTCTGAAAACTCGTCATCTGGATGCTGCTCATCGTATCCTTAAATACCTCAAATCCTCACCAGGAAAAGACATTCTATTCTCACCAAGTGATAATCTGGATGTTGAAGTTTATACTGATGCAGACTGGGCTAGATCGGTTGATGATCGTCGGTCCACCTCAGGTCACTGCACGATGATAGGTGGAAATTTGGTTACATGGAGAAGCAAAAAAAGAATGTCGTCGCCAGATCCAGTGCAGAGACTGAGTTTCAGGCTATGACTCACAGGATATGTGAAGGTCTATGGACCCGAACCATCATGAAAGACCTTGGTCTTAAAGGAGAGGAGCATATCAGATTGTACTGTGATAACAAGACGGCCATCAATGTTGCTCATAATCTAGTGCAACATGATCGTACTAAACACATTGAGATCGACAAGAACTTCATCAAAGAAAACATTGTAAGAGGAATTATGGTTACTCCCTTTGTTCCAGCCGAACAACAATTGACCGACATTTTCATTAAGGGTTTGTGCACTAGTGTCTGTGGAAAGATTATTGGCAAGTAGGGGCATGTTTGACATCACATGCCCAACTTGAGGGGGGGGGGGGGGTGTGTGGTTGGTATTTGTGTAATTTTGTGTTTTCCCTCTCATACATATAATATATATATAATATTATAATATATATATATATATATATATATATATATATATCTTGTAACTTTTTTTCCTAAGCATTATTGGAATAATATGATTCTCCTCAATATCCAACCTCAAGTAGCTCCTACAATTGTACTTTAACCTCAACTAGCTCCTTTGATAAGGGGACCTTACAACTGGATATGCTCCTGGTACCAGCTCAATTTTGTACAATATCTGCCTGATTAGCGTAGCACTAAGAAGCACATTAAGAAAGACATTCAGGTAGTCACCGACTACCAAAAGATCTTCGAGGGTTAAGTCATTCCCAATGGCGTGCAACAAAAGTAGATAATTCTTACAACCCTTGCCCACTGTTTTTGGCCACCATGAGGGTGGGTATGATCATCTAGGAGGTATGCTAGTGCCCTGATACGGCTTCAAAATTTGAATTCTTTATATGAATGACTATTCTGGATCTGGCACATGATGTAATGATAGACCCATAAAACTTAATGATCTTAAACCATTACTTCACCTGGTAGGTCTCTAGCCTCATTTTGGTCACAACATTCGATTGGTTCTTAGCATTATGTTGACCCAGTACGTACGTTGGTGGTTGGGAAAGGGGAGGTCTCTGGACATCATTCTTTATGTCATTGCGTTTAGCAGACTAGGAAGGGCTGGTTGGGTGGCCTTGTTGGCCAACTGATAGTCTTTATGCCCAATCCATTGGCTAAATAAGCAGTTTTCCTTTGAAGGGGCCCCAGACAGTGTCTCCCCCAGCTAATACAAGCTATAAATGAAGAGCTTCTTGCAATAATAAGTCAGTTATCAACATTTACACATAACCTTATTGGATAAAAAAAATGCATTGAAGTTAACTAACACTTCATAAATATAAGATGGAAATTTGGTTGATTACCTCTCCATATATTCCAACGAAAGATCAATTAGTTGATTCTCACAAATAGACATCAACACAAAGATCTAAAAACTATGCAAGATGGGAATGGAAGAACAACTTGTCAACTTAAGAGAGAGCAGTGGGTCACATCTGTGACTAAGAGCATGAGGGATCTTTGACTCAAATGAGGGCAACCTATTGATGGATTGTGTACAAATCGGAGTAGGACGGTGACGTCGTGTGTCGACATACGGAGGACAACTGCACATGGAGTTGAAAGATGTTAAGAGGTTTGCAGGGTATTCAAAGAGCCAGTTTAGAGCGAGTCACTTAACTCAGACTTAGCTGTCTTTGTCGGTATCTCCGTACTCCTCCTTTGTTTTTACTTTTGTGCAAGTTGTATGATCCACATGTCGATCGCCGGGATAGTCCTGTTTGTGCATTGTTGAATACATTTAGCGAAGATTTTTTGGGCTGGATTTTGATCGTCCCATAGTCTTTGACATTGATTTTGGGGTTTTCCACGGAAAAATTTGTGTCTATTTTTCATCTATTATTTACGATTTCTCGATTTCCCATTGCAAGTATATTATTTTTGCTCACAAGTGTTGTCGAATGTGAGGTTGAATCCCCAACAAAATTTGGAATCTGGCTTTGCCTAGGTAAGGGAATAGGATGTCGATAGTTGTAGCTTTGTACGATCCTCTATTACAATGTGATTTCCCTTCTTACTTTCACATGCTAGAAATCTCGTGTTGGATCACTGACATTTGGTTAGAGTTGCCTTAACCTGCCACCTATTCCTTCAACAGCATGTCTCTAGTCTGCATTAGGTCACAAGACACCCAAAATGGCAGCTTGTTCTAGTCAACCTTCCCTACCGCTTAGGCGTCCTCCCATAGACTCTAGCATCCCCGACCTTGTCCTTTCTGATGAGGACATCCATGTACTAGAAGAAGATGAGATAGACCTTGTCCTTTCTGATGAGGACATCCATGTACTAGAAGAAGATGAGTTCTTTTATCGATTGGATCCAGGTTTGACGCCTCCAGTCCGAGACAACTCTAGGTTTGCCGCCTCTAGTTCTGCACACCAGCTACAAGCCTAAGGCTACCTTTGTTCCTTTAGTCACCAACTCATTACGGCTTCAATCCTCACCTTCCTTGAATCCTATGTTTCATGACCTCAATCACATCATGGAAAATATACACCTGCAGGAATTCTACACACCACCCCAAGTTCTACGCAAAATTGGGTAGCACCACCACGCGTACAACCCCACAACCACAAGTGCATGGCATCCCTGTGCATCCCTCACATAACTTGATATTTGCTCTTTGAAGGATAGGACCTTATGAGGTAAATCGCTCATACAGAGTTCTTCGAAGGGGCCCTGCACAGTGTCTCCCCTAGTCAATGCAAGCTGTAATTTGAAGCGCTTCTTGAGATAATAAGTTGGTTATCGACATCACACAAAACCTTATTGGATAGAAGAAAACGCATTGCAGTTAACCAACACTCCATAAAATATAAGATGGAAATTGGGTTGATTAACCCCCCACATATGCCAACGGGAGATCAATTAGTTGATTCTCACAAATAGATCAACACAAAGATCTAAAAAATATGCATGTTGGGAATGGAAGAACCACTCGCCAGCTTAAGGGGGTGCACTGTTACACTTATTTCCATTAATCATTATGTCACAGATCATTGTCAAAGCACGCGGATTACAATCTTGGCCATATGTTAGGTGTTAGGGTTGAAGACAAGGGGGGAGGGGTAAAGAGAAGAAAGTGGAAGAGGAATGGAGAAGAATTCAACCCATAGGTCTCCTTCAAAAGCGAACTTACTCCATGATAGTCCAAATGAGATACATTAATAGGCTTATATAATGTCTAGATCTGAAATACGCAAGGTCAAATGGTAAATAACACACGACCCAAAATACATGTAAGCTAATAAAACATAACAATGATGGAAGCGTTGTGCCCGTGCGCACTACGGGCGAAAGTCCGTCATCGAATTGGGATCTGTGTCCGCGTCGTCTTGGTCCCCACATCAACATTTGTGTCGTGCCCTCGTCTCTCGCCCTCTTCCGTCTTCGTAACAATGTCGCCCTCTCGGAAAATACGTCTCGTCCTCAAGGCAGACAACTTTCTGGATGCACAACAACTGGGATAGTGAAGGGGCTAGGCGGCGAAATCCACCGTCGCAGGCTGTTGTGGAGGAAGGAGGGCCACCATCGGATGCGCCTTCACTGCCAACGGAAAAAGACTCCCGCTTGAGAAAAGCGCATGGTCATGCGAGCCCAGTTGATATACATGACACCGAGGGTACGAAGCCACGCAACTACCATCTTAGTCGTCCATCTTGAATCACGCAGACATCCATATCCTAGTTATTATTGATGCACGTTATGAAAAAAGGAATTTATAGTATATTAATTATTTCAGTTGATCTGTACATGCATTTATATGCAAAGAAGAATGCTCTAGAAATAGATGAGAGTAAATGATAATATTCTAGAAATACATGAGTGTGGAATACTCAGAATGTATCATTTACTGTTTAACAATGTAGATGCATAATAGTGTAGACGAATAGGGCAAATTACCCACAAAATGGAAAAGGATGCCAAAATAATGATCCAAAAGCGGCATTACACGTCTCTTCAGTGAGGGTTTCCCACTATAATCAGAAAACAAGAAACTATTTGAAATCAAATCATAATCATGTTCACCACAGTAAGCCGAAGATCAGTGATCATGGTCCATAAAGATATGAAACCACATTATATGTAATCAAAATCACTAACAACGAGAACTACTGCCAAATTTTAGAACAAAATCCTAACAAATGCAAGAGAAAAGCACACAAGCAAATCGAAATCCAGAAGAACAACTCCGAAGTATGGATCAGATAACAAGAGCACAATGAGATCCAGATCTCAGAACAGGGCAAAAAAACCTAGCAGATTCGAAAATGCTTGGAAAGGTCGGCATTACCTCATCGAAGGCAGCGATCGGAATATAGCGGAGGCCACCAACGGTCGTTGTTCGCCGTATCTTACAGTGCAAATGAGGAGCTCGTGCTTCTATAGCTCAGTCACGAGACAATAAATGTTAAAATGCAGATTTATTACTATTATTGAAATTTTTACCGTGCTGACATCTCATACTTTTATGCGTGAGGGGCCAAAACCGACAAAATTCAGTGAAACGGCCGAATCGTACTGATTTTGAAATCGAGCCCTCCAGCTCGGTGTCCGGTCCGGTCTGGAGCTTTTGAAAACCGAAGTCTTATCGATTCGGGTCACTTTTCAGATTGTAAAAATCGATCAAATCGAACCTAACTGATGTTAGTAATTGATATTATAATAATTATAAATCATGTATATATTAAGTTCTATTTTATAATAATTATAAAAGATGTAAAGGACCTATATGAACTTGAGTTCAAGTCAAGTTCAAGACCACTTAAATTTTATGACTTAGGTTCCGTTTGGAGGGACTTATTTTCACCGATCAAGCGGTTACGACCGCATGAACCGGGTCATAATTAAGTACCGGTTCATGCGGTCGCAACCGCTTGACCGGTGAAAATAAGTCCTTTCAAACGAAGCCTTAGTCAGAGTCACCAGAACACTTCTAAATAAATGAAATAATCTCAATTAAGGACTATGACAAAAAATATTTTTATATTTTCATGTGTATATATCATCACAAATTTTAATAGACATTATTTTTGATCATCACAAATTTTGATCATCACACAAACATGTATATATCACATGATCTTATAGTAGAAACTACATCGAACAAGTTTGCAAACTATTTTCTATGGTGTTGTCGTAAAAAAACGACACTGAACCGCAAAAAACCGACTAAAAACCGAACTGACTATGAACCGAACCGTCCGGGTTCGATTCGGGTCGGTTTAGACAAACCAAAAACCTACGCATGTCGGTGCGGTTTCGGTTTGAGTCCAAACTGACCCAAACCAAACCGCTCGCAGCCCTACATGGCTACATACTTTGGGTGTTGTTACTAGCAAATTTTATTTGGCTTCTAGCAAACCCAAATTTCAATCAAAACTTTTTTTTTGAAGTTATTTTGAAAGTTTCAATTCGGCTGCTAACAAACCCTAAAACCTAATTCATTTCGGACCCTTCGTTACTCTCGTTGGTGATTCCCCTCGCTCTCCCGTTCGCCACTACCCGGCCATCATCCTCCTCCATCCTCGTCAACAACATGTACAAAGTTCCCCGTCCATTTCCATGGTCCTCCTCCATTCCTCGTCCACTTCCATCATCAGCAATCTCTGTATTTCAAGGCAACCTGGCAGAAAATCTTCGATTTCTCCCAAACTAACACTCTGATTTCTACCTTCTTAGTGGAACCACAGTTGAAACTTCGTTCATGGCGACCAGAGAGATGCAGCTCCTCTCAAATTATGGTGATTTTAAAGGTCTTGTAGATGCCGTATGAGCAAGTATATAGCACCCCCGCTCTTTCCAAGGAATATAACAGCGAGTTCGGCCGGGACCCCACGCCATATTGAATGAACAAACGAAAGAGTTACTCAATGAATATCAATCCATGACACTAAACAACAACGCATAACATAATTATACGCTAACGGAAGTATTTAGAGAATCTTGAACCGAAATGTCCACATCACTAAAGGAATGATTAAACAACAATTACATTGTCTTGCTTTGGCCTTAAGGCCTTACACACGAGCAAATGTTTAACTACTACAAGGTTTTCATACATCGACTCACAGGTCGGCAAAGCGTGAATAGCTAAAACAAAACTTGGGCCTTCGAGGGTCTGCACAGCTTGGGCTCTCGTCCGCTATTTCCCGCTTGGCTCTCTAGCAGCTATACCTGTACAAACCACAAAGATGTGGCAACAAAAGAAGGTAACGAGATAGCTTTTGCTGACCACTATCCACAAACACGCGGTATAACGACCTCACCTCATTCCCGGGACGGTGGTATTCCTTCCCTGCATATAAGTTAACTGCAGTAGCGTATATATTTTTAAGCAAGAAAGTGCAACGACAAGCAAGTCAAGCACTAACGTTATACGCACAATCATCAAAAACGTTGGAACGTACGTCCACACGCTCCGTGCACTTATGACACACTTTCGGTGTACTCCTTGAGGCCCACCACCATCCCTTGTCCCAGACATGGATGATCCCTCCTTGAGAATTCTTCTAGTACGACCTAAAGTCAAGGACTCTCTCATATGCCAACGACGAAAGTCAAGTACGTTAAACACTCTAGTCAGACGACATAGTGCGGTTACAGTTCAGCTAGTTCTCGTTGCTCAACTCGCCGTGTCAATCAACAACAACGACGCGGGTCAGCCTCTCTTTTCCCATAAACGACATAAGTCACATTATGTCCCGCTGTTGGAGCTCACGACCACACCAAGCTGGGCACAACAAGCTCTGCAGCTTCACAAACTAGCCAACTTTTCTCATGGACAGACCTCGCCCAACTCCCGGGAAGCTACCGCCAGCAGCAACACTATCTTCAGACGGTACCTAACAGAACTCCAATTCTGCTCGCTTTTTCGGGCATTTCCTGGAGTTAGCCTCCAAGACTCCCTGCCGCACTATACATCACTCAAAACCCGAAAATGACATACAACACGAAGTCTTCTTTGGTGTGCAAATATCAATATAAACATCACCAATCTAGACCAATTTGTCCGAATGGGCTTCACACAGTATGTCTATATCTGAAGTCGAAACGAACGTCTATATGTAATATATGTCGGGGATGGACTCAATCGACTCAGAGAAAGTCTAGTCGTACGCTAATTAGCGAAAGAGACACTTTCATATGCGAACATAAAAACAAAAGAGGACATGCACGTCCTAACGAGAGGAGGAAGATCGTTACCCTTGGAATTCTCTTTGGCGCCATGAATAAAAAATCCAATCAGGTAGAAAGAACGACACCGAGCCGCTCTCTGTGGTTCTGGACTATGCTCGCGATTCGTAGCTCCGAAGCTTTGGCAATGACAGAAATACTTCTCCTTCTTTCTTTGCTCGCCCTCTCTAACTCTTAGAAAGAGAAAACCTTAGAAGCATTGAGGTAAAAGCCCTCATCTCCCGGCCTTATACCAGCAGGATTAACTCCCCACCGTCGGATCCTGCTTGAAATCGACGAGTGACCATGATTTAAATTAAACTTCATGTTTTGAGCGTTACCGCAGCGCAGAAACAAGCTACTGTTGAGCGGTAGCTCGGTCGGTGGCTTCTTCAGCAAGCTCGCAGCTTAAACACCTCCACACCATCGCCGACACGTGCCTGCCAGTACCTTGCATACTACCGCCGCACGATATCAAGCTACCATCGAGCGGTAGCTCGGTCGATGCCTTCTTCAACAAGCCCACCGCTTAAACACCTCCACACAATCGCCGACACGTGCCTGCCAGTACCTGGCACACTATCGTTGTGCGGTATCAACCTACTGTTGAGCAGTAGATCGGTCGGTGGCTTCTTCAGCAAGCCCACCGCTTAAACACGTCACTCGAGCGCTGACATGTGTCTGCCAGTACCTGGCACACTAACGCCGCGTGGTATCATACTAAAGTCGGGCGCTAGCCCTTAAGTTAGTTTGGCAACCAACACTGGTCAAACGGTCAGCTCAACATACTACCGCCAGTGATAGCACTACCGTCGATGCTGATCTGACGGAAATGGTGGATTTGTCCACCCGAATCCTCTCCGTTTCTTTGATTTTCCACAAATCCGTGGTGGAGGTGAATGACGAAGGAACGTAAGCGGCCGCGGGTACGACCGACGTGGTTATATCGAGAGATTTTTCGATGCTAGATTCTATAGATTTCGTCGTCGACCGCCCATTTGTGTTCGTTATCATAGAATACGTGATCTGGTTTGGATTCTTTGACTAGCCCTGTTGGATGAATAGATGTGTGATTGCTTTTAGGATCATGATATCCACCCATTTAAGTCATGAATATCGCTAGGCAATTTCAGTTGAAGTTTTTATTTTTATTTTTTATGGTGATTTGCTAGTAATAAAAGAGTTTTCAAATAATCATTTTCAACTTTGAAGGTTTGATAGAAGCAGAATCAGATTTATTAGTAACAACACACTGTATTTTTGATCTCAACCAATACATATAATATGTGTATGATGTGTGATTGAAAATAACTTATAAGAAGCCTGCTATGACAATTTTAATTTTAAGAGTGCCATTTAGGAGAAATACATACTAGAATGAATTAAATCTCACATCATAAATAAAAAAATGTCGTTAATTTACATAAACAGAAATGCATTTTGTTAGCATACGATGAAGTTTAACTACAAACATAGGCTCCGTTTGGCGGGACTTATTTTCACCGGTCAAGCGGTCATGACCGCATGAATCGGGACTTAATTAAGTCCCGATTCATGCGGTCATGACCGCTTGACCGGTGAAAATAAGTCCCGCCAAACGGAGCCTTAGATTTCATTTGGCTCGGTGGTGGCGGTCATGAAATGCGGGTTAATTTGTCATTCGTTAACGCCCACCTAAGAAAATTCATCTATTTTTTATGTTCAAACGAATGATGTTTGTTAAGTGATCATTAACGAATGACGGTTTAACACATGCATTTACGACCGCCACCATCGTGTCAAACAGAGCTGCGTAAACTCGTAAAAGTATTCAACAATCACTGACCTACTCAGAACTGTCACACAGAAGCTCCACATGCCATAACAACTTGGATAAGCCAAATTCTTATGAACCAACCATGGGCGCAAGCCCAAATCTATCAAATGTTGTTTAGACGCTGACAGCACAAGCAAATTAGGTGAGTCAGACCAACTCTAATGATCGAGGGCCGATGATTGCGGCGACTATGAATTTGATGTGATGAAGATGACTTTAGACTTCTTCTTTTTGCATCACTTTGAATTTATATGGCCTTTGATCTTGGGCTCTATTTGGGGTGATTTATTTTCACCAGTCAAGCGGTTACGACCGCATGAACTGACCTTAACCGCTTGACCGGTAAAAATAAGTCTCACCAAACAGAGCCTTAATTTTCAAAGTAAAATTGGTTATATTTAGAAGCAATGTTTACATTCAAATTTATTCTTGTAGTATAAGATTTATTATAAAGACGTCTCCCTATTAAAGTACTTCATTGAGTTTTACCAATTTTCATTTAAAATTTAATCAAGAAAATAAAAATAAGGATGATTAAATTGCGTTAGAAAGCACATTAAAATTTTGTACTGATATTTGTTTTACCTATAATTACGCATTTAAACACAACTACTCTAGGCTGGGATGGCATTTTTGCTCATATGAGTTTGGACAAAAATAGCACAATTATAAAATGTTTGGCATGACAATGGTTATGATTTATGACCGTCATCAAAAAAAAACTAGACTTAGGCTCCGTTTGGGGGGACTTATTTTCACCGGTCAAGCGGTCATGACCGCATGAACCGGGACTTAATTAAGTCCCGGTTCATGCGGTCATGTAAGTCCCCCCAAACGGAGCCTTAGTATGAGACAAATGTGGCTATAAAAAACAGTGATGGAAAAATTAGTATTGAAATCATAGCTACAAAAAATAGTGGTAAGAAAAACTGGAGAAAAATGAGGATGTTAACATAAAGGAAGAGAAGCACAAAAACACACCTTATTTTAGCTCTTGCAGAAGTGTGCAGGGAAGGAGGTTCACTGCCTCTCAAAAAGCAAGAAAACGCATTTTGGCACCAATTCAAATGCTCGTAAAACAGCGGTGGCAGAGGAAATATAAATTTTTCCACCTCCATTATCCCATAAGTAGCACCAATTGAATAAATTAAAGTTGCATAAGACATTAGTGTAGCAAATCCCAAACTTAAAAGCTTATTAATAAGAGTCAATTTCATGACTATATTATAAAGAAAAAAAATATGAGACCACAACACAATCTTGAACCATAAAACAATCTAAAAGTAAAGGAACAACAAGAGGCCCAATCTTCTGTAAACAAAAATCTGAGCCAATAACTTTAATCTTCCCAATCTAAATGAAACTTGTTGGAACACCCTATTACTAATTTGGGTCAGGATCACTATGTCTCTAGGAATCTATGTATTGACCTTATGTATAGATTATAGGTCAAGTAGAATTGAGTCTAAGGGATCAGGAGTCTAGGTTTGGAAGCTGCCCTGAAGACCCAAGTTTTTCTGGAGACCAAGTCCAAATCGTCGAGCTCAGCACGACGTTCCGTCGAACTCCGGTCGACGATCGTCTAGCTCAACTATTGACAGATCGTCGAGCTCCATTCGACGATCGCTGAGCTCAACCCTCTTATATCGTCGAGCTCTGGTCGACGATCGCTGAGCTCAACTTCTCAATATCGTCGAACTCCATTCGACGATCGCTGAGCTCAGTTCGACGGTTTTGACTCTGTACTGGATCTTTATCTCTGAGCTCAGTTCGACGATCTTTGAGCTCAGATCGACGATTTCTTTGCTGCTTGCTGTTTCCAGTTCGCTGAGCTCAGCTCGACGATAGCAGAGCTCAGTTCGACGATTTCAGTTATCTTTCAAATTCAAATTCAAATTAGATAGAAGTTATTCTGCATTTAATTCAGAAGATCTGCCAGCCGTTTTTATTTACTTCTGGAGCAAGTTTCAAGGATTTTTCAAGGAACAAATCAGTGGACTTTCTTTTAGAGAAATTATGCAATTAAGGCTGAAATTAATGCAGACCAACGGCTATCTTTGACAGAGAATAATATTCTATACAGAGAATAAAAGAAGAATGTTTTTTTTTTGAGGAATAGACAAGAGATTCAGAGAACAAGAAGAAGACACACACACAATACAGATTACAGAACATATTCAAAATCCTCTGTCAACAAGAATTCTGAAGAACACTTCTCAAAGAGATCAAGCTTTCAAACAAATCTTCAGATCTCTTCAGCTCTCAAGTGTTCAAGGCCAACATCATTTCAAGACTCCAGACACTCAACATTTCAGCTTGCTGAAATCATCTTTTGCTGGAGATCTACATTTGAAGGCCTATCACCCTCAGCAAAGCTCATCTTCCTGAAGATATCAAGGACTCAGGGAGAGCTTTGACAACATCACTGAATCCACATAGTCTTCTCAGTTGCTTGAGAAAGAGAAGACTTCCATCACTCTCTCAACCCCATTCTGTAAAGGGTTTTTCAAACTCCCTTCAAAAGTTTGAATCTGGTTTTTGAGCACCTTGTCAAAAGCTCATTGGTGGCAAGACACCTGATCAAAAAATCTGATTTGGTTTTTGAGCACCTTATCAAAAGCTCATTGGTGCCCAGGACACCTGATCAACTCATCCTGCAGTGGATTCCTACCTAGGGTGGTAGAAGAGTGGATGTACCCAAGTTGGGGAACCACTATATTTCCTTGTGTCTTCTGGTTGTGCATGTTTTCTTTTTGTTTCTGGCCTAGATTTTCTTGTGCTTAGTTTGTTGCATAGCTTAGTTTTATTTCTGCTTCCCTGCTTACACTCATTACAACAATTGTTGTAGAGCTTTGAAAAAGTTTTCTTTGTGTTTATAAAAGCACCATATACTCTATTCACCCCCCCTAGAGTATATAGATCTAGTTTCCCCTTTCAATTGGTATCAAAGCGAGGTTGGTTAAATACCATATCTGTTTGGTTGTACAGGCTAACACCTGAACCCCAAGATCCCAATCTAGATCCTTCTTTTATATTTATTTTTTAGACTTTGTTTGCACAAGTTATGGCCCAGAACAAAGATTATGCAAGCACCAGACCTCCAGTGTGCAATCTGTCAAAGTTTGCACTTTGGAAAGCAAGGATTAAACTCTACATGAATTCTATTGACGAGGACATTTTTAATTCTGTTTTGACAGTGTGTCCAAGACCTCCAGAAAGTACAAGCACAAATGCTGTTCCACCTCCATCAGGAACAGATGCTGACATAAAAATGGAAAGTAGCTGATGCCAAGCAATGAACATTCTAGCTCAGACAATGTCAGATGACATCTTTCAGAAGGTAGCTGAATGTAATTCAGCCAAGGAGATCTGGGACAAGCTCTCAGAAATTGTCTCTGGCTCAGCTGATGAGAGAAAGGACAGAAGATCCCATCTCATCTCCCAATATGAGAACTTCAAGAAGGGAGAAACAGAGTCAGTGGGAGACATGTACAATAGACTGAGTATAATTGTCAGTGAACTGAGGACATTAGACAAAGAAATCTCACTGACAGAACTCAATGACAAGATCCTAATGTGCTTCCCCAGCACTTGGGATTCAAGAATCTGGCCAATTAAAGATGCCAGAAGTCTGAATGAGATCACAACTGAAGCTTTGTTGGGCAAGCTCAAATCTTATGAGCTACTCATCAAGAACAGAGAGGAAGAACAGAAGGCTGCTTCTCCAGCCACAAGAAAAGAGAAGACTATAGCCTTCAAGGCCACTGAAGATTGCCTGAAGAAAAAGGAACAGGCAATGATGAACTTCTCAGCTTGCTGGCCAAAAGATTCTATAAGATGGCCAGAAAGGATTTCAGAAGAAGATCATACAAGGAGCAGGACAGCCAAGGTATGACAAGTCCATTGGCAATAATAAAGATATTATTTGCTTTGGTTGCAGGAAACCAGGGCATATAGTTCCTGACTGTCCAGAGAACAAGAACAAGGACAGAAGGGGAAAGAAAGGAGAAAGACTCCAAAAGGAGTGGCAATAGCAAACCCTCATCCAGCAAAAATAAGCACACAAGGAAAGGATTTGTTGCTGAATCCTGGAGTGAGACTGAAGAGGAGTCAGAGACTCTTCCAGCTCAAGTGATGATGAGGATGATGCAGAGGAAAAAGAATTCTGCATGATGGCAATCAATGCCTCACAGCACAACTCAGAGGAAGAAGAGTCAGAGTCAGACTCAGAGACTCAACCTGAAGAAGATCAGGTAATCAGCACTTTTGATTTTATTCAGAAGATTTTAAATCTGAATTTAAAGCATTGTGTTAGATCTGCTAAAGTCTGAGAAAGAGATCATCTCTCTCAGAAATCAATTATCTGAACACAATGGCTTAAAGTCAGAAAACCTCAAACTCTCTCAGGAGTTGGAGAACTATAGGGAACAGATAGCTACACTGAAAGTGAGCTCTCTGAGGCCAAGAAGCTTGAAGAATCTCTTAATGGGAGAAGCATCAAGCTGATGGACATCACAAGCACAGTGAACTCTAGATTAACAGTACACTGGGCTTGGGTGCTTCATCCAGCCAACCTATAGTCCTAACAACTCCCATCAAGTTTATTTCTAACAAGGGAAAGGGAGTTGTAGAGGTTGCCAGGAAAATTTTGATCTGCCTCAGAAAATTTAAGTCCAGCAGAAATCGTCGAACGAAGATCGACGATCGCCGAATGAAGCTCGACGATCGCCGAACGCAGCTCGACGATCTCAGGGAAAATCGTCGAACGCTGATCGACGATCTCAGCCAGATCGTCGAACGCAGCCCGACGATCTCATATACCTGACCTCAGCCATAGTCGACCGTCGAACGGAGCTCGACGATCTAACCCAAGATCGTCGAACTCAGCTCCAAGATCGTCGAACAGAGGTCAGAGCAGTGGAAAAATTTTCAAAGGCAAATCAAAATTGAATCCTGAGGGTTCTCATCCCAAACATTTAACCCTTATACTGAATGGATTTTACCTCCAAGGAGATATCATCCTGAAGGATATAAGAGTCAGCCAGGGATGTCCTTTATTTCTGAATTTAAAGGTTATCAACCTAGGCCCAAGTAAACTGGGTCAAAAACAAGTAATTGTTTTATGTGCAGGTGAAGACCTATCCAACATCTAACCAGCAATGGTATTTGGATAGTGGTGCTCAAAGCACATGACAGGGAACAAGGACAACCTTAATTCCTTTAAAGCCAAGCTTGGACCCAAAGTTATCTTTGGTGACTCCAACTTTGGACAAACTAAAGGATATGGTGCAGTCCAGATTGGCTCAGTAACCTTCAAGAAGGTAGCATATGTGGAAGGACTGAAGCACAACCTAATCAGCATCAGTCAGCTATGTGATGAAGGCTACCAGGTGACCTTCAGCAAAACTCTATGCAAAATCAAGTCAGAGGACAACACAACTGTGTTGACAGGTAAAAGGAAAGGTAACATCTACCTAGTAGATTTTCTTTCAACTACTATAGATATCTGCTTATTCAATTCAGTTTGTAGACCAAATGTTTTATGGCATAAGAGATTAGGACACCTAAACCTTAGAACTATTGCTAGGCTATCCAAGGACAACCTTGTTAGAGGACTACCTTCTGGCCCCTACAAGAAGGAAGGACTCTGCAAGGCTTGTCAATTAGGCAAGCAAACTAAAAATTTTAAGTCACTTAATAAGAGTGATTCACCTAGGATATTGTATCTGTTACACATGGATCTATTTGGACCCATCACAGTACAAAGCCTAGGAGGGAAATCCTACACTTTGGTGATTGTAGATGACTTCTCTAGATTCACTTGGGTGTTCTTTCTAAGGAAGAAGTCTGATAACTTTAAGTGTCTGACAGAGTTTCTCAAATGTGTAAAGATTGAGTTCAATACTCACATTGCCCTGATCAGAAGTGATCATGGGACAGAGTTTGATTCTCTTCTTATGCAAGAGTTCTGTCAGAGTGAAGGGATCAGGCATACTTTCTCAGCTCCTAGAACTCCTCAACAAAATGGGGTAGCTGAAAGGAAAAATAGAACCCTTATTGAATCTGCCACTACATTGTTGTCAGATGCTCATCTACCTCTATCCTTTGGGCAGAGGCAGTGAACACCTCCAACTATGTGCTGAACAGGAGTCTGATACATAAACTGAAGGGAAAGACTCCCTATGAATTACTCAAAGGGAAGAAACCTAAAGTTGACTATTTCAAAATTTTTGGTTGCATTTGCTATATTCACAATAATGATAAGAAACATCTAGCAAAATTTCAAGCCAAAGCTGATGAAGGAGTGTTTCTGGGATACTCCATGATCAGCAAGGCCTATAGGGTATATAATAAATCATCATTGAAAATTGAGGAATCTGTTCATGTTTCTTTTGATGAAACTAACATGTCTTTCAAGGAGAAGATTTCTTCTACCATAGAACCTTTGCAGGAACACTCTCTAGTTGAAGATATGAACAAGCTACAGGTTGCTCAAGAAGAAGAAAGCAGTGAAGATGAAAGCAATGCTCAACACATTGAAGCTCCACTTGAAGAGCCAGTTGTTGTACCACAAGAGGAAACAACAACACAGGTTGGTGAACAATCAACACCCCCTGTTGATTTAGTAACATTAAGAGACCATCCAATTACCCAAATAATTGGAGAAATCTCAGCTGGTGTGCAAACCAGAAATCAGGTCAACTAAAACCTGTTGCACACCTGCTTCCTTTCTCAAATTGAACCTCAGTCCATTCAAGATGCAGAGCAAGATCCACACTGGATCATTGCAATGCAAGAGGAGTTGCATCAATTTGAGAGGAACAAAGTATGGGAACTAGTGCCCAAGCCTAAGGATCATTCCATTGTTGGAACAAAATGGGTATTCAGAAACAAACTGGATGATCAAGGATAATCATAAGGAACAAGGCAAGGCTAGTTGCCCAAGGATATTCTCAAGAAGAAGGAATTGACTACGACCAGACTTTTGCACCTGTTGCAAGATTGGAAGCCATCAGGATATTTCTAGCTTATGCAGCTCACAAAGGCTTCAAGGTTTATCAGATGGATGTCAAGAGTGCCTTCTTAAATGGAGACATCAAAGAGGAAGTCTATGTCAGACAACCTCCAGGTTTTATCTCTCCAACTCATCCTGATTTTGTTTTTAGATTAAATAAAGCACTATATGGTCTCAAGCAAGCTCCTAGAGCATGGTATGAGACCCTAGCATGCTTTCTTTTGGAAAATGGTTTTATAAGGGGTAGAGTAGACCAAACTCTTTTTATTAGAACCCATAAGTCCCATACCCTACTAGTACAAATCTATGTAGATGATATCATTTTTGGCTCTACTGACTCAAAATTGTGCAGAAGGTTTTCTAACCTAATGCATTCTAAATTTGAGATGAGTAGCATGGGTGAGCTATCCTTCTTCCTAGGATTGCAAGTCAAACAACATGCTGAGGCATCTTCATTTCTCAAACCAAATATGCTAATGAGCTGGTTAAGAAATTTGGCATGTCTGAGGCATCTTGTATGAAAACACCCATGCCTACCAATGCTGTATTGGATGCTGATGAACATGGGAAACCTGTTGATCAGACAACATATAGAGCAATGATTGGCTCTTTACTGTATCTTACAGCTAGTAGGCCAGATATAATGTTTGCTACATGCATATGTGCTAGATTCCAAGTTAGCCCTAGAGAGTCACACCTCACATTAGTAAAGAGGATTCTTAGGTATGTTAAAAGTTGTCCAAATCTAGGACTCTGGTATCCAAAAGATTCAGCATTTGAGTTAACTGGATTCTCTGATGCTGATTATGCTGGATGCAGAATTGACAGGAAAAGCACCAGTGGAACTTGTCAGTTCCTTGGTGATAGACTTGTCTCTTGGTTTTGTAAGAAACAAACATCTGTGTCAACTTCAACTGCTGAAGCTGAATATATGGCTGCAGGCAGTTGTTGTTCACAAATATTGTGGATTCAAAATCAACTCCTAGACTATGGTTACAACTTAGAGAAGTCAAAAATATTTTGTGACAATACAAGTGCTATCTCCATAGCTCAAAATCCAGTCCTCCATAGTAGGACAAAACATATAGAGATTAGGCATCATTTCTTAAGGGATAATGTTGAAAAGAACAAAATTGAACTGCAATATATCCCAACTGATTTACAAAGGGGAGATATTTTCACCAAGCCTCTGGATGAAAAGAAACATACTTTCTTCCTAAATCAGTTAGGCATGCTAGATGGAGGAAGTCTCAAATAAAACCCAAGATTTTGAAAGCTAAAATTGACCAAGACTAGGCAAAATTTCTGATTTTTCTTAGTATCTAGAAAATTTCTCTGATCTCTGAACTGCGCTCGACGATTTCCCCACAGATCGTCGAACGGAGTTCGACGATTTCCAGAATCGTCGAACTGAGTTCAGCGCCCCTCTGATAGTATGGACTATCTCCTCTGGTCAACGATCGTCGAACGGCGCTCGACGTTTCTGTCACTGAACGATCGTCGAATGAAGCTCGACGCCTTTCCAGATCGTCGAACGGAGATCGACGATTTTGGAGTCTCTTCAGATTCCTTTAGGAGC
Organism: Platanthera guangdongensis; assembly: GCA_039583875.1. Taxonomy (NCBI): domain Eukaryota; kingdom Viridiplantae; phylum Streptophyta; class Magnoliopsida; order Asparagales; family Orchidaceae; genus Platanthera; species Platanthera guangdongensis. The sequence continues at coordinate 189,751,267 of CM077148.1, forward strand.
CTCGATCGTCGAACTGAGTTCAACGATCTTTCCTTTTCTGCGTCGAACCCTAATATAAAACTCATTTTTTCGTCGTCGTTCTCTCTTGCGCTTTCAATTTCTCTGCAAACTTTTCTTCCCTCCAAGCAGTTCTACACTTGGTCGTTTTGTCTGTTGATTTTTTGCAGGTACCATGGCCGTTTCTGTTGCTGTGCTCGCCGCCATGAAATTTGATGCCGGCTTTGACATCGATTTCGATTCCTTCAACACACAGATCAAATCTTCCAAGATATTCTCACCCTATTCAAAGATCAGCAATTAACTGCCTTGATGTCAACCAGAATCAAACTTGCCTCAGATGAGATTAAAGAATGGGTTTACACTGCCCACAACCTGGACACAAACACCATAGTTGGCTCCATTGGTGGCACCCAGGTACCTCTGACTCCAGCAGTATTGACAGAAGTTTTTGGCTTCAGGAATGGTGAAGACTCTGCTGACCTTTCTGGAGAAGAGTTTGCTGATGTTCTTGCCAGGATGGGTCATCCTGAGGGGAACCCTAGCAAACTGTTTAAGAGAAACCTGTCTGTGGAATACAGGTTTTTGGCTGATGTAGTAGGCAAAGTCCTTTTGGCAAGCATTCTGCTCATGATACAATCTCCAGACACCAGCTCTGCCTTATGGGAGCTCTTGTGACAGGAAAAGCTTGAACTGGGGAGAAGTATTCTTTGACTTGTTGAAGAAAAAGATAAATAAGACTTTTGTGAACTTTGGAAGAATTCTGGGAATCTTCCTCCAGGCTAACTGCCCTGCCCTGCTAGTCTCCTCTGGAGTGCACATCAATGCATCCAAGAGACTCACCTGTGCCCTTTTGGGAAATGGGACAGGCAAATCTCCAAGCCCAGCAGGCCCCTCTTCTTCTGGCCCCTCAGGCACCAGGACTCTAAGAGTCACTCCACCACAGGCCTCTGCCCCTGCAGAGGACCTGCCTGCTAGTGCTGCTGCTTCCCCTCCTCCAAGCCCAACCCAGCTCCTTCCACCATTCCAGCCTCCACCATTACCATATCCAGCCCTTCTCCAACCTCAATTCCATCCCCAGCAACAATTTCCTCTCCTCCAGCAGACCACTTCCATCCCCTTTTCTCCTATCCACCTCCAGATGTCACCTCCTCTACATCCATTCCATCCTTCACTCTCTTGGATGAATCCTACATGGATGATTCCCCCTCCTCTCCTCCAGATTTTCCCCCACCACTCAACAACTTTCCAAGACCTTCTCCATCAACTTATTGATCAACCCACCTTCACTCACTCCATCCATTCACTCCTCCATTCCATTCCTTACCCTCTATCTCTACATACCCTCTCCTGAGCCCTCTCTTCCACCCTTCAGCCATCCTCCTCCAGCTCCCTCAGCCATCCCTGTCCCCTCTACCTCTGCTCCCCTTGAGCATGTAGATCTCCCAGCCTTGCTGATATGTTGTATGAGCTCCTTGCTCCTAGCTCTCCCTTCTCATGGAGCCAGCTTAGCTCCTCTGCAACAATCAGTGGCAGCTCTCTCTGCCAGGCTGTCCTCTTTCCTTATCCCTGCAGCAGCACCCCCCAGCAGTGTGCCTTGATGCACATATTTCTGCATCCAGGCAGGGGGAGATGCCTTATGAAGCTGTTGCTGGCTTTGCTGCTGTCCTCTGCTGTTGCTGTCTCTGCTGCTGCCCCTGCTGTGTCTGCTCTGCTGCTGCTGCTACACCAGTAATAGCAATAGACCTAAGGTCTTTTGCTGTCTCTTTTGATACTGCTT